>OZ020532.1:19012911-19612911 GCA_963971445.1 Ornithomya chloropus
ATCATCCGTTCATTATATTATTCAATTTAATTTTTTCCTTTGAAAAATGAAAATTGTTTTTTTTCTATACCTACTTGAATTTTCAAAAACTTGAAAATGATACATACCTCAGAAATTTTTTTGTTTGTTTATGAAATAAAAAAAACAAGATAGAAAAGTTCGGTTAAGACCAACGCTTAAATACCCTCCACCTTTGTATAGCCGTATAAAAAATAAGTTCCTATTGCATTAAATAATTGCGTATATATTATTATTCAGGTCACGCCCAGTTTTGGCATAGTGCTGGACAACGGTACCACTTATATATATATCAAATTTCAACTTTATAGGCATAGTATTGTGCGATATATAATTTTTTAAAGATACAATTTTTTCGAGGTATGTTGATATTTTCATTTATTGTGGGCGTGCCTCTTAACCTATCTTGCCCAATTTCATTGCGGAACAGCGAAATTAAATTAAGAATACGTATGCAAAGTTTCAATTTGATATCTCAAAAATTACGACCGTGAAAGTGCCAACAACACACGGACACTCGGACGGACATGTCTCAAACGATTTCTCTTATCATGCTGATTAACAATATATATGGTTTGTTGGGACTCCGAGGCTTCCTTCGATGTGTTGTAAACGGATGATCAAAATTAATATACCCTCTTCCCTAAGGTGGAGGGTAAAACAAGCGCTGTAGGGTTTTTGGTGGTCGGGCTTGACTGACTATAATATTTTCACTTATTTTAAATATAAATTTAACCTTAAACGATTTATTTAATGTTCTATATGGTTGATTTGGTCTTAATAAGAAGAAAATTTAAGAGAGGAAAGAGTTTGATGAGGAGATTGAAAAGGAAACTGTCCATCCAATAATGTTGCTACAGGGATCATAGAATTTTACAATTATATCGCAGAAGAACATTTGGATTGGAAAATGGATCTCCTTATATGGGGGTACGAAAAAAGAAGAGTACATCCTCGATTATATGCATATGTAATAAATCGGTTCGGTGCGAACGTATATTTTCTGCCACAGGACAGATTTTGACGATGGATGAACTATATTAAGCACAAAAAACCTAGAAAACTTGCTTTTACGTTACAACTTTTATTATATGTTTACTTATATTTAACAATATTTATATAAATAGAAATTAGAAATATATAAATGTAATACAAAAATAAATAAAATAAATATCATAAGAATATACATGTGTGCTAATATAAAGGTATACATAATAATCACAATGAATTTTGAATAAGTGAAGGGACCGTCCCTGAACAATTCTTTTCTAAAGTTGAACAAGAACGGACCAGTCACTACACTGAATAATTTGGCACAATTTTATTATTCAATAGAAAATTTCGAGCAGTCGGGAAGTACGTAACTAAGAATATATTCTCTATAAAAATATATTCTCCAAGTCATAGCCAATGATAATGGAGCAACATCACCACCATGGGTTTATACCGTAAAAGGTTCCGAAAAGACAGAGGGTATGCATTATATGCATTTCATTATTTATATTGCAGTATAGCCTATAACAATACAACTGTTAGACGAGGTCAGGTGAGAAGCACAAAACTGGCCATAATTAACGACGATAAAAAGTGAATATCAATATGAACAAGTCCTCACCCATTTATCAAGAACATCAGATGAGATTGAATACGATAATGATGCCGAAGACAACTACAACAGTCAGATCGTTATTTTACAATGGTTCCGAAAGCGGAAACTTATCAATTAATGAAAAATCTGCTAAAGAGCAAAAACTCTCCATTGAACACAGAGACTTACTAAACTTCTATTACAAAAGAGAGAAATTCTGAAAGTCCCGCCCAATTTGCGAAGGAATTAAGGAACCTTATCTTTTACTATTTATCAACACGATACGTGCAAGAATTCATCATATATTAAAAATGATGACAGAATGGAGTCCACGACAACGAAATTAAATTTTAGAGAAGTCAACAACACGGATAGTGCTTTCAAGCACTGATGCTGAATTAGCTAGTGATGAAAATAAAGAAATAATAGTTAGTACACCTAGTTCTGTGGTTAAATTGATACAACCCCAAAATCCCCACCATATTTAAGCAAGATATCCCAAATAACTTATCTATAGATAATATGCCACAAGGTTTTAGATCAGAGGTTAGAAAATTGGCTAACGCGGAGAGTAAGGGTGGAGAAAATCGCCAAGTGATGTAGAAGCTAAAAAAAAGTTTATAAACGCCATGGTAATCGGAAACAAGGTAGATGACAGTAAAAACGTCTACTTTACACAGTTTTGATAGTTTCGGTAGTACCGAAACAAATACATCTTCTGAAAAGTTCCAGCAATTGAAGGAAGAGCGTAAGACCACGTTCAGTACAAAGCCATCATTGTGTCACAATGGACAAGCTTTCGCCACCACCAGATATTCTCCTTTTAATGAATCGTTTAGTGTCCGTATCATAAGCTACAATTAATAAAATATATTTGAACAGAATCTTCCAATAAAAAAAAGAGAAATGCATGCTTATGTTTTTTACTCACCGAACCCCGATCTGAGATGTGATCTCCTTTGACCACTTCATACATGAGACCGGAGTTGCGCTCAGCCCGTTGAATAGGAAATAATATGTCAAAAAAGGAGCCTCCGGATTTGTGCTCGTGACTTACAATAATATACGTGATTACAATGATGTCGTGTTTTGCCCGAGTATTACGATTATAGCCATGATGTACACACATGATGTTACCTTATGCCGTGCCACCTTTTCGACAGGCACACTACCACCGGTACCACCACGACAATCTAATCGAAAATCGGAAAGTGGTGTGCATAACAGAATAAAATAAAAATCCTTAATCAATATTTTATATTTCACCTTATTTCTTGCATCATCATTATCACTATCGCTGCCCTCCGATACTCCCTTTTTACAAGCCATCCCCAATCATTGTTAAAAGTAAGTGGAATCGTGTAACGATTTATGGAATCGACGATTCCATCATTGTTAAAATCAAATGGAACCATGTACCAAATCCACGAATCGTTACACGATTGTATATTAATTTTGATAACCTTGTGACACATTTCGTATGGATGAGTTGTTTAAGACATCTTGCTTAAATGCGATGAAGATATTGGGTTGCTTTAACTTTACCACAGAGCTGGGTTTACTAACTATTATTTCTATATTTTCATCACTAGCTAATTCATCATCAATGCTTGAAAGCACTACCCGTGTTGTTGATTTCTCTAAAATTTAACTTCGCTGTCAGTGCACTACATTTTGTCATCATTTTCATTATTTGACGAATTCTTGCGCGCAACTTGTTCATGGATAGTGGAAGATAAGGTCTTCTCAATTTTCTCTGCAAATTGGGCAGGACGTCCAGAATTTCTCTCTTTTGTAATAGAAGTTCAGTGAGTTTCTGTATACAATGGAGAGTTTTTTTGCTCTCTAGCAGATTTTTCATTAATTGATGCGTGTTCTCTTTCGGCACCATTGCAGAACGAACGACCTGACTGTTGTTTTTCTCTCATGTTTTGCGAGATTTGGCGGCCAAATGCAGGTGGTTCTCAGTCGGATTCTAGTTGAGCGGATACTTTCATATTCATCCTCACTTGTATCGGCGATAATTTTGGCCAGTTTTGTGCCCCTTATCTGGCCTCGTTTAACAGTTGTACTGTTATAGGCTATACTGCAATATAAATAATGAAATGCATTTAATGCATACGCTCTGACTTTTCGGAATCTTCTGCAGTATAAGCTCTTGATAGTGGTGCTGCTTAATTATTATCGGCTATGAGTCGGAAAATATATTTTTAGAGAGAATGCAGCAAAGGACTGCTCGGAATCTTCTCCTGTATAATCAATTTCTGATCTTGAGGTCTCCTCATTTCCATTCCTTTAACTTTTAATTTTGTTCACAAATTTTCATAAATTCACCGAAAAGAAATAAAAATGTTTTAAAAAATGATACTTTTTCACACGCTTACTATGATTTGATTTGATTTGATTTTTTTGAGTTACTTTGAACAGAGTGAAAAAATTATTTTTATGGCTATATAATCGTATACGAGGGAGAAGATAACGTTAATTATTTGAAGTTAAAAGACAATATTGGTTGAGTGTATAAATTTCAGCAGCTAACAAAATGATTTGAAGACGTCAATGATGTTATTGAGTTAAGAAGATCAGGAAAACCTCTTCTGCTGGAGGAGTACTTAGAGCAGCTGAAGATGATATGATTATTGTCCTCTTTGACATTGCATGAAGTGAAGGTTTCGGAGGTTCCCAATCCAATTAAGTAAAAATAGCATTTGTTGTATGTACGGCCAGACAGTAAACGATTTAAAAGTTTAATATCATGGGGGTGGAAGTTTTTGCCAGTAAACCAATATTTGGTCCATTAAATATTTGAAAAAAGTCCTTGCAATGGCCTTTGATATAGCAACAAATTTGCAGTACAGAGCGAAAGTTTTTTGTTCAATTCTGAACAGAAAGTTTTGATTGTCAGAAATATTGCAATTAAAGCAATTCTAGATCAACATTGCTGAATAGAAGCATCAGTGGAGAAAATTTTAAAGCCATTACGGCACAGGCTGTCGATTTTTCAAGATATATAATTTTCAGAAGAGATATACGTATGTTGCTTTTCTTATCCTGAGCGATATTTTTGAAGATAGTAAGCTTAACAGATTTGTTGAGGATAGTTTTAGACGCAAGATTATCAAAAATTAGATTAAGACGATTGTAAACATAAACAACACTGGAATTTAGGTGATTGACTTTTAACTTGATGAGCTCTTTAGCCGTTAGATGAATAGCTCTTTCTTTAGGAGGTAACATTAAGCTAAGAACGTAGATAATTTGCACAGGAGACCAAGACATCTACGTAGAAGATTATTCTGGAATGATTTGATTCTGGTGTCTATGTAATTAGGTGAATGCGCTGAGGAGGTTCTTGCATACTCACTTTTGGAGAAAACAATAGGAGCTAACCCAGATTTAAATGATGTGACCAATTTTATAGTATTGCAAGCGGAAATCGCATTTTTCATAATAGAATTATAATGTTCACTAACTATATCCTCTCAGTGATAAGTCTTCCCAAAAATTGGATATTCTTAACAATTTCGAATTGCTTAGACGCTACTTGAATGTAGGGTTCCTTTGTGAATGTTTGCAACTGCCCAAATATTTACACTAATCGAGGTGGAATGCCTTATTGAATTAATTTAAAGATGTCCGCACGCCCATCTCTTGTCTATCTGCATATATTCTGTATCTGAACGTCCCGTTTTATGAAATATTTGTATCTTCGTGCAGTGGATTAAATCGATGTTCTACCGAAATTGACTTGGACCACTTTCAAAATTATGGGTATCATTTTTTATTTTTTATTTATTAAGCATAAAATCGGATATTAGAGAGTCGTTAAATTACCTTTAATTACACACAAGTGATAATTACAATAACTACAATAAACAAACTATTATTAACCGGCGTTAATATCACTTAACCCAGATAACACCCCTAAATAAATATCACATTAACTCACACATATATCAGTTGCATATTTACTTATCATAAGCGAGCACATTATCTGTACAATATATTTATGTATGCTACAGTCCGCCGTCTGCTATGAGGTGTTGATAATAATTATAATGAAAATGTTGCTGAATTTAAATTTGAGTTGATGTGAAAAATTGTACAAATAAACTTTTAAATGTTGTATGTATCTATACTCCCTGAAAGGAATCATCAAATAGGTGAAGTTAAAATTCCTCGGGAGTATCACACTAAAAGTCTAGTCATTTCGTACCCTACACCTTAATGATGGGTATCTTGATCACTACCCAAATCTAAGTCAATGGGGGCATGCTCGTTTGTGCACCCATGTAAGATATTGACCTGCCATATTGCACAGGAACCTCTAGTTCCTGTTCCTATACGGTATATGCCATGCCCAAGCTTTGGCCTAAACTTAATTTTTTAATTTTTTTAATTGATTTAAACATTTTGTAAATGCCATGTCAGTGCGTCCTATTCATCTGTGCTTATACGCTCCTCTGATGCAAGCAGATATTGCAAAGAAATGAGTTCCAGACATACTTCTTGGTAAGGCCCACAAATATATTTATCTGCCACAAAAAACAAGGCATTGGTATGACTATAATTGGTGCATTCATCGATATGCAGAGAATTAAAGTCATCGGCTAGTAAAGCAAACACACCTTCAGTTTACAAAAAACTTTCCTCGGCATAAAACTCAACTTGTTGGTAACATATAAGGTACCATAACATATTGTCGCTTTTGACCGACTTGAAAAATAAAATATATTCACCAATAAAATAAAATGTTTCTAAGGAGTGCTCTGCTCGTGTAACGTACTATTGCCAGAGATTACCTTTGCCATCAAACTAATATATATTATGTGCAATAATATATTCGGACATTAAGTACCAATTTGTGGAACTGTAAGAAAAAAAATGAGAAAAGAACTTTATTTTGATATACTTGAGTGAGAGTGCAGCAGCACAAAGATATCCCAAGGCGAATAAATTTGTTGAAAACTTATGGCTGTGGCTGTGGTTGTGGTTTGTGGATAATGGAGTGTAATAACAGAAGTTTTGTGACGCCAAAAGGCAAAACTAGTATGAAGATGTCATGTTTCACATTCACATGTGCATATACTACAAATGCAGTGCGAGGGAAGTAAACCCAAGAAAACAGCTTAAAATTATTACTGCAGCAAATGCTTTAAATGAGAGGGAACGGATGAGAAGATTCAGTCTATTTCATTTATGTTGTAATGAAAATCATCCAAAAAGTTTACATGTCAACTAAAAGTGGCATTCAAGCAATTACCGCAGCAGCAGCCATTAGAAATATTGAAATATTTTCAATCTAGTAATTGCAACATGTGTTGACATGTTGGGTTTCATATGGAATTCTCTAATATCTATTAGCATAAATCAACGTATGTACAGTACGTGTGGTATGCACGATTTATTCACATTGAATTCGTTTTAATTGAATTTAATGTCATTTCATTATTATATCAAAAGAGCAACATTTATACCCCTCTGCATAAATGTTGATACCATTTACAGAACAAAACTCAAATGCACAGAGAGATTCGCTAAAAGCAGCATTTTATTATGTTATGCAACTGTTTGGGGTGTCAACTAACTAAACGCCCAACTCAACTGCAGCCCACGTAATTTCGGATATATTTTTGTGCCCAACATCATATTTTGTGTTCAAGGGTTTGTAAGAACCAGAAGGATTCTTGAATAGTCTCAGTAGGCGAGTTTCTACGTATTTTTTGTGGGATCTCTAATGACCGAAATAAAAATGAAAATATGTTCATTTCGGGTCCATCTGAAAAATGATCTGCAAATGGTTAAGAATCAACTCCTCTTGAAGCGTCTTTTTTTAAATTAATTTCGGCAACACTGCCAATTTCATGAATGTCAAGTTCATAGGTCAATTTTTGTGGCAGTGTTTTTGTGTGATTATGTGTGTGTCCAACTGCGCTCATTTTTGACATGGAATAACTATAAACATTTGTACCAAATTTCATCTTGATAGCTCAATTTTTGTGCCAGCTAAATATATTTTGACAAATTTTTTTCCAGTTGAAATAGCGATCTACGTGCAAAAACTAAAAGTTTCTGTACAAAATTTCAGCTCAATATCTCAAAATTTACGCCAATGAGGATTTGCCAACAACAGAGAAGCCTATGTCTAGATCGACTCAATTTTTGATACTGATCAATATATATACTTTGTAGGTTCTTTGACGCCTCCTTCCGGGTGTTGCAAACGGAATGACAAACTTAATATACCCCCAATCTTATCTGGAAGGTTTAAAAAATGATATTAATGAACCAGGTGTCTTCAAACATTTGATCTTATGAAAATATAATATAATACTGTACAACACATCCAAACGTATTGTAAATAACGATATAATTTCTTTTAATCATTTTCCAGATAATCCGAAGGTAAAATAGCCACTATTTTTATATAAACATTTTGAAGGAGAAAAACGTTTCTGACCTTCCAATATCTTATCCTCTCTATTCTATACTATTCAAACCAACTTTAACCGTCTTTTATTTCGCTCGCTTAGCTTTCACAGATTTTTCAACAATTACACCTTCAACCAAATACTGCTTTAAATCTAAAACTTTAAATAAATTTTTTCCCTTCCATCTTTAATTATTAACCATGATAAAAAAATCTGAATTTTTTTCACATCAAATTTTCTTTCAACCGGATTAAATACTTCAGGGATGAAACCTTAAAAAAAGTGAATATAACATTAACGGTAAATTTATTTATTATGAATTCATGCAACTTTTTTCTTTCAACTCAGTTCAATGCTGGATTTTATTACCCTAAAAAAGTGAAAATGAAAATGATTTCCAAAAAAAGCGAATAACTCAATAATCGCAAATTTATATATTTAAAACCAATGGCGGGGTTCAACATGAAACAAGTAAGAACGCTAAATCTAGTTTAGGCCACAGCTTAAGTACCCTCCGTCTGCATATATAAAGAGAGGGCGGCTTGGCAAGTAGCTGATTGCGCCGTGTAACAGAGCAAGTAATTCGTATCAACTTACGCCTCAGATTCTGTTGTTATTGTGGTAAAATAACGGATTTTAGTACACTGATGGATGCCCTAATTATAAATAAGTGTACAAAGTTTCAACTTCATTTCAACATTTTTGTGGCTACAAGAGTTTTATCGCGGTTATGGTTGTGGCACTTGACCGATTTTGCCCAATTTTCTCAGGAATAGTTGATTGTTTACAAATACTGAAAATTTTCATACAAAATTTCAACCCAACGTCTGAAAATGTACGATTGTGAGAACACCAACAACAAACACACAATCGGATACTTTTAGATGGACTCTGATTTTTATGTAGAATCCAATCTATTTTGATCCAGAATACATATATTTTATAGAGTGTCTAACGCCTCCTTTTGGGCGTTACAAACGGAATACCAAACTTAGTATACCCTCATTCCTAAGGTGGAGGGTATAAAAACTGGAAAAATATGAAGTACGAAAAGTTTTGGACAAGAAAAAACGTTTTTGTAGTTTATTAAAGCGAATGTGTACAGTGGGCTTTTTTCATAAAAAACAAGAGAGAGAAAATTCAACTCGTTAAAAGAAAAGAAACGAAAAGTTTAAATTTTTTCAAAGTTTAAAGTTGTACGCTAACAATACATGCGTTGATATAGAGATAGATAGACGGACAAATGTTTTGTACTATATAATATTCTTTCTCACTCTTACACCACAGTTGGTGTCAAATGGTACAGATTTTTTATGACAGCTTCCGTAAAGGGATCGTTAACGTATTGCATTAAAAAGTAAAAGCACAAATTCTATGAGATATACAAATAATACTGCATAGAAGACATTCTACCATTCATACTGAGAAGAACTTGATAAACGCATTGTGAACCTTTCAATTTGTTTAGCAAAAGGCATAATCATGGAATTGAATGGGCATTGTTTCAATACCTATATTGTTCAACATGAATACCTATTATAAGCTCATGGGATATAGAAGCGTGTATGTATAATATTTTGCACTCACGGCTAATACATTTATTTGTACCACGAATTATTTCATTGACCTTCACTCGCTTAAACCCATGAGGGTCTATCTATATGCAAAGGACGTGCCAGATACCTAGTTACTCCCTCTACAGTTAAGTCAACAAATAAGTGGGAAGTGGAATTTTTTGCAATTTGTGCGTATGTCTGCTTCTTTTTTTTGGCAAATAAAATAATTATAACTTTTAAAGCCCTCTTTTGGTGCCTGATGGGTATATTTTTGCCGATTGTGCGCGTGACTTTCAATCGTCGTCGTCCGATTTAAACAGAAACCTATTGAAAAATCGAAAAACATAATATCAATTAAATCTAAAGATTTTACGAAAAATTGGTGAAGTGCCCCGCCCCCAAATATATATATATTAAGGTCATAGTAAGTAAGTATTATATTTATAATTATTTTCATTATTTAAAATAACACCATCAATCAATGGGCGTGGTTGGGTAATAAACACGCCTACAATATTTAAGAAATTATTTGTCGTAAGCTGTTATATATATACTATTAGGGGTGTACCTAATTATGCACCATACATGCCCCCAACATGCATATGCATGCTGACGTTATTTAACATGTAACTTTACAAAATTTCTTGTTTTAGAATAATTTTTATATTCACATCATATAAAAATTCTCTTGTTATTTGTTCTTCTTCTTCTTGTTCGTCCTTTGTTTGCTTTGTTGACATATTTTCAGTTTTTATGAAGATTCGCTTCAAATCTCTTCTATGACTTTTCTTCTTCCCTCCATTGTTTTACATAATCTATTCCATTCCAGTAGTAGAGATTTAGGCAAGCATGTCCATTCCCGCATTCTGTTGAGTGGGTGTGGAAATGGCACAAGAGTAATAAAATATGTACTGTATAAAACGCTTTGTGAACAACAACAACAGCAGCAACAACAATACCAATAACAAATCACACAGCAATGGCATCCTCTGTTTACTCTTGTTTCATATTAGTTTGGGTATTATGTGGTGAGGAGTATTATTTATGCATACATGTATGTATGTACGTGTAGAGTTGTTGTTTGAATGGTTTCTTTAAATGAATAACTCACGTAATCAGTGAGCACAAGCGGTGATATATGGTTTTAAACATTGTTAAAAAAAGATGATGTCTTCCGCATATAAATGCATTCACGGTACCGATCTTACCCTCCAGATATGTTATAGATATGACCCCACCACCCCCAATGAAGTAATATAAAAATACACACATCATGGCCCTGTTATTGACATTGTGGTATTTATATCCGACTAGGGTGTGGCAGATATTACATTTTTAAGGCATTTCATCTGGGTGATGACTTTTAGTTGCAAATTTGTATGAATTCGTTTAAACATCAGAAACGTATGATATAGTGGGCGTGGCTAATATCAAAATCTGTCAATTTTTATGACGCTTTTGTTTGCACTTATTGTAAACTTTTGTTTGTTAGTCGTTTAGTGAATTACTCAATTGTGGACGTGGTTCTTGAACAAGAAACGCTTTAATTTTGTAAATGTATACCAAGTATCTCCCTCACAAGAAATCACATGGTCAAGTGGCTTCAAAATTTAATAAAACTCAACTTAATACATATATTCCATGTTTTTTCCTTGTAGGGAATAGTATTTTTTTACATTTTCTTTGACACTATACACACATTATTGGACGATACAATATATAAACAAAAGATGGAAATAATGCACACAAAGAGATGAACATAATTATGTCTTTATTTGCTTGATTTTTATATATCATAAATAAGCTGAAAATGGGCGGAGTTGGCTAACAGCCACGTTAACAGCAACATTTATTATACTTCAATTAGCTGTTATGTTTAGCTATGATTTTTATTTGCAGTTTAATGTTTTAGAGCAAGAAAACTAAATATGGCTTAGGTCAAATGTTAAATATCCTCCACATCTATAATAGTGGGCGTGTCAGATATGTGATTACGCCCTCTAATAATGTATGTATTCCGTATCAGCTTTAAAATCTAGTTTTACGTTGAATATGCTTTTTTGTAAATGGTGTGCATATCTGTTATCCAACCACGCCCATTTTTGACACATCGATGTGTGAAATATCGAAATTTTAGCAAATTTTAAGATTATAGGTTAATTTTTGAGGAAGATATAAAGATTTTTGACGATTGTGAGCGGGTCTGTTACCCGTTCGCGCTCATTTTTGACACATCGATGTATGAAATAACTATATCAAATAATTAATAGAAACCTGCCGCAGGGTGTAGAAAATTTTCATTTTTTCTTTTAGAAGGTATAACAGTGAGAGTGCCAACAACAGACAAAGATTTTGATGCTAATCAAGAATTTTGCCAGTCATTGTCATATAAAAACATTTCAAAATGAAAAAAAATTGTCAAAAAATCCCATCAAAAGAAGGAAATATATGTACGGATAAAAGGCTTAAAAGTTAGATGGATTCAAGTTTTCATTCTTAGCCAATCGGTGCTAACAAAAGTGGGTCCAGCGAGATAAGTAACAAACATTTTAAGAGCAAAAGAAGATACATTTTCAACCAAGAATAACCGAACTTTCGTCACAGTCAAGTTCAAGACCACAATTAAAATCCTATCAATCCATAATCCATTATGGTAAAGTGAAATCCGGCATACGAACAAAACATTGTATTTTTCATATCTAATCCATAAATGTCCTTCAGCATACACACAATACATACAAAATAAATGTTTCGTTTTAAGAGAGAAGAGAAAGAAAACAGAGTGTTAGTACTCTTGGTAGATTTATAACCATTAAAAATGAATGACGTTTCTTTATACATATTATCCACTACTTTTTGTATACCATCCACCTCAGAATCCACTTTACTTTACTCTCAGGTATACTAAGTCTTTCGTTCCGTGTGATATGTGCCCATGCACACATTAAAGACCCCATAGAGTAAATATTATATATTCTTGAGTGGCTTTAAAATATAAATCATTCCAACCATGGTGGTGTTTCTAAGTCCATTTTTTGTGGGAACGCCTACATTGCGTTGACGTTTTGTACCCAAATACGAATATAGATCACGGCTAAAATCTAAAAAACTGACAGGCACAAAAATTTAGCTTTAAGATGGAAATTTTTAAAGAGCTTTTTCATCAATGTACCAAAAATGGGCGGAATGGTATAAAAATATCTTACTTGGCGCGAAATCCCACTTGTAAGTAATGATACACATGTATAAAGTATCTGCCACGCCCACATAAAATGTACCTGCTGCATCCACGATTCATATTGTGGAGGAGAGTTAGGATGTAGTCTCAGCTAAATTTTTTTAAATTGTTCTTTTTGCCTTTTCTACTCATCCAGATCCCTTGTGTATTTACAGGTGTAAACAACGACAGCACCTCTACACAGTAACAGTAAAGTAAAGAAGAAAAATGTATCACTAGGTAGAAAGCGAACAACAAATACGAAACACAAACATATCGGAAAAATTGATACCATGTACAATATTTAGCAAACATATTGATTGCTACAGTTTTTAGTGTTTACCAAGTACCCAGAAGAAAATTTAAAAACAAGAAAATATACACAGGGAAGAACTTTGAAAAAATCATCAATTATTCTTCTCTCTATATGGTGAGGCAGGCTATTAATCATTTATTTTGAATACAGTTTATCTTTTGATAGATCTTCTAATCATTGTAATATTTTTGTAGTTTTTTGAAAAATTTGGAATTTTCAACTTCCTAGTCCTAAGGCATACTAACTTTACTATACCGCTCCTTTTTTTGTTAAGTGTATACATAGTTGGTTATCAAATATCAAAATCTGAATCGGTCTGGACGCGTTCAGTTATGAAATATTTCGCTGAAATTTTCTGCAGACATTTCTAGTTTCAGTACACTTTTTAAATTGATTAATAGACCACGCCCGCAAAAATTAAAGTTATATTTGTCACTTACAAAAGTTGACCTACGGAGGTTAAATTTGGGACGCATGTTTATAAATTACATCGTAAAGCAAAAAATAGGCGTGGTCATGTAACACACATTACAGAAATATTTGTAGTATGGGGCTGGAATTGTGTATGAACATTAGTGAATATTTCCCATTAAAATTAAGCGGCCACGCCTACAAAAATAAATACCATTTCTAAAGGAAATGAAAATTCATTTACACATAAATATATATATATATATATATATATATATATCTTAAGTGAAATTTAATTGCTCACTTTTTACTACTATCCTGAGCCAATTGCAATAATTGCACACGAGTTGTAATAATTATTTAAAAAAAAGATATAATTATTGCAAATGGCGATTATACATGTAAATGAGTGTGTTAGACATTAAATATTTTATTATTATTATTATGTGTAATACAGGAAAATCGAATAAAAATTATTGTAACATAATGAAATTAGTGTTACGTTGAAAAAATGGGTAAACGGACAGACATTACACAGCTGTTTAGTGTAATAATTAATTTTCACTAAGAGCATAATTACATACATAAATATATTCATACAATTAGAAGCGATGTTTGTATGTATGCATGTATGTATGTATGTATAAAAATTAGTGTTTATACAAAACATTCTGATTGCGCGCATTGATGTTGTCTGTTATTTAATGCTGTTATATGTTGTTGTATGTTTGTTATCAATTTCTTTTATTTTTCAACCTTTTCCAATCAATATCTTGCACTTTTGCAATTTGTTTAGTTTGTTTGATAAATAAGTTCAATAATTTTCTTACGAAATTTTTGAGATGACAGTCAATAAACATGTATCGAATACTTATATGTATTTGCTCACGTCCTTACCTGCGTACGAGCACACTTATTTTTTTAGTTACGCTGGTAATCAAAATGCTATTGTTACCTTATATAAACAGATAAGCAAATAGATACATATAACACAGCCTGAGGTGAAATTGTCTGCTTCGAAAAGTTTACTAAGGCAAACTAAGAAATAAACGTCACGTAAATGTCACAATTGCTCAAAAAAAAAAAAAAAAGGAGGAAAAAATCCGAAACTTTCCATTAAAAAGAGTATTATTTCGTCATTATTTATTGTTTATACTTGATTGTATGCGTTTGGATTTGTATGAAGGATGTGCTTGGTGGATGAGGCGATTGGAAGATGATTTTACTGCATAGTAAAAGAAAAAGAAGAAGCCACAATACAACGGTGCAAATTTTTGGATCGCCATCAAAATCTAAGAGGATCTATCCATGTCCATGTAATTACAGTCATATATTTTGAGATATTGGACATATATATGAAATGCATCAGTACAGGCATATATGTGGGTGCAAAAAGTTTTTTTATTGCTATTTCAACGTTTCAAATTTTCATTTACATATAATAGTTATAAATAATTTAAAATATGCTACAAAAACATAAAAAAACATATTTGGATTTCATATAATACCACATGTAGGGTAAAAATAATTTCAAACGCATGTCAAATCCAGGCTTATATAAAGGCTGGTAGAAATTGTAAAGATATAGAAGAAATCAATATATTTTTTTTTTATAATCTTGTAAACTTCCCTTAAGAGGAAACAAATACATATGCATGTAACCACGTGACAAATATTTAATAATAAATATTCAAGTTAAAACATAATAAGCGCTCCGCCAACGCATAATTATTCATTACAGAGTTATGGTAAGTTACAACCAACTTGGCCGGCCACTTTAGCAGCCACTTCACTAGCAAAACGAGCACTTTCCTCCAACGATCGTTTTTGTAGCCACGAGTGTATAAATGCAGCTGCAAAAGCATCGCCACAACCAGTAGTATCAATCACCTGCTCAACGGGAGCAGCTTCAAAGCATTGTGTTAGTAATTCGCTTGGTGGGGTTTGCTCTTTAACAAAATTCGTTATTATTTTTACACCCTGAGCACCATTCGTTACAATTAAAACTTTAGCTAAAGCACCATCTTGAACTAAGCCTTTAGCTAAATCTTCCAAAGTGCTTGCACCCCAACATTCGCGGAACATTTCAAACTCATCAGCATTTCCGAATATGAAGAGAGCATGATGTGCCAAATATACCATATGATGATAATTTAATTTTACTATATAGTTGGCACTTAGATTTAAAGCCAAATAATGACGACCCTTAATATAATTCCGTACAATATGAGTGATGACATCTTCGCGTTGTGGTACAAAGAAACCTTCAATGTAGAAAATTTGTTTACGCTCCAAAGGTCTCAAAAAGATGTTGGGTTCTTCGCATTCTACTTTCATTAAAAATTCATTGGAGAATTTCGAAGATGCTCCAATATTAGCATACAAGGCCAACGAATTTTCATATATTAAACAGATACAACGACCGGTGGGTGAATCATGGACGGTTTGTAATCTATACTGACTGAAATGACATTTCGAAACAAAATGTTATGAATTGTGTAGATTTTGCAACTTACTCTGAAAAAAATTACCTGGAATTAAAGCCTGCTTTGTTTAAAAGTTCGTGTACATGCTCCGCTTCTTTGTCTACGCCTACTGCACCGAAAAATAAAGGTTCTGTACCCAACTGTTTAATAATGCGAACCATATTCAAGGCCGCCCCGCCTAAATGTGGTTCCTTTTCTTCTCTAAAATGTAACATGTACTATTAGGTTTTGATAAATGTAGAGTTTGCTTCCTCTTCCAAAACATACCCAGTGCCAAGAGCTTCTGTGGTCACCTTACTCAAGGTCTCCACATCCATTTCACCACGTGAATTCAGCGATAACTTATAACGTCGCAATAATTCAGTATTTTCCAAGTGAGCTGTATGATCGAGCAGTACATTACCAAAGGCAACAACTTTAGGTGTCCTGTAAACACTAAAAATACCTTAAAGAACAACCTTAAGACTATGTTACAATATAAAACGCTTACACTGGGTTGTCGTGCGCAATGGTGTGATCTCCTGCACCCGCATTAAAAGCCTTTGAACAAATTTGTTTAACATAATCCATTGTGCATGATTGATTTTTACGAAATTTCCACAACGTTCTTACGCCAGTGGCTATCATGTTTTAGAATCTTTCTTTTTAACAAATATTATGTTTTTTCGTTTATATGTATGAAAAGAAATCAGATCAGTTCAGATATATTGTCAGTTTTCAGATAGTACCGTCATACTTTTATGATTTTATGATATTTGTTTTTTTTTTTATTTCGTTTGAATTTAAGCCTACTTTGCTTTACTAGATTTCTGAGTGTTCTCAACTTTAGACTGCAGTCACATAAACCGAAGAAAGTTGTAATAGGGTGTTTTTGGCAAAGATTAACCTTCATTTTGTTTAAGTAATATTTAGATTTAATCGGTAAGTATACATTTTGTTTTGGATAAAATAAAAAATTTTTTTTTTTGCTAAAATTTCTTATCTAAGTTTGACCAACAACTATAACAATTTGTTGAAAAGTGTTCTTTAATTATTTAGTAAACAGTGCTGCCAATGTTTAGATTATAAAAATCATTGATAAATAAATTTCATCACATTTCGGCTTTAGAAGTACAAATATGTTTCCCGATTTTGAAGATATTTAAACAATTATGTATTAAATCGATAGAAATTAATGCTAAAATTATTATTCATTCAACAATTGAAGCATTCCTTAATTACATTGTTGAGGTTGGCAACCCTACTTTAGCTCTTTACTAAAATAAATAAATTCTCAAAAGCGAATGCGAAAGTGAGAGTGATTTGATACAATCACGCTTAAAATTTACAAAAAAACACGTTCAGCGTAAAACTCGACTTTCAAGCCGACGTGTAGTTCATACTAATAGAGAGCGTAATCATATACCTGCCACGTCCTCAGTTTGGATGTATATGTGCAGGGTATTTAAAATTTGGTCAAATTTAGTGTAAGTCCCAGGTAGGGACTTCAGCAAACTGTTACTGTTTTTTGTTTAAAGACCTTAAACTTGAGACATCAAGGTAAAATTGAACACAGACATCCTTAGTCAAAATCGATTAACCAAAATGTTGAGAGAGTGCGCAATTGGGTACGGTCACATGATCACCTTCTCTTTTCTTCGCTGCTTCATTTGTAGTTTATCTTACCTTCTGGATTAAAAAAAAGCATTACCTAGTAATTTAGAAGGTAAGGAATTTTAATTGTATTTTATTCTCTTTATTTAATTTAAATATTTTCCACATTGCAATTCATTTCGAAGAACATTCAAACATGTTTTTACTTCCACTCTCTTATTTCTTTCCACACTTTCTCTATAATCCTTTGACTTCATTTACCATTCATTCATAGGAAACTGAATATTCATGTCTTCGTTGATTTTGTGATGATTCCAAAGGAAACCGTTATCGACGACAATTCTTACGATTATGTCCGAGTTTGAAGAAAAACCAAATTTCAGTTCATTACTGCACTATGAGTATAAAAGAAAGTGTGGTTTCTAAAAAGTTACTAAAATAAAATTTAATTCATAATTATCTGCATAACTAATTGTGAGTGGAGAAGGTTGAAAGATTTTATATTAGTAGTGGTTGAATAGCAACAAATGAGATATTCTAAAAAACTCCTATTAAATTTTGGACTGAAGTTTTAGTAAATATATGAAATATTGTAATTGGAGTTGGTCGCAATAAAAACGGGAAGAAATATGCGACAAGCTCTGATTCATTTCAGAGTAAAATTTTAGTTACCCAACTTAATTCTGAATATATTGTGAAATTATAGTGTCTGCATTTATTTCGAGCAAATACGGGTCTTGTCTTGGGCTCCAGATTGGGAGTAACTGAACAAAGTTCTGAATATATTGTGAAATACCGTTTGCCATTAGGTTAGTGTGTCTGTTTTGAACCGATCTAACCCCAAGATTGAGAGTAACAGAATTAATTTTTAAGTTTTTGAATCGGAGTAAAATGTTAGTCACATGTTTTGGACTGATCTTGGCGTTAATTCGAACGACTAAAATCGTTTCTGTGCCGATTCGGTGTTAATTCGCAATAAAATTGTCATTAACGATGAGTATCTGAACTAAATTTTGTGTAAATGCGAAATAATCGTTTTCGGGGTAAAAAGTGAGCGTTTCTGGTCTGACATTTGCAGTTGAATAGTCCTTTTACGAAATTGTGGTGTAGGAAGTTTTTAAACTAGGATTCGATTTTTATACCCTCCAACTAAGATTGGGGGTATACTAAGTTTGTCTTTCCATTTGTAACACCAAAAGGAGGCATCAGAGACCCTACAAAGTATATATATTCTTGATCAGCGTCAAAAACTGAGTCGATTTAGACATGTATGTCCGTGTGTTTGTCGCTTGTTGGCATTCTCAAGCACTTTTAGTTTTTGCACGAAGATCTCTATTTATATTGGACAAATCGTTTAAGAGCCACGCCCATAATGAACAAAAATCAATTTGTCTGCAAAAAAAATTGAGCTATGAAGATGAAATTTGATACATACATATATTTATAATTATCCCATTCATTGATGGGTTGATTGCAGTAGGATAACAGACACGCCCACAATCGACAAATATCTTTACATTTGTCACAAAAAATGACCTATGAAATTGAAAATTGATATGCGTGGCCATAGTTATCCCATCCATCGATGTGGCCTAAATGGGCATGGTTAGATAACAGAAATGCCAAACTAAACATATTCACCACAAAAGTAGACTTGCATACATAATAATACTATTAGAGGGCGCAATATATTTATATAACTGACACACCAAGTATTGTAGATGTGTGAGGGTATTTAAGATTTGGCCAAAGCCAAATATAGTTTTCTTATTTGTTTTCTTTTATAAAGAGAATAACTAAATTATTATCCATTCAACTCACAAGAAATCCTGCTACAAATCATTATGCCTTCCGTTTAAATTCTGCAGTGAAATGTACGCCCATCAAATCAAAACCGCGTTCTGTCATTATTTTGATGAGTACACTTCCACGGATTTTATAATTTACACGCCTGAAATGCCTATAAGGGTAAAAATGTGTGCATACGTGCAGTTTGTAGAGTTCGGGAATGGGGATAATTAAAAATTTTCTAACAACAACAACAACAGCTAAAACTTTGCCTATGACAAGCAATCTAATTGTAACGTATATGCGATGGAGGAAAGTCGTTTCGAACATGATATGAGATAAAAATAAACATGTTGTTCATGTTGTTATAACAACAACAGAAAAACAGAAGAAGGGAAAGAAAACGATATACTGAATACGTGTATATGCGTATGTCATCCCTCTGATGTGACGCTGATGATTTGGTTATTTTTATGAGTTTCGATGAAAAGCGCAAGTCTTTGTTAAAAGTAAAAAAGGTACTCTTTTTTACTTTGCTTAGTTATTTCTTAAGTATATCAGACACACAAACAAACATTTTAAAGTAAAAGCCTTTAATATAATGTAGCATTTATCCTTATATCTCCTACTCAAACTTTAAACATGACTTTCTCCTTATCACAATATTTGACTATTCATGCGGAAACCTTATTCACACTCCTATTGTTCTTTATTATTATTGTCTTAACTTTAATGCCATATATTGAGTTGGTGTGTGGTTGCTATCGCAACATATTCACCCACATTTCCATTAACAGTAACAGAACACAGTAGAAGCTGCCTTTCTTGCTCTCCCTTTTTGGGAAACACTTATTGTATTGATTCTAAAATAATGGCTGGTTGTGTTCTTATAAGCGGCTTTTCGTTGGTTTTCACGTATGGGTACACATTTGTTCGCTTTGTGTTTTATGTGCTTGAAATCATTTCCTTTTATTTTATATGCAAAATGCTAATAGAACAGTTTACAAGACACAGTTCTTCAAATATTCATGAGCAGTATGTTCAGTTGTTGCAATATGTGTGCAATGAAACGCTAATAAAATTGTTATAAATAAAATATAGATTCGGAATGAACTTAGAGAAGAGTAACTGCCGCTTATTATAGTGTAAAGTATTGTGCGTGAATCGCCAAAGGTGAATCGAGCAGTGAATGAATAAAATGCAAAATATTGAGTATCAAAGTACAGGGAATCACAGCGCCTTCATCCCTCGCCTGTTATGACCACAAAATTTCTAAGCAGAGACTTATGCTTAAGCAAACGAAGGCTCTATGCTTTTATCGTGTCGATGGTCCTTTTAGAGGTGTTCGAGAGAAACAGGAAGTCTGCAGTCTAAGATCTGATTATGAGCTCTATCTCATCATTGACATAATTCATCGTATTATAAATCTAGATCATAATGGTCATGTGAATGAAATTACTCTGGGGAAGAAGGTGTTTACGGTGGCTAAAAATCTTCATTTAATTATTACTTTAGACGTTGTACCATAATAACATTTCATAGTTACATCAATTTAGGTTTAGGTAGTGGCTTGACGCTAAACTTGTGCTAGTTGAAGCATTTGATTATAATTTATTTCAAGAATCTTTTCTTTATTAAATTTCTTCATGTTAGACAAGATATAATAAAATTGAATAATTGATGATGTGGGAGTTTTTATTATGATTGCAAATTGTGTGATGGTGCAGCTGATGGTACGTTTATAATGCTGGGAACTGTGGCATAATGGTTTTAGAAAATTACTGTAGAATATAAGATTAGACAAGTAATAAATGTTACATAACACAAGACCTGCATACACTTTAGGCATTCTGTAGGTATTATACAATACAAGACAAACTTGCAAAAGAGGCCGTTAAGTGAGGTGTAGTCGAATTTGAACCTCAAACAGCCCGAAGGCTTAATTAAAATAAATTGCTCGATAAATTACAAAGACATTTATGTGCACCCATACAACTTATGTATTTGTATAACATATTGTATGTGCACTCTCTTTATGTTTGATTAAAATTTGCTCCTTCTTGTACTGTTTACTGTTAATTAGCTTTCAAACAAGATAACAATGAATTTCCTCACTTACCACCCCTCGTCTTCGTTATTGATAAAAGTGTACATGATGTGTCAAAATGACGGTGAATATGTTATGAAAAATCTGTTGAAGTGAAGAACACTGCTACTAAACTGGACAACATTGATGAGTCATGGAAATAATCATGCTTCAAGAATACAAAGCAAGTAAGAAAGTCAGCCTTTATATTTCTTTTGTTGTGATTACATGGTCACAGATACGTTGTAAAGTTAAACATTAATGGACTACATAATAGGTTGGTTGAGTGGTTGAGGGAGATGCTATGCAATCGTGAATATAATATCTATTGAGTACTACAGTGCACTTCAACTTAGAGACTTTTTTCTTTCATTCATCTCATCCTTCTTATGTTTTATAGGGCGCTTTATCGAATAGAACACTTTCGTTTTTACAGTGCTCTCTATTTTCGAAAATGTTTCCAAAGTATCTTCCCCTCTCCAGGGCCCATGTCAATATGATCACATTTGCCATGTAATCAATGTTGTAAATGTATGTATGAAGAGATGCTTTTCATGAAAAATGATGATACAAGTGATGATTTTAGTACTTGCACATTCATTCACACTTGAAGATTTTTCACAATTACACAACTAAACAGTTGGATTCATTTCAGTACGTAACTTGTATTTGTAGTGTACACTCCACAATGTTGTACATTTCAATCATCGTACCTTAGTACCCAATGACACAGATGAATTAAAGATTTTTATAGAACATTGTTGTGCTGGTTTTGGTCTCCCACAATATAGAGGCACACATGCATTTCAAGAAAAGGAAATCTATTGTGTGGATATGTTATGCAGGAAGATATATTCTACAAGTAGTAGAGATCAAAGATTTGTGGTATGATTTTAGAAGGCCTGGGGGAACTACCATGAGCATATTAAACGAAAGCATTGGCTAATGTTTTTATACCCTCCACTTAAGTTATACTAAGTTTGTCATACCATCTGTAACACGCTGAAGAAAGCCTCAGGGACACTGCAAAGTAAACATATTCTTAATTAGTATCAAAAACTATATGTCCGTGCATACATCTGTTGTTGGCATTCTCACGGTCATCAATTTTGAAATTTTGAATTGAAATTTTATACTTTTAGTTTCTGCATGCAGAAAGCTAATTAAATTAGTCAAAATCGGTCAATAGCCACGCCCATAATCGACAAAAATATATTTATCTAGCACAAAAATTTACCTATACACATACATACACGATCATATACCTTCCACGCCTATTTTTTGTACATATATGTGGAAAGTATTTAAGTTTTAGGCTAATCCAAAATTAGTAGTCTTGATTTTTAATCCTCTATAATAAAGAAGGAATATAAAATCGATAAATTTGATTCTTTTTTCAATAATTGTTATAAAACAAGCAAACTGTTATACGAAAACTGTTATAGGAAAATTACTTGACACCATATTATTGAAACACTTTTTCATGCGTTATAAATTTTTATATTAAGAGTGGGTAGTAGTAGGTAGTACTCCTCACCTAACCATATGAAATAAATTGCTTCTTCCTTTGTAGATACAAATTTCCATTTGCATAATAACATAAAATGTGACTTAATTTATATGATTATATATGTATGTAGGTACGTTCTGTTGACTACAAAACTGTCTTTGCCAAGTATGTGTGATTTTCCAAAATGTTTAAGAGAAAATTTACTAAAGCAACATAAACAAAATGTACGAATGGAGACATGAAATTCTGTAATAGGAACAAAGCAAAAATGTCTAACATTTATCTCCCAATATGATGCCGTATACGTAACATGTAAAATAACGAAACTGGAGTTAGGAGTAAAGTTAAAAGTACTGTAATAAACACCAGAACCGAATTTCAAAATATATACGTCTACGTTGACAAGTGCAGTCTAAGCTTTCCTACTTGCTGTTGAACGTACATACTCCTTTCACCTTGGTTATAAGTAGGTGAAGGTGTTAACTTCATGAACCATTAAATCGGATAATATTACAAAGGTAAGCATATATATATGTATCTATTCCACACGCCATAAACATAAGCATACCCAACACACACTATTGTATTTTATACGCTATGTATCATATGGCACTCATCTGTCTACTTATTATGTTTACGTAATATTATAATAATGTTTTGATTTTTCTCAAATCCATTCCGCATAGTACTGCTACATATACCGGTGCGCTAATGCCATTGTTGACATTGTTGTTTTATACCGGATTATATGGGGATGTTAAGGCTTTATGCTAAAGTAAACATTATCTCTTCCACTTATTATGACCTGAAAAAAAACACCTGCACCTACAACGTACAACAGATTTATAATAAGAAGATTTAGTAGAACATTTACATACACACATGCATGCATACAATGCATCATACTTTGTGTACGGTGCAATTTAAAATTTATGGACTTGTACAAAAGAATAACATTCTCCTCTTTTTAATACACACAAATAAAATATGATCTATATGGCAAGTAGTAATTCATTCTCTTCTTTATTACAGTACAATACTTATATTGTTATAAGAGCCGTTGTGAATGAAAGTTTCTAAAAAAAAGTCAGTATTAGAGAGTTATGAAGTTGTATAACAACTTGAAATTAATATGTTCCAAAAATGGACTTGCACTAATTTCATTCAGAATGCCTGAAAAGTTTAAATAACTTCATTTTTATTTTATAATTTTGTATAACACATCACTCACATTACAATCTCACATGTCATTATTTTTATTGCAGTTTGTGAATAAAGTCTGTTAAACCAACATTGTTTTGAAATATAACTGTTATATACACAGTGAACTGTTATAAACTGTTATATACAGTAAAAGTTTAAGTAAAGCATACTACCGTATACAATAAGCAATATTTGGCCTAAACCTACTTTTGAGTAACCTACACGTTTATACTAAGCTGTCAGCGAGAACGCACTTCTTTCATTTTTTAGCGATCTTTAAATGTTTCATCTTAAACATTTGAAATGTGCTTTGCAAAAGAGATTTTAATGGGCGTGTATATTATGTGGCAGCAACTGTTCTCGGCGATAGATGTCCAACCTTGATAATAGTTTTTATCTAATTGGGGGCGTGTATGGTACCTGTGACCACATTTTCTATAAGTTTGTAGGTATACGGAACATAATTTCGACTTTGTGGATTATTTTTAAGCTCGTGAAAGATATTTAATCAATTCTTGGGTGTGTCACTTAACCTAATTTTTCAAGTAATCGGCGTTCTGAAAAAATGTCTATAATACGTATATCTTCAGCCTCTTATAATGCCACAAATCTTTTCAACTAACTGAAGTAAAATTTCTTCTTTTTATAAAAAATAATTTACCACGAAGATGCATCAAATGCTTTACGTTAAGTTTTATAATAAACAATCTTTTTATGTGTACTAAATACGTTCACATTCTGTCCCTTTCCATCCTTTATAAATTGTTACCAAATTATATCAAAGTATCAGATTTTTTGCTTGGCAAACTTCACTAAGTATATAAATAATAAGTTTGTTAAGACTGAAAAGCAATTAAAGAAGATAAATGTTGTAATACTAAACCAATAAACAAACAACAATGCAAAGATGACGGGAAAGGAGTAAAAGTAATAAGAAAATATATGTATAAACAAATAGGAAAACTTAAATTGGTTTAAATACCCTGCACACCAAAATCTTAAATACCCTCCTCATCTACAAATTGGTTTAAATACCCTCCACATCAAATAGTGCGAGTGGCAGGTATACTCTCTTATGAATACTGTATGACCAGTTTTACGCTGATTACGATTTTTGTAAATTGTGGGCGTGTTTATTTTCCGACCACGCCTATTTTTGGCACATCGATGGAGTTCACTATACATATGCACACTAAATTTCAACTTGATTGCTCAATTGTTGTGACGGAGAAATAGACTTTTATCGATTGTAGGCGGGGCTTTTAATCGATTTTGCCCATTTAAAATAGCGATCTGCGTGAAAAACTGAAAGTGTGTGTACAAAATTTTAGCTCAATATCTCAACATTTACGCCCGTGAGAATGCCAACAACAGACAGACACCCGCACACGCGGACATATGATATATGTCTAGATGGACTCAGTTTTTAATGCTGATGAAGAATATATATACTTTGTAAAGTCTCTGACGCCTTCTTCTAAGTGTTCTTCCAAGTGTTGCAAATCTTATGTGGAGGGTATAAAAATTGCCATAATGTTTAACCTAACAAGAATTACCGTAATGACTGGCATACTACTCTAGAATACATTTGATGAAGATGTGCTGATTGCAAAAAACTGCAACTGAAAACATATGTTGACATGATCTCATAAATAATTAAATGTTTAGTGCAAAAACAATTCAATATATTCTTAACTATACACACATTTACAGGAGATAAATTCAATAAGAGAGGAACCTGGTATCATAACAAAACCATAAAGAATAAAATTAGTGAAGTGGGTGAAGCTTGTTGATGGTAATATGTACTGAAAGCTGTGCGGCAGCTGCCTTTGTACACGGATATCCCATTACAAATATACATAATGCTGGAGAGAGCCGGCTTAACACCCAATGCCGTAGCAAAGTGTTACGCAAACGATATTGAAAAGGTAAACGTTACGAAACATTATAAACACTGAATATAGAGCAGCTTTGCTTCCCCATATATGTATGTGCGTGCATATATACCATATGAATAATAGATAATTGTGCAAAGATGGAGCTTATCATCACACATCTATTCACATGGAAGGCACGGCACATATTGTTCAAGTATAAGCAGTTATTCAAATAGATAAATTGTAATCGTACATATAGACACAAGACGTGCAAGCACAAGCTTTTGTGTTAATACAATGGCAATGGCACCCTTTTAAATATCTAACAACAGATCCACATTTAGTATGCAATAGAGCGGAACCAGGATTTATTGCAAATAAATAGGGGGAAAATAGAGAGAAAATGGACATCACTTGGTTTATAAAATGTACAATAATGCGTAACATTAAAAATTAATTACCAATAAATTAACTACGTTGCAATGTGGCCCTGACCGGGACAAATTGAAAATTGATTTTTTAATAAGAACGAATACAAAACGATATTTGGCCTCAGTCTATTCTATATATGTGTAAATATATAGAAACAGTGGGTGTGGCAGGTACCAGAAAATATTGTGTTTGGACTGAGAAGTCGAAAAAGCCGAAGAAGTTTTTTGTTCGTGTGTCCTTTGCAACCCCGCCCATTTTTAAAACATCAATGCAAGTGCTAATTATTATTATATAATTTAACAATTGTATACATGTCTATGTATGTCAATTTTTATCCCCTAATTAATACGAAACATTCTTACCACGAAACAATCACTTACACGGACGTACAGACTGTTACAACTAAATAAACTCAATTATAAAATTCACTTGTGCGTTCTTTACAAACAAATCATTCCGGTGATATATTTACAAATTATATATGTATACGCAATCATATAAAAAATTTACTTAAATCTAATTATGTCCGTACATCCGTCCGTCTCTTGGTTATGTTCTTACTTAATGACTTTCATTATAGTTAATATCAAGAAGACAAGTTTTTAATAATAAAATAAAAGCTTTATGACAAAATTTCTTTATACAATTAAACAGAGATGATGAGTACAGGCAATCATATAAATGATTTTGTTATTTTATCAGTTTTGTTTAAACAAACTCTTGAGATTGAAGAAGAAACAACTAAATAAAAGTATAAATACATGTGTGTACACAATCTACTATTCATACGGTCAAGTGTATGCATGTGTGTGCTTTAATAATTGTGTCAAGTTTTTAATCATAAATTATAAACACTTCATAAGAGTAAACATAAACACATGCACAAACGCTCACTCACATACAGATGCATTTGTTTATAATGTTTATAATTTTAATTTTTTATTATATTTGTATATTTGCAATAATGTGTATAATCTTGGGAAAGTAGTGAAACGATAAATAATTCCATGACAAGAGTAAAGTTCTGTGACATGGACACAAATGGAAGCTGACTGATGCTAATACGGATGCAAAGAGTAATTATTTAATAAATGGAGAGAAAACGCAATAAATTAGACATTTTCTTTTTTATTTTTATTGGTGGTACATTTACGATATTCCATAAAATTTGTCGTAAAAGTAGTAAAAAAAAAAATTATTTATTTATACCTTGCACCACACGGGGCAAAGGGTATATTAGGTTTGTGCGGATGTTTGTAACTCCTAAATGGCAACTGCCCCACCCACCTACAATTATCGAACGTTTCAGAATCAAAATCTGAATCGATGTAATTGGTTAAATCGCCTGTCTGTCCATGTAAACTTTTGCGTAAGCTACAGGTCGCCTTTTTTGAGGTATTTTAATTAAATTTGGTATAAGAACATATATTGACCAAAAGAGGAACCCCATTGAAAGTGTACCGGATAAAAGGTCTATTTATAATGTAGATTCGCATTTCTGAACAGTTTTTGACAAAAATGGGTAGAAAATATTTAATTGGCTTAATTATTGACTGTGCCAAATTATCCGATCCGATCGGACCATTTTTAAAACTCCTTTCCATATATTAATATTTTACGAAGTAACTTAAATGGAATATCTCGCGTTTACTAAACCAGCTAAACTAATTGTAGCATAATTTACGGGGATAAGTGTGGGTATTAAATGGTCAGGCTTGTAAAACAAATGGAACTATTTAACAGTGGTCGCTAAACTAAACAAGTATAAAGAGGTAGAGACAAAGATACACAAGAAAAGGAAAACTAAAAAAGAATTTTACAAACATGAGAGTCTAACACTGGCTAGATTGGCTCAGATTTTATTGCTGATATTTTTGATACACACTTTGTAGAGTGTCTTCTCGACGTTGCAAACGAAATCCCAAACATGCTATAAAACGAAGTTTTTCTACTCAAATCCATTCTTAACAACCTTAAGCTAATCCCCATTTCTTTTCGACACATTGGGACAAATTATATACGTACGACTATAATATATACATAAGCAAATATTTTATATACCCTTTTTACAGTGCTTAACGGTAATAGGCTTATTACATATGTGTTTATGTTATAAAGTAATGTCCTTTTGTGCCATTGATTTATTCATACATTAGAAATAAAGCGAAATGTGAAGTAAAAGAAATCCACTTAATTATTAAAACAATTGCACTCCTTCTCTCTCTCTCTCTCTACCTTTCTGTCACCGTTTATTTATTTTGGTGGCTTTTTAGTTGGCGATGGTGGATCCCCAACCAGCTCTAACATAAATATTTATTTAATTTAATGGAGAAATATATGTGCATAAGTGTATGTGTTTGTGTATATAGCCGAGGGACTCTTACTCTAGTCGCTGAGATGCGTTAAGCGTGTGTATGCAAAACATTGCGAAACTTTTTTTTATAACAGACCGCAGCAGCAACAACGCAAAGTTTTGTTTACTTAAAACCCTCGCAGGCCTTACAGCGAGAGATACGCACTGTTTAAAAAAATAAGTAGAATAGGGAAATAATCATGATCTCGCAGTATTCAACTTTAAACAGCAGTAGCTTAGTGGGGTGGCAGTTGCTTTTGTATGCATTTTTCGTACCCTGTGCTCCATTTCACTTACTGTGCGTTGCTTTGTTGCTTTTTTTCTCGCTGTAAATAATATTTATACATTTCTGTATACATGAACATAAATTTCAATAAAAAATTATGCGGCAAAAATATGCAAAAAAACCGAAAAAAGGTTATAAAAAACAAAAACGAAATAAATTTGAAAGAAGTGTTTTAGTTAAGGACCAGCAATTTTTATTACATTAAGGAATAATGCCCACGTCCTGCTCTCTCTTACTCTCTAGAGTGCTATTCTAACGCACTTAGGATCAATAAATCTGTACGTAAGTGTAACTTTTTGTAGATGTAGACGATGTAGACATGTCCGTCTGTCCGCTCTCTTACACTTGCGGTCACAAACATTGAAATATTGAAATGAAATTTAGAAAATTTCCAAATGTTTTATTATTATTATTTATTCTATTAGTTACAAAACCAATTTTCAACTAATATATATTTATATAGTTATATAAATAAGAATATAAAATAAAATTTTTTAAAAAAAAAAAAAAATAACACTGGCCGCAGCATCAGCAACAACAACAACAACAACAACCTCTGGAACAACTTAGAATAAAATTAAAAATAATATAATATTTTAAGCAGTTTCTTAAATAAAAGGGTGCAAATTTCTTAATAATCGTGCCCCCGATTAGTAAAAACCTTACAAGACCACATATATATACATGGTTAAAGTTTTATCTTGACTTGTTGAAAATAAGAGAGCGTGTATAATACACTTGCCTACAATGTACAAAACGTTCCATTTTTGGTGCAAAATTCGATCATCATTCAATAAGCAGACGTGTTGACTTGAGTCAAATTTAGCTTTTTTAAATATTTACTTTGTTGTTGTTTTTTTGCGTTTTTTAGACTTACTTCGGTACTCTTACCCACCAGCTAGATATTTACATATATAATACCACCGAAACTTTATACATGAATTTATATATGCATGGCATGTGTGTGTACAAAATATATTTAATCTTATTAATGTTGTTTGTGTAGTTTTACATATAAATCAGAAGCACTATTGTCAATACAAAGAGCTCTTAAAAATCAGAAAGTTTTGTAGCGGTTTTAATGAGATTAAATAGAGAGCTTATACATAAATGGAATGTTATTAATGATTTTACGTTTTGCGTGTCTGACGCTTATATATTACATATTTGAATTAATTTATAATACTTAAGAAGAGTATTAAAACAGATTTGCTTTAGAAAATACTACAACAAACAAACCTCAGCCTCCTTTCACTTGAATGAAAGATACTGAACGTACGAGCAAAAAGTGTGCCTAAGAGTAATAAACGAGACGATAAGTGCACTTTAAATATACATTCAATTAAAAATTTTAAATTAATCTAAACATGTCTGCCTGTCCCTACGTATTGGAGTGTCTTCCAATTACTTTTAAAGTTGTAAGATATTATCTTAAATTATGTTACAAAAATGTATATAATTTCAAGTTTGCATAAACGAAATGGATTAAAATCCGTTTATTTATTTGATACCAGAGACATAAAGTAATATATATCAATTGAAAGTAATTAATTAAAAGTGAAAAGAAGTTTGCGAATGAAGTATAACGTTATACATAAAAAATCGAAAAAATCGAAAAAATATATAGATCAAATTGAAGTTTAAATGGAATTTAAAATTTATTGCGGGCGCGTCTATTTTTAACCTTTTGGGAATATAAAAATATTTTTTGATCGAAAAAAGATCAAATTGATTTATTTTTATTTATTCTATTATAAAGAAATTGTTTGATCGAAAAAATTATGTCAATTACAATCGAAATTTAATGGTCTGCCTTTAGAAAATATCCCTTTAAATATTAGTTTGCTCTTTTTTGTATCTTATAGGTAGGGGTAGTAGTAACCACGATCGCACGTAAGCGGGCTACTATTAATGGCGAGTCTTTGATCTAATCACAGTAAAGGTCTGATAGTAGAGTCTATTTCACTTTATGGCTACATACCCCAAATTTTAGACTAAACGGATTTATTTTTTGATGAGACTTGGAACCATAATTAAGATCTGATTGATTCAAAATGGCGTCAATTACTGAATTGGTATATGTGGTAAAGTTCAAAATTCGTCCTAATTCCAGAAATGTGAAACGTGAAATGGATGTATCATCGAAAAGTCCATTAAGTTTAGATTTCTGTTGAAACTGTTGAAAAAATATTTCCCATGCATATAAATAATACCGCAAAGTACAACAATAATAGCAGCAACAGCAACAACAACAACAACAATATCTTTGTATATTATATACAAAATAAATATACAAACTCATCAACTTTCCTTTTTTGTAAACATTAGAAATTTCAATCAAAATTTGTATACATACACATCCCTAAATAAACATTAGCTTTAAAACCAAAACAAAATGTCGATTGTGTTTTTGTTGTTTTCATTTAATTGATTGGATTTATTGGATTTCCTATTACATTGCGTAGAAAAGAATTTTTGGCTTATTTTCGATGTTTATTGCAATTGCAGCCTACGGCTTATGTGTGAACAAATCTTCATGCATTATTTGCTACTTTTGTAGATGAAATTTATATTCAACACAAGAGCAAATTATTTACTTAATTGCTTTCCTTTTTTAAATTTGCATTTTGTTTTTATTCATGCAGTTGCATGCGGCGTATGAGTGATTAAATAAATACTTGTACTAGGATGCATTAACAATTGCTGTGAGAATGATTTTAATTTCATTCATCACAAAATCTGAATCGATCTTCGTTCATGTGAACGCTTGCGGTTGCTAATGTTAAGATATTGTGCGAGCTGTGCATACAAGAGACGTCTACTCGGTTGTTGATTCTCTTAAACACCTTACAATAAATCTGTTAATGTCAGTGCACAAACGCAAGAGCTTGGAGTCTTAACTCGATAGTTCATCAAAGACAATGACGAAGGAGGAAAAAAGTGCATAAAGTAGTCATAGAAAGTATAGGAATCTACAGACAAGTCAAGTGATAGTTGAGCAACAAAAGTACTTGAGGCAATTACTTTAATTAAGCTGTAGTAGGAAAGCTGACAGAGAATAAATGAAGAATGAAGAAAGATGTCCTATCGTAATTAAAAGGATAAAAAGTACTGCTAGACAATTGAATGCAGAAAATTTTTCTACACCATTTTATTTTTTTTATCATCTAACATGTTATTTATAACCATTCTTGTAAAGGTGCTTAGGCTGGTATAAGTTAGATTCAGTTTTTATTTAATTTCTAATTTATATATAATCTCCTTAGAGTTCGTAAATAAAGAGAGAAAACACTCTGAATTATAGGGAATGGACAAAATAATATGAACATCATGTAATATAGTACATATTGTTGCATGTTGGCATCACTGCTTCCATGTAACTAAAGCAACGCATGTATTTCAATTCATCTTTTGTTCTGCGACTATTAAAACAAGCGATCGCTGAAATGTGCAATCTTTCAGACTTCGAAAGGGACACATCGTTGATGTTCGGTTAGCGAGAGCGTTTGTGATGAAAACAGATGAATTGTTTAACGTTTCACGATCAAGAATATCCATGGTAATGATAGCATACACAAAAGATGGTGGAACATCATCGATGAAAAGGAACAGTGGGCAAAACTCAAAGTTAACTGACACAGATCAACGAACATTACAAAGAATGGTGGCCAGATAACATGAAGCTAACGCGCCAAAAGTGACATCAGTACTATTCAGACACTCTACGAATCTATTCCACGAAGAGTTGTAGCTGTTCTAAAATCAAAGGTGGCCCAACACCTTATTAATAAATAAGTATTGTAGTTATATCACATTACTTACATTAACGAAACCCTGCGTTTGAGCGATATCTATCTACCACACGTATATTATACCAATAAATCAAAGGTAATTGCAAAAGTCTACATAGTGGATATGGTGCATATGATTACTAAACCAACAAATCTCAAATACTTACTCCATTTATATATAAACCGTGGGCTTAGTTGGTACCTGACGCGTGTTAGAAAAGGTTTCTTGTAATTTGTGGGCGTGTCAAGTATTGGACCCTGCTCATTCAATAAATGAGTTGATTTTGAATTGAATTTTTTACTTTAACTCTCTTTTAAAAATGCTTATACAATATTTATAAATACATATGTTTGGTTACCTTTTTGTCACCCTACTTGTAACCTCCAATCGCCGTCAACTTCAATCAGCTCTTATTTTATACGAATACAATTTTTCTTGTATACCATGTATTTCTAATTTAACAGTTAAGTATGAGTTTTTAGAAATCTTACCAAGTCTCAATTTGTTGCTGGGATATGATTTAGTATTTAGAAATTATGAATTTAATGCAGTTCAGTTGGTTGTTCTAAGCATTTCTTTTCAACACTACGGTTTTTAAATGTTGTTGATTTCTCTTCTTCTTGCTCTTGTTTGTGCTATAAAAACGTGTTTAATTACTGTTACAATCATTGCCGCATATATAACCACTACAGCAGACGTCCTAAAAAGTACTAAAATTATCTTCGTATCAGAACATTTCCTAAGCCCCAAAATAAAAATGTTACCAATACTACTTTACACAGCAGCAAAAGCGACACACAGCGCGCTATCCATACATACTTTTGGTTAAATTTGTTATTTAAATCGGTCAAGCCTCAAACCCATAGTTTACATAGGAGCTGGTGCTCTCAATAAAAAAAAAAAGGAAAAAAGTACTAAAAACAAAGGCATACTTCCTGAATAGCTCCATGTGTTCGTAAAGGAAAATAATAACATTGTGCTTGGTGTGTGTGTGTGTGTGTGTGTAAGCACACACAAGTACAGACTTTTAGCATAAATTCCTGCTACTTTTTAAACATATTTTGCCAAGCCAGAGAGCGCATATATCTCTTGAACGAAACGGAACTGTTAATTACTAACTCTGCCAAAAGTAAATTACTTTCTGTTAGATACTCATTCTGTGCTAAATAAACATATACTCTCACTTGAAAATGAAATGATAGTATTACGTTTGAGAGTAAAAGCCAAAGAGAGGTCTCTGGTTACAGTGAGGCTTTACAACCATGTTTCATATAAAAATCTGCTACAACATTATGCTCTGTCTGTTTTCCCATACATGTCCAACATTTAAAGCTTTATGTTTTCTAACTTGTTTCATATTTTGTACTAAATTGAGTAACTACAAAAATTTTTTCTCTCCGTCACTCTCTCTCTCTCTCTCTCTTTATTATTTGTCTCTATTTTAGGAGTTTTATACACATAAAGTGGTTTTGCTTTTAACTCACGTGTGATAACTACAAGTTTCGTCAGGTTCGGACAAGTGAATGTAACTGACCTAGTAACCATTTTCAAGTTTATTCACAATATTCAACCCAATCAATCCAACACCACCCACTTGCCCGGTTCTGTTCTATATAAGGATATATACAATTTATTAAGGAGGAAAGACAAACAAAATATTCGAGAAAGATATGACGCGGATGAAAATTGTACAAATTTTAAATATTATAATTGATCAAAAAGTGGTTATAAAGATATAAAAAAAACTTTCCTTTTATTGTAACGAAGGCCATTTTTAATTTCAAACTTATCAAGACCTTATATTTAAACTCATATTGAATACATTATTAAGAACATGTAAGAAAACTGTATTCAGTTTAGACCAAATCTTAAATATGCCCACCCTTACATACAAACGGAGTGCGAGGTAGGTATGCGATTATGTCCTCTAATAGTGCAAATATTATATATCAGCTTACAGGTTGAGTTGTACGCTGTTTATGGTATTTTGTCTGTCTTTTGTTCGGCACATCGATGGTAGAAACAATTAAGGATATGCGAACCAAATTTTCAGAGGTTAATTTTTGTAAAAAAATTTGTGTAAGAAATTTCAAAAGTATTTTTCAAAAAACACCGAATTCACCACTTAACAGTAATACTACATTATAGTGGAAAATTGGACTTGAGTCATTTTCAAAATACATATTCAAACATAACCAACAATAACAATTTCATAAGAAAGGTTTTCTCTTAAACTATTTTTCTTGTTCTTTTTAAGATTTTTCAAGTTTTTCTTATAACTAAAAATTCACTGTTTTTATCTACTTGTCACCGTAAAAGTTTCTATCTCTCGTAAAAATGATAACACAATACAACCACGAAAAAATGTTCCCGTTACTTAGCGTAATACAATATGTACGTAGAATGTACTCAGCAAGGGCGCTACATTTTAATGGATTTCAAATCAAATCAAAATTTCTACATCGATTGCTTTCTTCTGGCATTGTTGTTGTTCCCGTACTATACCATAAGTGCACCCACCACGCGCACGAACTATCTAATATACATACATATATTTTTTAATGCTCTCTAGAGCACCATTTGCATGTACGTGGCGGGTATGTAAACAAAGTGTGCACTAAAAGCTTTTCCATCAAATGTAACCGTTATAAACTTTCTATTTGGCATGCTGTTCCTTCATCTTCAGACATTATTAGTGTTTTGTGTTTTACTTACTTACTGTTTACATTTGCTCGATAACTTGAACGGACTTGTACAAAGTGAATGATGTGCGTATGCATGTATGGCAACTAAATGTGGCGTAGCTTAACAGACGCGAAATATGTTCGTGTCATTCCCTAAGACTTTATATGAAATTGTCAGAATAGATTACGTTTAGGGAACCACATAGTTCTGTATCGTTGCAAAGAATTTTATAAATATTTAAAATTCCGAGAATTCATAGCAATGTGTGTATAGTTCGTGAGTGACTAGCTCACATCGTTGCACATACATACATGCACGCATCCGTACTACCTCAACAATACAATTCCAATAAAGCAACAATTTACTGTCGGCGTTGACGTCGTGGGATTATCAAAGTTGAATACATGGCGCAACTACTTGCCTACATATGTAATTGAATAGTATGCAGCAGAGCTACGCCTTATGTACAGACGTACATAAACTTTGCGTGTTTGCGTAGAAAGCCTCTATCGCACTTAGATTGCTTTTGTATGTTGTTTCAAAGTATAAACGCACCCACCTCAGTACATTTGTCTCGCACTAGTTGTATGTATGGTATGTCTTGGAAACACAAATTGCAAAAAGTCGATATTGCCTAAACCAGATAAAAAGCCATAAAATCTCTAGAGTTTGGTTTCCACTCGAACCACAAAACATTTTCTACTTGCAATATTTTTTCAAAAGCTTCCTCTGCTTTTTGGAGTTCTACTTCATTATATGCTTTATCGCATACAGACACATATAAATATTCTTGAGTTACTTTCTTTCTGGTATAAGCAAATTTACAACTGCTTCATAGGAGTGATTCAAAGATGTACAATTTTGCCTGGTGAACCCTTTCTAGTTGGTAGCACGAAATATGAATTTGAAGTTAAGTTTGAACGTCGTCTTTTTTCTTTTTCTTCTTTTAATGCAATGTCGTTGGCGTGATGTTCATTTATCACGCCACTTGATAAAAATAATATCCGGTTGGCTGTGCTACATATTTAAGCACTCTCACCCTTGCCCTCTCTCTCTATTCTATATATATATATATATATATATATATATTTACATTTCAGTCCCTCTGTCCGTTTTCCGCTTTTTATATTTTCACAGATTTTTCTCTCTACTTGAATTTATTTATATTCTCTAGTGGGTTTCCGTATAAGTAATCTCTTTCACTTGGGAAATATAAATATGATTATTTCTATCTTTTTATACCCTCCACATAGGATGGAGGGTGCACCACGTTTGTCATTCCATTTGCAATACCAAGAAAGAGGCGTCAGAAGTGTACATGTTCGTGATTAGCATCAAAAACTGAGTCTCTCTAAACATGTATGTCCGCGCGTCCTTGTGCGTGTCTGTTGTTGGCAAGTATGGAGATATTGAGCTGAAATTTTATACAGACAAGATATGACATGAACTTACTTTTAGTTTTTTTATGCAAATCTCTAATTAAAATGGGTAACATCAGGTCAGAAGCCACGCCCGCTGTCAACACAAATCTATTTATCTGCCACAACAATTTACGTATAAAGTTGAAATTTGGTACACATGTTTATAATTACCGCTCTCGTTGATGTGCCAAACAATGGGTGTGGTTGAACAACCTACACGCCCACAATTTACAAAAAACCGTATTCAGCGTCAAACTCAACTTACAAACTGACACGCAATATATACTCTGTTGGAGGGCATAATCATGTACCTGCCACGCCCACTGTTTATATGTAGATGTGGAGGGTATTTAAGATTTGGTCTAAGCCAAATTTAGTTTTCTTACTTGCTTTCCTTCATTTTTTAGAAAACAGATGTTTTTGAACATAATGCTGAAAGAAGTTGAAGAGAATTTTGTTTTTTAATAAATTTCAAGAACTTTGACTTTGAAGGCACTTTAAAAATGGAATGTTCAATCCTTTTTTTCCAAAATACAGAAATATACGTCAGTGCATCTCGTCATATCTTCTGGTTTTTCTTTTGTTTTATTGTTGATTTGTCATAATATTTTTTAAGAATAATTAGCCTTTCACTGGATGAGTTGGCTAAGCCTTGGCTTTAGTAAACTCTGTGGGAATTTAAAACCATCTGTCGCGTTAGTCTTGGTAACAAGTCTTCAACATTTAAGAATAAGACAGAATATTACCGAGAAAGTTGAGGTTGGTTCGACAGGCGAATGAATTTTTAAGCCCTTAAAAAACGTATGCTTTTCTAGTCTTACTAAATTAAAGGCGTATCGCATCATTTTTGAAATCGTTTTTTATCTAAATTTTTTTGCAAACCTTAAGAAAAGTAATTTATCTAGCCTAAAATTGTACACTCTAAATTTAAACAGTATGGAACCACTTTACAACCTCTCTACCTATAATGATTCTCAGATGCGCCCAGAATTTATAAAAAACTTTTTTGGCGCAAAATCTCACTTTTTAGTTTATACGTAATTTTCAAAGGGTGTAATAAGCTTGCCACGCCCACAATTTTTATAAAGACTTCGAAGGTATTTCGCATTCAGTTTTTTACGCGTTTGCATGTCCAGTAATTTGAAAAATAAAAAAGTCGTCGAAAATGCATAAAGTGAAACAAAAGTGTTTTGATAAAATAAGAAGGTAAACTGCTAAAAGCAGGTACATACGTGTATGCAAGTAACCAACACTTACTTGAAGCGAATATACCATAACGGTTAAAGGAATGGTATAAAAAGAGAACCCAAGAAGCAAGTGAAAGTTTATAACAATATCCAATAAAAGTTCAAAATGAATTTGAATGAGATTTTTTTATTTTTCATTTATTTTCCACTCGCAGCATAAAAATCTCAAGGGTCAGCTTGAGAACACGGTATGAAAGGTAATTTCATTTAATTAAAATTTAGCAAACAACAAAAAAAGAAGAAGACGAAGATAACCAGCAATAATTCGGAAATAATGCGTGGATAGGTGAAGCTAAAAAACAGTGCGGGAGTGCCACTTCAAAGCAGACTTACCTTACTTACTTGGACAAGGATTTGTTTATGAACTTGATTCAATACCAGAAAGCAGTTTTAAAGTGTTCCAAATAATTGTGATTTTTGTTACCCTTTTTCATATTTTCATATTTCGTCTCGTTTAACTTATTTTTGAATTCTCTTTACATATTATTGCTCTCGGCATCACAGGATGGGTGTGCTTCATATCTGCATTATCATAATTATCATAATAAAGTTCATTAAACAATTGTCACGTATTTCGATTATTCTCTTCTTCTTCGTCGTCAATTTTTGCACTCCTACCTTCTGGTGCGGTTAAGTACATAAATATGAGCACTAAGGGGTGGAAGAACATTTTCAAATTATTTTGTGTGCACAACAATAATAATAAAACAACAAAAGAAAAGTAAATAAGTAAACAGTTATATTTGACTTGAGCAAAATCTTGACTACCCACCACTTTAGATCAATAAAATTATACTTAAAAAATGAGGGCGCGGTCCTTTATGTAAAATATTGAACTCATAAAATTTTAAACTATAAAAAAAAAATTACAGAATTTTCTTTTTGATAAATATTTTGTGGTGGGCGTGGACAATCCTTTCAATTTTTGGAGGGGCATTGCAAAATCCTTTAAGAAGCATATTTGATAATCCTCAGCATATTCTTTCTTTAGGTTTTGTTTAATAGTGGGCGTATCCGTCGACCGGAATAGCTCAACTTCAATATCAATCTTGGAGATGACATGGCTAAATCGATTCAGACCTTGACGCTGATCAAAAAATATATACTTTGTGGTCTCTAATGTTTCCTTCTGAACATTTGATATTCTATACTAACCGTGTTGGGTAAAACGGATTGAAAATTTCATTAACATTTCATATTAGATTTTAGATTGTCAGCTATGCACAATATGTGAATATGTAGCATGCGTTATATGGTATGTCAAAAAATTTGACAAATCAATCATTTATGCAATTGTCACTTTTTGCCATACTTTCTCTTTTTTAATTTTGCATACATGTGTCAAAGCCCATGTTATCCATGTGATGTGTAAAACTCAGTATATGTGTTTTACAAAAATACTTTTGCAAAAATTTTGAAAAGCTTATCTCTCCCTCACTCAGTCATCCATTATCAGTTACCTGTGTTTGATTAGATTTTTCCATAAACAAATTTAAAACATATTTTCATTATTTTTTATACCCGCCATCAAAATGATTATGAGGTTATGCTGTTTTTATCTAAACGTTTATAAATACCGGAAGGAGCTGTGCAGCATCCCCAAAAATACTTACATTATTTCTCAGTAACGAATTTTATGCCGATTTAACTCTTCTGTGCGTCCGTGTGTTTGTGCAATTTTGTGGCTTTTCCTCCGGCACTCTCACGGTCGCAAATTTTAAAATGTCGAGCTGAAATTTGGTAAACATACACATTGTTCATGTGAAAAGCAAAATCAGTGCACAGTCTGATCCATCATTTTAAAATGTCAAAGTGCTGAGCTAGGCTATATTTCGATTCCTCCATAGTCCATAGTCCAATTTCGAAGAATAGCGAAATTAGTCATTTATTTGTAAATTTTATCAAGTACCATAGATTTGGCGTTTGCCTAATGTAGGCCATTTCTCCCTTGTTTTTGTTACATTTATGAAATATTTATGCTTGCTCGGGCACATACAATTTCGTTAGAATTTAAACAAGTATAAAGGTTGCTGCCAAATTCTGCACAGCTCTCAAAGTTACAATGATAAACAGTACACTTATATAGCTTGCTTTTTACGACGATCGTGTCCACTGCTAGGAGTCAAAAGCCCTGCAAAGTATGTTTTTTTTTATCAGATTGAAACTCTGATTCAAACTAGCCGTTTCCCTTCGTGAGTCCGCCTTTTCTTGTACTGTTCTGTCATAAATTTTAAGCTATTGAGTTGAAATTTTGTACGAACATTTTTAGTTTTAAAATGAGGAAAATTGGTCGGAAGCCACGTCCCCAATGGATAAAAATCTATCTCTTAGACACAGAAATTGAGCTGTACATTTGAAATTTGGTACACAAACTTACCACCGATGTACCAAAAATTGTGGTGACCCTTTAACAGACATGTCCACATATTATATTGTAAACAAGCTTTTATGACGAAGAATATGATTTTTGAGTAATTCGATGCGTAATTCATAAACTTTAGAGATTGTAAATCAAATACGTGCCACGCCCATTGTTTCCATATAAGGAAGTAAAAAGGATTTATGATGAGGTTTAATTCAAATTTCCCCCAACTTTACATGTTTATAAAAAAATGCCTTTTAACAGAAAAAAATTTTTAAAATCGACTGTGACCGAGTATTTAATACCCTAGTCCATTTAGTTCCTCAATTTATTGCATAATTATGTGAGTTTTTTTGATTGAATGCGAGTACTGGTCAAATGAAATGTTCTTCATAAAAAAACTTTATACGAAAAGAGGTTTAGTCCAATCGGGTCCAAGATTTATTTTAAAATATATCATCCTTAAATCCATCTACAAAAGTGACCGTGTGTCAATTTTAATCGTTCAAATATTAAAAACTGCAACATATAGATTGATAACAAGAATTGTAAGGGCGGATTAATTCGATTCAGATTTTGGTTCGTAGCTTTGATTGATATAATTAAAGATTGGCGTAACATATGCTATATAGGAGTTACAAACATCCTTACGCAAACAACGTTGTGGTTTTACGCAAAGTTTAGTAAAACTATCAAAATTGCTTTTTCTTGGAGGTGATAACGTTGGGTCATTAATCTGCAACACAATTCTTGTAACACATTATTAACTTGTTAATATATACACACCAGCACTAATATAAAATTGAAGCAAAAACCATACATTCATAATAATATATGTCTGGAGCATCATACTAAGCTTCAGTGAAGTGTGATATAAGCTTAATAATGGCATGTTAACAAATTAATTAAACATGAAATTGATAAAATAATAAAATAAGTTGACTTTGGTGGTTTACAGTTCATTATATTTTACAGCTGCCCAACAATCTAATTTTATATACCGGCTGATATTTTTAAAGTGACACACACATAATGCAATCAAAGGATAATATGTTAACAGTAGCTTTATTAAATAAATAAATAAATAAATAAATAATGATGGTGACGGTTATGGGGATAATAACAAAGTTGATTATATTAACTTGCCTATTAAAGGATAAAGATATTCATCGAAATTTTTATGACGTCCAATGCATATTTTTTATTATAATTATTTATAAGCGTTTAATATACGTTTAAAAGGATTTTAACACATTTCACGTCATGACATATGCTCGAGTAGTGTAATAATTATGAGTTTTTTTTTTGTTTATTAAAATTTCACTTAAAAAGTTTATTTATAAACATTTTAAAGTCAGGCTGCATGAAGATATCACATTATGGTATAAAGCATGTACATGTATGTATACATATATATACATATATATAAATAAAGCAGTTGTTTTTTACTTTTTTTTGTTCTAATTAAATTTATGCAGCATAAATTCTCTGTCTGCTGTATGTAAGTAGGTAAGTAAATGTACATCTATCGAAATATGTAAATCTAGCACGATGATGACAATAATGATGATGATGGTGATGATGATGATGATGATGGTGATGCTGTAAGCAACACAAGTAAGTAGTAAATGCATTTTTACACTTATGTACATGTGTCAACTTGGTAGAACAACTCAAATGAATGAAGAAAGAAAGAAACAAACAAACAAACATACCAATGGCAACGTTGCTAACACAGTTGAAAGGAAGTGAATATGTCATCAAGACTATACATATACAAATAAATATTATATAAATAAATATAATAAATAAATACACACATGTTTACGTGTCTGCAACATGTTTTGTACATAAACAAATATGAAATGTCAAAAAACTTAACGATGACAGCATCAACTATAACAATTATATTAACAAAACAACAACAATGATGAAATAAATATTTTGGCAAATGTTGTTTTTCACAAAAAAAAATTCACATCAAATAAGTAAAAACACCTCTTACTCTACATACAAAAAGTGGGCGAGGCAAGTAGCAGATTACGCTCTGTGACAGTGTAAATAATACGTACAGAATCTGACGTGTATTTACACAAAAGGCATTTAAATTGTGGGCGTGTCTGTCATTCGAACAAGCTCATTTTTCGAACATCGATGGATGAATTTATACAATACTAAATTTCAACCTTATAGCTCCATTTTTGTGCAGATAAATCGAATAGATTTATTGACACACGGACGAATATGTCTATATGCACTTAGATTTTGATTATATGTATGCTGACGCCTACTTCCTAGGCACTGCATACGAAGTGACAAACTTTATATACCCTCCTCATTTTATGTGGAGGGTATACAGACTGGGCTTAGGAGAAAATTCCTACACTTGGTTACATCAGTTCACTTGCTGTAATATATTAAATAATATTAAAATCAGTCATCCGGATAAATCTTTGTAAAGATTAAAAAATAATAATTTACATTTTGAATTTTTTAAATTGCTTCTTTTTTAATTTTTACATCATTTACATGCAAATGAACCATAAAGCCACCATTCCGTCCCTGTTTAGTATTAACACATACACATGCATACATTCACCATAGCCTGGAGATGTCTGTTTATGTTGCCTACATTTTAAATACCATGAAATAAACTTCAACTTACAGTATGCAGCAACCTTAGACAGCAAAGCTAAGAACATCTTAGACAAGCAAATACTTGGAGAGGTAGAAAAGGAAAGATGATGATAGACAGTTGTCCAGCATACCACCACATTAAGGTTTTCTTCATTTTTCACATTGTTTGCTATCAGAAATAACTGTTTGAGGATGGCAGCAGCAACATTATGCTGTTGGCACTAACAAAAATATTTGTACTTTTGAGGTTGCTAACAATTTTAAGTACAATATAAAGAGATAAATAAATAAGAAAGAGTTTTATTAGGCCAACGCCAAGTCTGAGGTACCCACCACCATTACTCCCTTTATTTTTAGTGCATCACATGTTACGTTACGTATATGATAAGTTTATGTTATGTTTTGTTTAAACATAATCAGACCACTCGTACCCATAATTGTAAGTGCAATACAAGTAAGTGTAATACAAATTCCACCCAACTACATATGAGTGTGGTCACTCTAACAAATTTCAGAGCATTGCTTTTAATAGTCCCAGAGTAATGGAAATTTTTGTTATAAGTGCACGTATTTGTATAAAAGCAACTACCACGTGATGTTCATGCATGTGTATAATTACACATTGCGAAAAGATACCTGTCTTCTTTATCTCCTGAACGGCTGGTCCATATTTCTTTCATTCGTGTACCTTTTAAATGTACGAAATAAATGACTAATTTCGCTTTTCTTTGATATCGGAGTTTACTATACTTGAATAGACATTTCAGATATCTAAATATTTAATGCCGTGGATGAGCTAAAAGCCACAGGGTTATCCTTTGACCGATTTTGCCCAATTACAACACCAACCTACATACACAGAAACTCGACAATGGTGGGTGCCCAATTTCAACCCGATATTTCAATGCTTGCAGTGAAGAGGTTGACTGAGGAAAAATCAAAAATTCGCTCAAATACAGGGACGTACAAAAGGGTTAAATAATCTTAAAATTCAATTCAAAGCTAGAATATATATATATATGCATATATTTTGAAGGTGTGGCTCGTTTCCTTCTGGCTTATAAGTGCCATGTTTGAACAAAAACAATATACCCCCATTTTATTATGATAATGGGTACAAAAAATGTACCTTGCTAAGAATATTTCTCAATCAATTATTGCTAATTATTTTCATTGTTTCCAGAATTGAAAATAAAAGAAATATTATAAAAATCCACTAAAGACAAAGAGACACAATGTCGATGGAGGAGGTCATCCATCAAAGACTGTCAGAAACGATTCGAAAATCAATCTTTTCCCTTTAACCTCGTTTCGTCGCATGAATTATAGTTTGGTCGGGCATATGTTAACAAAATACGGCCAAAGGGGGCCAGAGTGCCGCACAAGTCGAAACAATAATAAATTACCGCCTATCTTTAAAGCCAAACCATAAAATTCTCATTCTCGTATTACATGGTAATGCCATCGTATAGATGTAGTTCGCATGCATTGCCTTCACATAGCAGCTCCATCAAGCATGTGTTGGGTGTCTGCGTAAGCATTTTCCAAATGAATTGATTCAAATAAATGTTGTCACGGCTGTTGCTGTTAATACTGTTGGCATGATTTTATATTGCAGCCAGCAGCTGAAGTTTTAATTCTTGTGTTCATTTATTTCCTTTCTTTTTGGGTGGAGGGGGGCTATGCAAACAGTTTCGTTTGTTTTGGCTGGTTTTTGTATAAATGTCGAAATGTTTTTTTTTCCTCTTCAGTTTAAATTGTTTTTTATTGGCTTTTTGACCAACGATAGTAAATTTTAGTATTATACATAATTGTCCAAATAAACATTGATTGTTGGTGTTTTAATACGGCGGTCATTAGACGGCGCAATTAATAAGTTTCTTCTAAAACTGTAACAGAAGAAAGAAAGAAGTGCAAAAAATGAGTGAAAAATTGGACGTACCCCATCCTCTAGCTGAAATTATAGCAATTAATTAATTAATCTATATATGGGGGTTAAAATCGGGGCGATGCACGATGCACTTATAGGGGATTTCTACATATATTCAAAATTGTACCGAGGGCGTGGCACGTCAGTATGGATAGTAACTACTACAAGTTGCTGTACCTACCCATCAGGCAATATCGCTCATAACCTTTGGTGGTTACATTAAAATTACACTTAAATTTTACATTTACATTATGCGGCATACTTGAAAGAATCTTTGAAATTCAACGGCGTTCTGCAATATTTCACGAGTGCACACAAACAACTTTACTCATAAATAACTTTAATTGTTGTCATTTGTATGAATAGCGTGCTATTACTGACTGTTGCACCATAAATTTCGGTATTTTTGGCTTTTTTAAATACGTACGCTTCGCTCCATGGCAAAATTCCGGAGAGAGAGGACGACTGCGACTGCGAAAGAGTAAAACCTATAAATTTTGGTAGAAATAATTTCAAAGATTTCAATTCTTTTATTGTGTTTTTCATTTATATTATAAATTATTGCCACAGTGTATTGCTAAACAATATAATTGAGTTTTAAAGGAGCAAATAAAACTTTTATATTACGTTATACGTTATACGTATAACCCTGTAGAGTTTTTGTTATTGATTGTTTTCATTTTTTTTTTTTTTTTCTGGTTTGGCTTCCACAGTGTGTGTTTGGAAGCAGTTTATATAGTATTACATGTATAGGTAGTTTTTGTTGAGCAGCCTTTAGAGGAGCACGAGTAAGTAGATGCAACAAAATGAATTTTTAATACATTTGATAAAAGCTGTTGTTGTTGTTGTTATTATTATTTATAAAACAAGTAATAAAGGGCTACATTAGGCATCCGCCAAATCTAGAGTAGCCGTCTTCCCATTATTGCCATCTTCTTCCATAATGCAGCGCTACAAAATTTACGCGCTTGGGACGTGGCATTATAAATATGTTTTTTCTAAGTAAAATATCTACCCAATCTACCCAATTAAATTGTAATAATTATAATAATAGACAGACATGCCCGCATGAGCTGATTATACACAAGTTCATTTTACACGAACACCTTGCTCTTTTTATAACGAATAAATATCTGGTAATTAAATTTGTTAAAGAGCCACCGAAATATATAGAAACAGTTCACAGGTATATGAACAATGTCATCAAACCAACACAAGTAAAACGTAATTGAAATTTTTAACCATTGTGTGCACCATGTTAACCGATCTTGACGTGCATTTTCACACATCTCTGCCTGACATGAAGGAAGAAACGAAACGCGTTCTAAATGTCATCATTAAACTTTAAAAGAAATGAACATCAATGATACGAACATGTGTTCATTAAAAGCAGGAGTGGTTGAAGAATTTTTCGAAATACGAAAAAAATTATCTCTTAATCTTTAGTGTATTGTTTGTGGCGTTGTTGTAAATGGATGTTTGGTCCGATTTAACCCATTTTCAATTTAAACTAGAAACAAAAGTTATTTGGACTAAATTTCAGAACAATGTCTCAAATTTGTGTGGCCGTGAGAGTGCAGGCAAGGGAAAAATAGGCTGGCTAGGTAAACTATTTTGTGTTTTATTAGTATTGTGAGCGTACTTTTGTGCCGATTTTGATTACTCAAAATAACAAAAGGCTCACTTGTATAAAATTAGTCCGCAATAAATTTCAGCTCAATATCTCATCTTTTGCGACCGAAAGAGAAATTCTCACAGACGCTCGAGTCATTGAGTTATTGATACTGATCAAGAACATGTATACTTTTTGGGATGTGGAATGCTTCCTTCTGGGTGTTATAAACCTTGCATAAACACAATTTCATTAAACTAAATTTGACCTAGGCCTAGTATTAAACAGCCTCCACGTACAAACTGTGGGCGTGGCAACTGCATGATTACATTTTCTAATCGAGTACGGATCAACTGCAATAGGTTGCAAGTCGAATGTTACGCTGAATAGAAATTTTGTATATAGTGGTCGATGGTTTTATCCATGCCACACCTATTTTAGAACATCGGTGAATAAAAAATGTTTATAAATATGAGTACTAAATTTCAACTTCACAGCGTGTCTCCCAACCGATTTTACTCAATGAAATAGCGATCTGCGTGCCCAACAACTCAGGAATAGACAATCATACGGTATAATATACATATGTATGTATATATGCGTGTGTTCGTATTATATTTACCTTTAAAGTTATAGTATTTTCATCTAAATATTGCCGCATAAAATGCACATGTTATTCGCAAGCACACAAATTGTTCTTTCCATTTTATTTACTTTCTCCCCATAATTGATGGCTGAAAATAGAAAACAATTTTCTTTGCCAGAAGGCCTGAGTTAATGGAATTGATTAAAAAATATATACATACATATATATATATATATATATATATATATATTATACATATATACAGAAAAAATTTGCGTTCGTGATGTATTGTCAGCAGTAATTGCGAATCCTGTCTATCAAGTGTCACCAGCAAACGTGTTTTTCTTTCTTATTTTTTTTTTTTCGTACTTTTCCATCACCACCATATTCCACGATGCTGTGACAATGTGCATTTTCAGAAAATAAATTCAATTAAATCGTTGTTTATAAACATAGAAAATATTTTATACATAAAATGTGTCCATTTATAGATAAAATATGTCCATCAGTTTGGATGTATTTTTAAAGGATGTCCAAGAAACCGCGAACTTTGATTTAAAGAGTTTGTTTTAAAGAGAGAAGTAAAGAAGTTCAATCAAGCTTTTTTCAAAGGTGTTCTATAATAAAAAAATTGTTATTTGTGAAGGAAATAACAGAGAGATCTTATCGAGTAATTATTATGCACAAGTTATGCTTGCTTGAAGTTTATTTAAGCGATGCCATACCTATCGGTAGACGCAGTTTTGAACAGAACACGAGGTTAAAATAAAAGCCACATAACATCAGTCACAAAACAAAATGGGAGGAAAACTCCTTTTACCATCGTTCTAATCTAAATCTAAATTTCTTCTCAACGCCTGAATAAGACTGACAACTACAGAAGCAGTTACTCTCCCACTCATCTCACACTCAAATAAAATGACAATATTAACAGTAAATACAATAGCTGCACATATCGTTTAAATAACAAAGAAATTCAAGTGGTGTCTACTGCCGGAGGCACATACTTGAAGTATTCTTCTATGAACTTATGAGAACTATTTCATCTAACAGCACTTCAACACTAACAATGAACATCATACATAAACGCACATGCAAACATACATACGCCTTCTGTTGTTGCTACTCGAATGGAGAATAAAAGAAGCGGCAGCACTTAAAAGCGTCCTCCTCCTCCACTTAAATGGCATCAAGGAAAAGAAAAAGGCCGTTCGCATATATAAATATTCCGAGTATCTTACGCATAGAAAGTGGTTAGAAGAGGGTGAAAGTAACGCTAAAAAGGAGTGAGAAAGCATAAGGAAACTTACTTACACTTAACCTCAAAATCTAATTTTTCAAAGACTGCCAACAACTAAATCACATTGTAGACATTTGCGTACAGACCGCACAAAATGTGGCATAAAATCTCTGCAGGGGAAATCAAAAGCAAAAGCGATTGATGATGATGAGACTAAAAAGCAAGGATAACTCTATCGAAACACACACACACGCGAGTACTTACTACGTATAAATGTTTATTTTTCGGCTTCAGTATCTGCCGTAACCAGTTCTTCCCTTAGAATTAAATGAAAGAATATTTTGGCAGTAACATAAGAACATTATTTAATTAACTTAAAATTAATCATCATTTACAAATCGTTTCGGCTGTTGGTTGGTAGCGTGAACTATTGGTTTGTTGAGATAAACTATAGGCTATTTCAAACTTGAAGAAGCTGGGTTCGTAGTCCATATATGGTATATTAATACATATAAGTCTGACGTTTTTGTATAAAAAATTTTACCTAAAGTTAAGTTCATCTGAACAACTGAATATTAACTGAACATGAGAATTCCAATAAGAGACAGACATGGTTAGTCAGATTTCGATGCTGATCAAGAACAAATATACATACTTTGTGGGGTTTCCGAGGTGTCGTTAAAACACTTATGGGTATGTCAAGAACAACAAACAAGAGTTGTTCAAAACATATTTTTGACGTTTCTCTGTAAATTCTTATTTTTCATTTATAAACTTCAAAATATACACCAAAACCTAGACCAAGTTCTGACTATAATCAGTATATTTTTCTCGAAAACCCTTAACAACAGTTAAGCTTTATACAATTTCTTAACATAGCTGACTGAAAGGATTTCAATTGTTATTACCTTTGGTGAGCTTGTTGAGTTGTAATTAGAAAAAAATTAAAGTCAATTTGTGTGTTTAGTAAAAAAAAAGCAAGAAATCACAACCTTGCTCAGGCTCAAATTGGTGGAAAAAAGGCGCGGTAAACCAAGCAACAAAACAACAACAACATTCTGTTGATTCTTGCTCTTCTCTGTTCTCTCTCGCCCTTTGTTCGGTCTCAAGTGCCTTCAACCCTAACTGTGGTAATAGTTAAAAGCTGTTTGTCTTTATTCAACAAAATTCAACTTTTTGAACTGTATTCTTTTGTTGCTTTTTTTAAGTTAAGTTTTTGGTTTTTTTACTTTTATTTTTTAGTTTTTCCTGTGTTTTATTCCTACATAATGTGGTTATAAAATATTTTTCTTTCTTACCACACAAATTTTCATTTACACTAAATATGAATTTATATCGTTTAACAGTCTCCCCTTTTTATTTCATTGAAATGAAAGAGCATTTAAGGTGTTTCAACAATTTGTGCTTAAGGTTTGCAACCCATGCAGTGAGTGCATTAACGGGGCGATCGGTGTTGGTTAGTAGTTCCAACTAACCCAAAATTTACAAAAAGCTTTCTTTAGCCCAGAATTCTTTTATTGGGGCAAACTTTTAATAGTCATTGAATTAGGGACGTGCCCACATTTTGTGCGTTATGTGCAGGTTATCCAAGATTTATTGTTATTGTTCCAATTTTTGTTATTGTTATTGATATTGTTGTTGTTGTTTTTGTTGTTAATATCGTGTTATTGAATAAATGTTAAACGTTTTATGTATGAAGTCGAAATTCCAAAAATATTTCAATTTAAACCAATTTCAATATCACTGACCTTTGGTTTACGACTTGACCTTGCACCAAAATCACTAAAATATCTTTAAAACGTTAACCTGTAGTTCGCACACAATTTTATCTACATAACAGACGCAATACATCATTAGACAGACAGACATCCATAATATACAACATATATATTTATTACATTTATTTCTATATATAAGAAAAGGTTAAATTCAGCATATACTCTACACAATTTTGGTGATTGCATTGATACAAATGTGCTTGTGTTGGTGCATGTATTATACACATACACCTCTTATTAGGTTCCAGTAACAATAATTTTACTTTCTTTACATGTAAATGCTTTTATACTTACCACGCACATAAATCATCTTTGTTATAAATTTGTATTAAGACAAACTTATACTTATTCAAGCGGAACACCGACTACAGTAGTCGGTTTTGATTATCCTTTATTACTACTGGAGAGAAAGGCTACGCGTTTCTGATATTATACTTAAATGAATATTCAAACATACAAGTTTCCATATGCATATAAGAAACATGCATATATAGTTGTAAAAGCAAATATACGAGCAAACATATATGAATGGTTTCCCATACATTCATGAGTTCAGTTTGGTTTAGTTTACCATTCACTCCGGCTACAAAATTACAATATCTTTTACATATTTGAGTACGCCTGACTAACTATCATACATATTATTAAAATCGGTATCGTTTAACTGCTATTGCATATATAGATAGATATGAATGCTTACCTAATACACACACACATATACTCATAATTAAAAATATACTACATAGAGCGTTAGTGTTAGTTAAATATCTATTAAACTCAAGTTTGAATGTCTAACTACGACTGTACTTGAATGCATAATACAATAATTTATCTTCCTGTGAACTAACATGCTTGCACTCAGTTTTAACAGAATCCTTAATATTTCCACATAATGCCTGATATACATAATTAAACTAAATGGCATGGACTTTGAATCAAAATAATCCAATTTGAATGATGGAGAAATGGAAAAAAGTTTTTTAAACAAAAAGAGCAAAATCACCAAAACTCTGTTCTACATAGATAACTTGCTCGTACATGTAACAAGGAGAAAACACTTTGAATGGCTTGGGCCAAATCTTAAATACCCTCCACATATATATACAAAGTATGGGGATGGCAGGTACTTGATGACATCTCTTAACAGTATTATGCACTGACTAAGAAATCAATTTTTTGTAAATTTTAGGGTGTGGCACTTGATCAACTTCACTCTTGAACAGAAACTTGATATATCAACTCGAGTTGACACACAGTGCTGATCAAAAACAAGTACACCTTGTGGAGTTGTTAAAGCTTCCTTCCTTCTGTTGGTTACAAACTCAATAACAAACTTGGTGTATCAGCCATCTTATGTGGAGTACACGAGAAGCGTTCTGAATACATCAACACATTATTTCTCTGTCTTACACTCACACACATACTTTCCTTTTGACTAATGACATTTTATGCACAGATCTAATGTAAATCTGTTTCTTTTTTAACAATTTCCTAAAGTTCACATTAGAAATTTGTCAACATTTGAACATACGTTAAACAAAAAGAGATAAATTTCTCATTTGCTGTAATTCGCTTTTATTCCGTCTTTGTTTTATATGAGTATTTGCATGCATGTCCTTTACTCTTTATAGAAAAGTTCTCTTTTTGCAGCACTTCTTGCCTGCCTTTGCTTCTATTACTGACAAGCACAAATGTCACAGAATGTAAGAAGAATGAAAAAATAAATAGAAATAAAAAAAATTTGGAAACAAGACTTTTTTCTTATATATACATGTACGTAGTTAAAGTGATGACGAATAGGACAGAAAGTAAAAAGTTTTTGTTTACTTTTGGAGCATTTTTAATATTTCATGAAGATTAACTTTATATCTACATTTCCACTCCACTCCTAGCGCCCGATCTGCGACACCGATGTCAAGAGTGCATGTTTAACAATTCTGTTAACTTATTTTTCTCCTTTCCTATGACTTGGATAAATTTGCTTAGAGCTAACAATCATTTCGTAATGGTAAATAAATCCTATTTGCCAACTTTTGTTAATTTAAATTTTTATACGAATCATGTCCTTCGCTATGTGCTGTGTAAGTGTGCGAGCACGAATAAGCCTTCAAACGAACCTTTGATGCTGGGCGTACATAATCATTATTTTATCGCATTATATTTCGGCAACCAGACGTAAACAGCTTATAAAAACTTGCAAGTTTTGATAGATAAAATTGTAAGCTGTTGTAATTCATTACAAATTATAAGCTTGACTGAAGAGTAATTTAGCGCAATAAACCAAACACGCAATACCTGCCTACTTATGAACGGTGAATTGAAAAAACAATAACAATAACAACAACAAATAACACTTGAGTTGTATAACCAGAACTAATTGATAATAACTGTAATTAATTGAACTTCATAGGAATGGAATAAATCCCAAAGGTAGCCATTTACACCTATCACCTGTTGACACCCACTGTATGTAAACAGTGTCAGTGTCAGTTCATTATTTCGTTTGCAATTCCTACTGATCAATAAGAAGTACAAATATTTCCTTGATCAGCATTAAAATGATTTCCATGTCATTTCTGTCCGTATGTCCATCTGTTGCTGACACGTTCACATTCGTAATATTAATAAATTTTGTATATAAACATTTTCACTTTCTGGGCGTAGGTTTTTATTTAAATAAAGTGAAATTGATCAAGTGCCACGCCCCCATTGTATAAAAATCTAAATTGATCGATGGAAATGAAATACACGTTTTATAATTATTCCAACAGACAGACGCACAGTTTACAAGAAGTTTTGCTTTATATATTTTTGAATCGATTTAATCATGTCCTTCTGTCTGTCCATGTAAATTTGGGCCCAAACTACAAGTCATGTTTGAGATATTTTGATGATATGTTGATGAATTGTTTTGAGAAAGCAACTAAATGAAAATGAACTGAATTGGACGATTTTAGAACCACTACTCACTACGCTTTTATTAAGGAAGTCTTTATATGGCGATAATTAGCAATTTAACAATATTTGGTAAATAGTAGTTAATTACCTTAATCTTTAACTAAGCCAAATTTAAAACCGATCGGACTATTTTTAGAATCTTTTTTTATGTAATGCAGAGTGACTTACCACCCGTTGCGTAGGATAATTTGTGAAACAAAGTGGTATATATTGGTTGGTCTGGACCGACTATAACATTTCCATTTGTGTTATTTGTTTTATTTATTTACCTTTTTTCTACATTTCATTACGAATTAAAGTTTTCTTGTACAATTTACCCGCTTCCTGCCACATGCACTCGACTTTTTATTTCCCTTTTTCCATTGCTAATAATAGTCGTAGATTTTCAAGTTTATAGTACGATTCAAGCGTATTTTTTATCAGGTATATGCGGTGATGTTACTAGAGAAGCTTCCTAACACACAAACACACACACAATCATATACGCATAAGTAACTAAAATAACAAAATACATACTTTAACATAAATTCTAAATCCAATTACGCGCACCATTTAATGGCGAACATGTGATTTTCTTATTCGTTTTTCAAGTAGGAAAACAACGTATCAGCTGGTAGGTACGTGCTCTGTATTGTTTTTAATGAAATTAATGTTTTTCCAACTCTGCTTGAACGAGTATGCAATCGCTACGTAGTGTGGATATACAATAAATGATTATATTTTTTTAGTCATTACTGCTTTTCAGTTCTTTTACCAAACTTATTATATGGCAACGGTTGCACTACGCTAGTTAAGCTTATGATAGAATCGTTTAGTAAGCATGTAAATTAAAAATTTTCTAACATTTAAACTATTGCCTAGGAATGCAGGCAGCATTCAAGTACACTCAAGAGTCAAAGGACAAAGTTTTGAGGATTTAGTATTTTTTTTTCAATCTATCCCATTAAGGATTTTAAAAATGTTAAAAATATTACAACGGTAAAACCGTCGTAGAGGAAATGTATTTTCATAGTAATGGTATGGTACTGGTTACCGTGTAGATTTGGCTTTTTATCATATCCACCACATAAAATGGGGAGTATACTAAGTTTGTCATTCCATGTGCAAGACCTACAAGGTGGCGTCAGAGATCCAGACATATGCATCCGTGTGTCCGTCTATTGCTCGCATTCTTACGGACGTAAATTTTAGGAAATTTAACTGAAATTTTGTACAGGCACACAGATTTTGCTCTTTGCACACAGATCGCTGTTTAAAATGGGCAAAATCGGTCTAGAGCCTCAATCGACACAATCAACACAATCAATTGTGTTGACACAATCGACAAAAATGTATACATCTGTTTCACGGATATGCCACATATGGGCACACCCACAATTAACAGGAAAAAACCGTATTCAGTGTAAAAATCAACTTCATACGTAATACATACACTATTAAAATATATACTTTTCACTTCCTCTTATAGTAAATCTTAAATTATAAAAACAACCACAAAATGACCATTTTAGGCCTTTTAGTGTTAATTTATTCTCTCCCTCTCTCTCTATGTATATCGCTCTTTTCCTCTTATTTACGTATCATTATCTACAACGCATATATCCCATTATATCAGTTCAGATTTATGGTTGATGGCAAGTAAGAATGCTATTTATAGATCGCACGCACACGTACAAACATACACTTTCAAAAGCAATTTTCGTTCATTGTCTTTATTTCATATGTAAAATTGGCCTGGTCTGCTGATTATACATATTTTGCGCGGCGACACGTTCGTTCACTGATGACATTTGCGGTTTAAATTGTGAGTATTGTGAATAAAATCGCTATGAGAGACTGGACGGAGCAGTGGGAGGTGAAGGAGAACATTGTACCAAATTGTAAAAATATTATAACAACAATATGTAGCAGTAGCGCAGCCCATATATATATATTATGCACATACCATAAATAAAACACATATTGACCGAAATGAAAACAATTGAGAGGATTTCCTTAACAGCCAACATACACAAAACCAAGTGCCAATTAAAATTTTACAATGCCACCAACCAACCAACCAGCCAACCAACCTCCCTCTTCCAATCATAACATTAATATGCATTCAATATATATTTATGCACGCATACATACACAATACTTATGGATATTGCTATCATAAAGTTATATAGTAGGAGTAAAATGGTTGGGTAGACATTTTCGTTGTCCGGATTGTTGCAGCACCAAATATTATATTTTTCATGTGTAACCAAATGATCCGCTTTTAGTAATCATAAATCTGTATGAAATCCAACAACTTGATGGAAATAAATTTAAATGAAATTTACACAGACGTACACCTACACGTACTCGCATGTGCTACGTCTTGTATTTTGTATAAAATTTGCAAAATGGAGCCACAGATAAACAGTTGAGATTAAAACGCAAAAAGTCGATAAGGACACCGTTACCTTTGGTTACAATTTATTACTCAATTAGATTGTTCGGAGTGTAACGTAACCGAAAAAACCAATAATAGGACAAGTAAAAATCTCTTGTTTACTACGAGGGAGGGCTACAAAGTTACAATAAAGTCTTAACACTAGAAAGACGGAAGCTTTGTATATACCTATATAGACTGAAAGCAGTCAAAATGACTGCTTTGTATAAGAATAACTAATATGCAAAGAAATTTTTTTTAAATTAATTCTTAATATTTTTTATATTATTTACAGGTTTATAACAAACTATTTTACTTGGAAAAAATAATTTAAGCATTTTTATTTGAACATTTTATTAGGTTTATTAGGCATATACTGTGTAAACCTACACCTGGCTTTTGACGGAAATAACTGCTCGTCAACTGTTATATTTTGCCCTGGTTGATAACAAGCTTGACTATTTTCAATAAATTTGTTCCATATTTCCGAAACCAAAGCAAATTTATTTGTTTGTAGCCGTCTACTTCTTTCGGTTTTTTTGTCAAAGCGAATAATTCGAAGGATTTCCTTGAACTTATCTCTGGCCATAGTTTTTCTAAAAAAATCGGGACCCCACTTGACTGACCATAAATAGCTCAGTTTTAAATTTTTTGCCTCATAGGCTCCACGAGCATATAAAATCCCAATAAATGCAAGTATTTCCGGTACTGTTGTTGTCCAATCGTTCTTCAAAATTCGGCGGCCTTCTTCTTCTGTGCACTTTTTTATATGTTTGATAATATAGTTATCTATTATCAAGGTGAATGCACTGACAAGGTTATCTGCCATAATGTTCTTTTTTGCGTAGCCTGTTGGCCCTTTCACACCCTTGAAAATACAAGTACATGGTAACCTTCCAGGAATACTACCTTCGTTCAATTTTGACCACACAGTACCATCGGCAGCTGTTTCCGTCTCCTGAAAGGTGTTTTCAGTTCCTTCATCAGATTCAGAACTACTTAGCACCTTACACCTTTTCCTGGGATTATTGATTTCATCATTGGTGACCGGCTCTTCATCGCTACCTTCAGTGTCAGATGTTTCACTATAATCCACTTCATCTTCAGATGATAGCTCAGAGTTTGTTGCATCTGATTCCACATCGGAGCACTCTTCACTTATATTTGTAAGCTTTTTCAATAAATCACTTATTTTCGACATTTTTTTCATGAATTTAGCGCGCAAAAGAAATAAAATAATCAACTTGTTCTAACTGAACTGCATAAAGATTTGAATAGCAAGTACTACTTTAGCCAGTACTTATATGTTATCAGGTAGCGGTAATTGAAAAAAGGGTACTTCATTTTGTATTCATATGTTATTAGCTAATGGTAATCGAAAAAAAAATGAATACAGGTACTTTATTTTGTATTTATATGTTATTAGCTGCTGGTAATCGAAAAAAAATAAATACAGGTACATTATTTTGTATTTATATGTTATTATCTAAAGCTAATCGAAAAAAAATGAACGAAAATCGAAAAAAATGAAAGCAGTCAAAATGACTGCTTTCAGTCTATATAGGTATACCACATATATATATACCGAAAATGAAGGAGGGGCAGGTAACTACTATTATAAATAAACGTATTTATATGTTGTAGAAAAAGTCACAAAGTTGTAAGAAATTCTGACATTATATACATAATCATTTTTCTAATTGAAATTAAAAAGCAGTCAAAATGACTTGCTCAGGCAATCTAGTGTTAAATTCAATCAAAGGAAATCAATACTTTCTACGAAATACACAAACAACAACTGCTCCTTACCTTTTACTTACAATAAAACCAATAAAACAAGTGGTGAAATTAAATTTGGTTTAAGTCAAATCTTATACACAAACAGTGGGTTGTTAGCTAACAGCTAACGAAATATTAACATATAAAAGGGATTAAAGGTCAAATGAAGTTTTTTTGTAAATCCCGCCCCGCCCATCCTTAGCACATTGATAGGGAAAGTGTTAATTGTAAATATGTGCACAAAATTTCAATGACTCATAAAAGTCAAAATTTTTGCAAGATGTAAAGACTTTTGTCGATTGTGGGCGTGGCTACCAACCGATTTGATAGATTTAAATAATGATATGGTTAACATAAATGTTTGTACAAAATTTCAGGCCGATACCTCAAAAATTCCGACCCTGCGGGCATGCAGCCAGAAATGTTTATCGGCCAGTTTTGGATACTGGTAATGTGGTAACGAAAAAACCGTTATTTATGTTCCACAAAGTTTTCACCAACGCTTTATTCTCGTACTGGTAAAATTGCATTCATTTTTTTATACAATTTATTACATAACTTCAATCCCCCAAAAACTTAACCATAATAAGTGAAAAATTTATGTAATTTGGAATTAAAAATAAGCATCAATACATCAAGAATATATATACAATGCCATTTTAGGCCAGCGCTGTATACAAGTGCACAAGTAAGCAAGCAAGCAGGCGGCGAACACAATTCAGAAAATGTCCAACATTTGTGAAATGTTGTAGAAATTTGGCTATAAAACACAATGTCAGCCGCAACTATACAATATATAGGATGCACTGGAAATAACTGAAATGGTCAACAATAAAAATGCCAAAGCATGAATTATAATAATAATAACAACAGCAACACGAACAGGAACAACAGCTACCGTCACCACCACCACCACCACCACCATTACCATCACCCCACACAAAGCATAAACAAACATTAATATGTATACACATTTGTTAGTAGTTGCTGGCCGCAGACCATACAGCATAGTAAGAGAAAAAAATTAAGAAAAAGAGCCAAAATGCGGGAGATGACAAACACAAACAAACAAACAAATAAATGAACAAATTTCGTGTATGTGTGAGTTACTAAAACCAAAAACCGGAGCCACCATTTACTACTGATGATGCCCAAGTGAATTTTGAATTTTCTTTTTTTGTTTTTGCAAAAATACACATTAACCCACCATCGCCATGCAAACTCATGCTTGAATTGTTTCTTATTGGATTCAACAATTTCACCGAACTACAACACTGCCCATACGTATAAGCAGGCGGCTAGTGACCCAAAACAAAAATAATAATAATAATTACAACAACAACAACTACTTCCATTACTACTACACACATCACACCCAAGGAACAAAACAAAGATAACAACGAAATTTGGCTTAGACCAAATGTTTCTTTCCAGGCAGGTATTTAATTACGCCACATAATAGTGCAAGTAATACTTATCAATTTTTATGTCGAATTTTGCATAAAAGTTTTTTTTATTTTGATCCCGCCCCCTTTTTGGCATATCGATAACAAAGCTAAATATAAATATGTGGAATGAATTTAAACTTCTTAGCAAAAGTTTTGAGCCGGATGGGCAGGCCTTTTGCGATAGTGGGCGTGGTTCTCAACCTTTTTGCCTAATTACAGATTCTGCAAGCAACCACCATGCAGAATCTGAATATGTAGGTACAAAATTTCAACTCAAAATTTACAGCGATAAACGTTGCAATAGCAAACACGGACATGTCTTCGATTAAGATAATAATACTGATTTAAAATATGTCTGTATGTAAATGCTTTGTAGGATCTCAGATGCTTTCTTATGGTTGCTATGAACGAAATGATAAACTTACTATATTCATTATTTTACGTGGTGGCTATAAAAACAGCAACAACAACATCCGAAGTTTCCACAACAACAGTATTGTTGTCATGATATTCATTATATGCGCCCTCCCACATGCTGTTCTCTGATGCGAGTGCCTATTACCGTCAATGGTTGTAGAAATAGTTATGATTTCATATACACCTGCCGTTGGCCACCCACCTACATTAGACGCTTGACTGATTAAAGAGAATTCCTTTGTGTCTCTCTCTCTTATTATAATAGACTCATCCATTAAGACTAAGGAATAGCGGATAATATCGGTGGAACGCAACCCACGACTGTAAAAATTTACGACCATATTTCAAACAATATTTTCTTTTTCAAAAAGCAACAATACGCACGTGTAAATAAAAGTTGCTCAAGGTATATACGAGTATGGTGAAACCAACACACTTACTAACACCCCCATAACCTTAACGTACAAACAAAACATCTTTCGTTTTACAAACATTGTTCAACTCATCGCAAAGTATTTATACAGTAATCTCTGTATCTCTTCTTTTTTCGATGTTTAAAAGTAAATAGAATAACCAAGCGGAGCAGAGAAAGCTTCCTTAATATTTGCTTTTGCTTCACTTTATAAAATTGTTTCTTTTTCTTGATGTTAATATTATTGTTATAGGCTTTGAAAATGTTTCCCAATTATAAACATGACGCTACAAAGGAAATTTTCTTAAAAAATTCCACCCGTGAGTTCTTTCTTAAAACTTAACCAAAATGCCTCAAAGAGATGAGAAAAAGAAATTTTTATAAAAGACGCGTAGAATAAGAACAAAATAAAACCTTGTGGGAAACTTTCATCACACCAGGGTAGATATTAAATTCGGAGAAATTTCTTAGTTCATAATTGAAAAGTTTGTGAAATTCCTTCGTATTGCATTCGTTACCTGAAGTATTATATACAAATTAAACAATATCTGTGTACGGTTGTGGTACAAATCGTCCAAAGAAGTCCTAAAAATGTTTCCATATAGACCGGTTTCCTCTTTGGGTCAATATATGCTTTAGTTGGAACATCTCGAAACCTCACCTGACCTATTGTTTACACAAAATACTATAAGCACATATAAAAGACTGTCAGACGGACCTATTTAAATCGATTTAAAAAGTCTCTTTTTAGACGTTCAAGAGTTATGGTTAGAAGCACTAGTGGTGTGGGGTATGACAATTCCATAGAAATGCGCAGTTGGTGAAATATTGCAAATTTATACACACAACATATATTTAATAAAAAAAAAGGGTTTGATAGAGAGAGAGAGAGGGGAAAACAAAAAATCCCCAAAAATTTTAGTTAAGAAAAACTGATGTTTTGTACCAACGCAACCTACACACATCCCCATACTCACGCCTCTAATTTACAGCCACAAGCAAAGCTACACGAGCGTATATTTATATATCAAGACTTATCATAATATTCGTACTTTTGACGTTTGGATTTATATGCATATAAACGGTTCATCTTTTAAGGGTTTCTGCTGTTGCCATTACTGTTGTTGTTGCTGTTGCTTGTGCTTCTTAAATAGCATTTATGTTGCCATTTTATGGTTATAAGTTACAAGTTCGTTATATTCCCTTCTTTGTGTTTCTTTTTTTAACCCAAATACCATGATACTGTAATGATCCATTGTAAGCATGTGTGCGAGTGTGGTACATAACCCATAAAGCCAAAGATATCAAAATATTTCTTAAAATATTTTCACGCTATATTTTTGTGTTTGTGTGTGTAAGTGTATGTGTGTGTAAATCGTTTTCCATATACAGTGTATATATACTATACGTATACACTTGTTGTGAATTTATGAGACAGTACATGCTCACCATCGTAATGAGACCACAATTTTTTTTAATTTCACGTTTTATTCTATGGTATCAAGGATTTCCTTATTCTTATTATATAAATGAAGAATTTTCGCTTTCTGATTGCAAACATTCACAACAATTTTTAATTTTTATATCCTACCCCCCACAAAGTATAAAAATCTGAATCGATTGAGAAATGTCCGTCTGTGTAATCTTATGTTATTAGCTGTCTCAAGGTCACAAAGTGCTGAAATATTGTAAAAACAGGACCCCTTTGATATTATCCCTAGGTTAAAAAGGCGCGCCCACAGTTTACACAAAAATCTTAGAATTTGGTAAAGACACAGGTAGTGCCTGTTGGTATTATCCTAATTAAAATGGATAAAATCGGTTAATAGCCACGCCCACAAGTGACAAAAGTCTATTTCTTAGGCACAACAAATTAGTCCTTCCTTCGCTATGCCAAAAAAGGACGTAGTCGAACAACAAATACTCTCACAATTTACAAAAAAATTTTGTACGGAATACATCGTATTTATATATTTGCAAACATTAGGAAAGAATGTAATCACCAATCCCAATGGAAATGAAGGGTACTTAAGATTTGGCCTAGCTCTTCAACTTTTTTTCAAATAACACACACAGGACCAAATTTTGATTGATACATGTGAAGCGAATACTTCATATAATACAATCTGTCACGTGTTTACATACAACATTAGTTGGCAGTTGGCAGTCGGCAGTCGGTTCATGATTATAGGATTCGTAGTTTAATAAGAATTGTAGCTGTGAAAGTGGTTCAGTATAAACACTGTAATTGACACTCCATGCAAAAATGATAGTAATCACGGTTGAGGAATAAATTATTTACTTATTACATATTATTAATACATATAATTATGGAATAAACGATTTACATGAAGCATAATGCATGCACACACATCATTATCAAAATGCCAAAATATTTTGCATCTAACCAGACCGACAGACCGACAGACAGGCAGCCAGACTGGCAGGCGGGACGGTATAGACGTAAACAGAAATATACATTCTACTCATTCGCTTCACTTGAATCATTCACTGATTTATTCATGTACATTCATTTAGTGGCAGCAACAACAAAATATTGTTGCATGCATATTATGAAAATTACAAGTTTATGAATTTTATCAACATTTGCCAAAATTCAGAATAGCATATGAATGGTGTTTTCCCCCCTTATCTATTACTCTTGGTTTAATTCTGGCTTGTTGCCCATTTCATTTATACTGTAGTATATGTATTTGTCGTTGTGATGCGGAAAAAAAACATTTATTTAATCTCCTATATTTTTTTAACGTAGTCTCAATAATTTGAGATTATATTTTTGTATGCAAACGCCAAGATTTTAAAACACATTTAATCATAATCGTAATTAGACATTAACATCTTCTGATATCCTCTTCATCAGTATGCCAAGAACGTGGTTGGGACACGCCCATCATTTTTAGAAAAAATCAAATCGTACACAATTACGCTGGGATTTGTCTATATATATGTATATACTTTAGAGCTATATACAAAATATGGGCGTGGCAGGTATTTACACAGGTTTTTAGAGATTATAATTAAATTTATGCGTCGTGTGGTTCAATTTTTGTGGCAGATCGAGAGATTTTTGTAGATTTTGTGTTAGTTGCAATTAACCGACCACGCCCATTTTTCCCACATCGATGGAAGTGCTGATTATAAATATCTGTACCAAATTTATATTTCGCACTTCAAGCTTTGTTGCTAATAAATAGATTTTGTATAATGTGGGCGTGGCTCTCAAACCGATTGTCCCCAATGAAAAAACCCCGAATCTAGAAATATACAAAATTTCAACTTAGTATGAGTAAATGAGAATTATTATTTGATTGCGATGAGAACTGTACAAATGTGTAGTTTTAGCAGGAGCTGTACTCCTACAGCTTCTATTATGTTCGTTCGTTTCGTTATTTTACGTACACTGCACTGTACATTTTCCATAACTCTTCTGTCACCAATAAATAAATATGCTTTAGAATCGAAAAATGCTTGAACAATTGTATTTTGCATACCTTTCCCCTCCCCATTAACTGAGTCCCGCAAGGGGTTCACATTGGTTTTTCATATTCCACACAAGAGATTAGAAACTATAATAGAAAGAGTATCCAGTTTAATTAATGTTTTACAAGTTATTTCATATAAATTCTTAAGCATAATGAACACCCACACACACATGCTCACTGTATCTTTTATTGCATTTAATATTTACATAAAGTTGATTGTGAAATGCAACTGCATCCAGTGTACACAAATGTATATAAATCTTGACTTTTTAATTATAATTTTCATACACCGAATGTATGTGTGTAGAGATTTCCAAATAATGTTGTACTCACTTGTATTAATTAATTGAGAATATTCTAAAATGTATTTTATTTCATTTGTCTGACCAATGAATTTATATCCAAATAATTTAATTTTAAATCTTTCAATGTAGAAATATGGCGCAGATGAATGAAGAATGAGAAATGTTAAGTACTTTTGTGGAATTCTTTTTTACTAACAACAATTGGCGCAACACCAACCACTCGCTAAATTAAAAATCAATTTAGGCGACACTCAAATCTTTTTGCTCTTAAATCACTCTTTATGTTTTAAAAGTATTTTTTGATCAATTAATGACTCTGCCATGTTATGGGAGTAATCATGGAGTAATGCTTGGACTCAATACGAACAGATCCACTAACCTATTATTATTCAATCAGTTTTTCTTCCACTTTCTAGTTAAGAATTGTTATCATTAACTTTTATCAAAAGAAAACCGCTCTTAAAATTTCTATATTCCTGAATTTTAATTATTTCAAAACCAAAATATTTTTATTACAAATTTAAAAATATTATGAAAATGAAAAAAAATTAACAAAACATTCTTAAGAGTTCGTGGAATAAAAAGTCTTGAGGAAAAGATTTACGTCCGCTTTCATTACCACACAGCCAACATAACTTTATTAATAAGCTTTCGAAAAATGGAAAAAGAAAACTTATCGAAAAATGAAAAGTTTGAAAAAGTATATATATCAGAATAGTACGGCATGACTTTATTGCCACGAATGCTGAAGGTTAAAGGAAAATGTCAAGCAACATAAAAGGTTCCAGCTAACTGTGTAGCTACCATCTGAACTTAATTTATGTTGACAAGTATTAGCTTAAATTTATAACTAATTTATGTGAACATTTCAAAGTGGATTTTCACTAATTTTATGAAACAGTTTTTTTATAAAATAACAAAAAAGTAGAGAAAAAATATTCACCCCGATGAATAGAAAAGGATGGACAAGATGTACCAGATGGACTATTAAAGAATTAAATTGTATTGCTTTATATGTTAAGACGGTTTATGTACTGCTTGAAACAATTTTTCCTCTTTGTGACTATCATTTAAACAACAATAAATGAATTATCAATTGTTCACAATTCATTCATGTAAAACAACGCAAAACTTCTTTTGAAGGCGCTATAAAATCTAATTATAATAACGATATTTAATCAAAAAGTATAAAAAAATCATATTAAATAAACGTTAATCGCTTCACCATCTTCAGAATGGCCGTATAGAGGAATGGACGTACGGACGAATAGACGTACACACGAATGGACGTATGGATGAATGAACGTGCAGGCGAGTGAACATACGAACGATAGACATTCAGACGAATGAACAAACGAAGAAGTGGTCATATGGACCAATAGACCAATATTGAGCCGGCCATCCATCCATCCAATCATTGAGAGAAGTATTTGTAGAATTGGACCATTTATTATATCTGTTTCAATAACTCCGGAAAGCATGGCTACATAAAATATAGTATTAAATATAATTTCCCAACAATTTTTTCATAATATTAATAGGAAAGCTCTTTCCTGAGCGATAAGAAACTTTTGTAATAATTCCATGCATTTCGCAAAACATTTCCATGCCCATGCTTGCACACATTTGTGTATTGAATATTGAATATTTGCATAAATTTTGTAACGATTCTCCATAGAGTGCCCAAACCAAACACACATACATATACCTACACGTAAGGTCCCACGCATGAGACTTTCGTTTGCATTGTATATTATGGCAGAAAATTTACGATAGAGAATTGTATGGAAAACCACATACCAGTACTGCTGTAACAACAAACATTTGGTAAATAATCGACTATATTACTAACGGTTATATTACAATTTTTACCACCTTTGTTTAGATGGTTATTACCTCACATTGTTAGCTGTAGTAAATTTGAATGTTCCTGGTGCATATGGATACACAATGCATGTGTGTTTACATTGAGGTACGAAAGTATGAATTTTCATTTTAAATACCATTCTTCATATATTGAAAATGTTTGAAAAATATTTGTTCTTCTAATGCTACAAATGCTCGTTTTATCCGAAGCACTTTTAATGGAAAATCGAAAATATTTATGTACCCTCCAGATAAGATGGAGGCACTTTTAGTTTCTGCACGCAGATGTAAATTTGACATAAATGGTCAAGAGCCACGCCCACAATCGTTTAAAAGTAAGTTGTAAAGTTTAATTTTTGTACACATATTTACAATTATTCCATGTATCGATATGGTAAAAATGGACGTGGTCGGATAACAGATACGCCCATAATCGAGAAAAATCTATATATCTGCCACAAAAATTGACTTCATATTTCGTATGAAAATCTATAATTTTCTCGACCATTAATGTTGTAAAAATGGGCGTAATCGAATTACGGATACGCCCATAGTTTATAAAAAACCATACTCAGCGTAAAACTTTACTTCCAAGCAGTTGCACAATGTACACCCTCCACGCCCACCTTTTTTATGTGGATGTGAAGGGTGAAGCCAAATTCAGTTTTCTTATTTTTCTTTTTATGACATCCAATATTTAGTTGAAGCCAAACGTAATCGATTCACTTTTCCAATCCTTAATTGGTCTCAAATTTTTGATGACAATAACATCATCTTGCTTTATAATTATAAACATTGTATGTGCATAGCTGGAGTATATATAATTTTCTTAATTAGTGTTTCACTTCGTTCTTTTCGTCCTTTCTATTAAAAGACTGCGTGCGATAGAAAGTTTGCACTTAAATTTCCTTCCTTTCAACACTTGTAATATTTCCGTCATCAACAACTTTATTTATATTGTAGTAACAACTACTGCTACTTTAACTGCCTAGCATCATTGCTGCCTGCACTGCTGCACTGTTTTCACATAAACTGTTAAAGTCGTGGAGTAGTAAAATGTCGGCATTGTATGAAAGGAGAGAATTGAAAAACAAACCAAAAAACAGGAACAACGCAACAGAATATATATTGTGCTATGTAAAATAAGCCAGTGATGCATGTGTTCTTTTTTCTTGTTATGCACAGCATTGTAAACTTTTTCATCATCAGTGGAATTTTTTATAAGAAAAATTCATTTTGTTACTTGTGTATGAAAGTTTTAAAGTTGTTATTACCGCAAACGTATGTGTGTACGCGAATTTACAAAGAACCCTATATGAGTAAGTAAAGTGATCAAAGCCATTTATTATAAATTGTTACAGTCAACAATTTATGCTTAAACATCCTTAACGCATGTGCGCATATATGTACGTATGGAATGGGTATGGTATGGTAATAACATATATATGATATTACTTTTTAAACATTTTTAAACTATTCATTAATTAGTGTCAAGTTGTGTGGGGTTTGCTTTAAAGAAATGCAATCACGCATTGGTCGTGCAGGATAAAGTTTTGCCAAAACTTTATAATAAATTAATTGTTATGATGGATATGATTAACAATTTGTAGGCGTGGTTGGTGCCTGTGATTCAGTTATTCATAAACTGTGAGCGTGTTTATTTTTCGGCACTTTGATGAGTGATAGATATTGTACAAGTAATCTCAACTTTACGAATAAATAGATATTTGCTCATTTTGGGCGCGGCACTGAATATTTTACGCATCTGTCGTTGCCCCTCTATTGCGAATTTTCAGCATACGATTTAAAAGCTTTTGAATATATTTTGGTTGTCTGGGGTGCTTCATGACATAGGGACTGTACTTTAAATGACGCCGAAGGGAGTTTTTTACCTTCCACATAAGATGGAATTGCAACATCCAGAAGGAGGCGTCGTAGACTGCACAAAGCGTGTACATTTTTGATCAGAATCAGCTTCGTCAAGTGATAAGTTTTCCGTGGCATGTATGTCCATATACCTGTGTCTGTCAGCTGTTGACACTGTTTTGATATTGAGCTGAAATTTCGTATAGACCTTTCCTGTTTCCTCCCCTCAGGTTTAAGTTGAGCTATGAAATTGAATTTGGTATACAAATTTATAATCGGATAACAGATATGCTCACAATTTACAAAAACTGTACTCAGCGTAAAAACTTTCAAGCTGATACGTTATATATACACTATTAGAAGTAATCATGTACCTGCCGCGCCCACTAATTGTATTCCGATGTCTAGGAAGATTTGACCCAAGACAAGTTTAGGTCTTTTACTGTTAACTACTGCATACAGAAAAGAAATATCATTTGAGTGGAAGTTTTTCTTAAAATGAAAAAAAAACCTTTTTTTGTATTTTTGTACTAAATGTAAAAATAAGCCATTTAATGTTGTATAGTTGTTGTTGTTGTTGTTGTGGTTTTTGTTGCATATTGTTTTTATTCACTTTGATCCGCTTGTAAACATGTTTGTCACGTGAAAAGGTAAGTATTGTGTGTAAGTATGTATGTTTGTGTATTTAGTGTGTTAGTAGCCTTGTTACATGTTTAATCAGAGTTTTGTGGTTTTTCACATATGTAACACACATACATACACAAACACATATCTACATATCGCATTACACTACATATATAAACATAAGCACAATGGCATTGTAATACAAGCATAAGTTAAGTAAATCGATGTTATTGTTGTTGTTGTTGTTGTTGTTATAGCATTGAACAAACACTCAGGCATTCAACCGAATTGGATGCACTCCAAGAACATAATGATGATGTTGTTGTCATCATTGATTGACTGAAATTAACATACATTATTATTATTATTGTTGTTGTTGTTGTTGGTTGTTTTACATTGTTACATAGGGAGAAACAATTTATTTAAGAAAATGAAATAAATAAATAAACAAGTAAAAAAGCTACATTTGGCTGAGGCCAAATCTGGGCTACCCACCACTTCCCGAGGAGATACTTCTACATATCAATGTAGTTTATATGTACTTTATATGTAATGCGGATCATCTACTTAAAAAATTGCTGCTATTTTCGTTTTTCTAGCAGTGTGACGCTCACACTGCTAGCTGCTTGAGCGATTTTACCCAATATCAATACCAACCTGCATATTACCGCCAGCACTACTTTTGAAATCGACATCTCAATTTTTGCGACCGTGAGGGTTAATACACACACACCCTGACAGACACCTAGATCAACTTATTCGATGTTGATTCAAAGTATATTCTCTCTCCGCCGCCTTCTTCTAGGCGTTCCTATGCTTCGACAAAGTCAAATATAACCCATATATGACGATGGCTCAAGCAAAGACTCGAACACTTAACAACTTTGTATATGAATATTTACTGGAAGAGTGATTTTTAAACATTTTTTAGAAGCAACTCAAATTTTTTAATATTCTATTAAAAGCACAAACATTTTTAAATTAACACACATCATATTTCGGAGTAGGCATGGTTTAGTTAAACACCTTAATGAATATAAATATGCACAATGTTTTTTTATTCCTGGTAAGATATGCGTTTTTCGAAAAAAAAAAACCTAAAAAATGCTCCTTTTCGAGCATGTCCTTTAATAGATTTTGCTGCGATTTTTGTAACTATTCATATTCTTGCCATATTTGTGATTGTATGTTAATTCTTAGAATTCAATACGAACGTTTGTCATACACCAACTCACTGGCGGATAGACAGACATTCTTGGTTAAATCGATTTAGAAATTTTTTTGTGGTTTTTTTCTGGTTTAAGTGTTTTGCTCAAGCGATCAGTATCACATGTAATAATTTATGCCGATCCATGTATACTTTCAGGGAAGGTTTTATAAACATTTTCACAAAGTAAGTCGTATACCCCCGACCACTGCATGGAGTGTATCTATAAAGTTTAATACTTTTGAACAGATAAACAAAACTTTGTCTTTGTGTATATGTATGTGTTTGTACGTATGACTCGATATGTTTCTCTCTCTCTCTCTCTCTATCTCTGAAATGCATCTACAACATATTGGATTTTATACCCTCCACATAAGAAACGAAGTTTGTCATTCCGTTTGCAGCACTCAGATGAAGCCATCAGAAACCCTACAAATTCTTGATTAACATCAAAAACTGAATCGATCTAGACATGTATGTCCGTGTGTCTATCTGTCGTGGGCATTTGTACAGTCGTCATTTTTTTGGATATATTAAGCTCTTACTTTCTACGCGCAGAGAGCTATTTAAAATGGGCAAAATCGGTCAAGAGCCACGCCCAAAATCGACAAAAATCTATATATATCTGTCTCAGAATTGACCTATGAACTTGAAATTTGGTATGCATATCTCTCACGCCCACAATTTACAAAAAATCATACTCAGTGTAAAATTCGACTTGCAAGCTGACTACATACACTATTAGAGAGAGCGAAATCATATACTTACCACGCCTACTGCTTCTACCTAGATGGGGAGGACATTTACAATTTGGCCTAAGCCTTATTTAGTTTTCTTACTTGTTTTGTCTTCAGTTTAACAACGTTAACAAGGACATATAGAACAATAGCAGCAAGAAAAACTGTTATTACCATCTAGAGTATATTTACCAACGTCAACTGGCGAGTTGGGTAAAAGTCTTTGTGGTTTTTCTATAGAATGCGTATAGTTGTTACTAATACGAGGCAGTGCACCGAGAGGGCGAAAGAGGAGAAAGTGTGCGGTGATTAAAGCTACTCTACAGACTACAGTTGAACATATTACGTTTAACGTGTTTTTATATAACAAGAGCGAAAATTGTTGATTTTATCGTCAACACTGCTTAACATGTTTAGCCTTCAGTTTATATTATTGTTGCTGGTAATGGTTTAAAAAATTGTAGATTTTTTATAACAAGAAAGAAAATCTCAACTATTATTATTATACCAACTGGTAAAAACGTGCTTTGCACTAAAATGAATTGATTTTCAACCGTTTGTATATAAAATTATACTTTAATTTATTATATTGGCCCAGCATCTCTGTGTTCTTCTCTCATCTCCAGTGATTTCATTTTGTGAGAAAACTTCCTTTGGATCACAATTGTTCAAAATTCCAATTGAGATGTTCATAAATAGAATTCCTTTTAAGGCCGAATGTTTATTGTTTTGAGTGGGTGTGTGTGTGTGGGTGGGTGTGTATATGTGACACTATTGCAAAACCAAATCTCTGGTTAGTCATTTTCATTTATGTTCTTAGAATACACTTCAACTATCAAATATCAAATTAAATTAAATTAAATTAAATGTCCTACGCAATAGAAGTTATACAAGAAATGACTGATTAGGTTGAACTATGAACAAGACAAGACCTTACATTTGCCATGATTTCCCAATGGTGTTGCATTGTGGTTTAATCAAATTAAATGTTTTATGTAAATTATCACAAGAAAGGTATGTGGCAGTGTGGGTGTTTATGTGTTTGGTCATAACATGTAATATTTGTTTTTCTGTCTTAATACATAATATTGTATTCGATGCACAAATACCAGGATCGACAAAATAATATGAACACCTGATATATACTTATTTATTAATAATATAATTGAATAGTTCTGCCGCGGTAGTTTTATGTTGGCTTGGCGCAATTCATTTTCATATTTGTCGGTCTCTGTCAGTTAACTTTGAGTTTCACCCACTATTCCTCTTCGAAGGTGATGTTTTACCATGTTTTGTGTAAGCTATAATTACCGTGGATACTGTCAGTGAACGTTAAACAATTCAACTGTTTTCGTCACAAGCGTTCCCGCTAACGAAACACCAACCGATCGTTTGCTTTAACAGTCGCAGAACCAAGCGTATAGTACACTGAAATATAACCTACAAGAGTTGGAACATAAACTGTGCATTATATACACGGAAGCAGTGTTGCCAATATGCAACAAGATGTACTATATTGCATGGTGTTCATATTATTTTGGCGATCCCCTGCATATAAATATACAAGACAAGACAAGACAAGACGATAACGAACAATTTTAAGAAACATGATTAATGTGACAGCACCTACAATCTCCCGCTCCTTCTCTTCCTTATATTACAACAAAATAGTTGTCTTTGACCAAATCTCTTAACTCCGAATTCTTCCCAAATATATTTATTTTCAATTGATCAAAGTGACCTTCTTTTAGCATTAACTTTAAGTCATCGCCAGATACTACCAATTAACTTCCTTAACATTCCGACTGCCTTACTAGCCCAACCATTATAAGGAATCTATTTTGATTTTAATTTCTTATCTCTTAATTAAGTAAAACTTATCTACTTGTGATTATTATTTCTAACGTACGCGCTCACTAATTGGTTAAGTATCCTTTATATGTACATATATAAAAGATTCAAATTTTGTTGCTGTTGCAAAAGGATGTACGTATGTAACTTCACATATTGGTGTTTCAAATGGCACAACAAACTTAATGTATTGCCCACCTTATGTAGAGTGTATAAAAAAAGAGCCTTTTTTTTTTTTAGAATTATTTCACTAACAAAATTTTAAATACCTTGATGCACAATAATTGTTATAATGATTCCAAATTTTGGAAAAAAGACGGTATTGGAATTAGTCAAATCAAATGAGCGGCCCACCGATCAAGTGTGCCATTTTTTAAAGTTTTTCACAATTACTGACTGGACCCAGTCCTACATTTGACTTTTTATTTGCTTAAATTTAAATAGAAAGGATATAATAATGTGTTTATAAGCATACGTGTGTAAACAAGAAATTTTACAAAATCTTAAAGATATTACCTTGATAGTGAGAGCAGCCAAACAAAAGGAAGAGTTCACACCACATTAAGCACACAGTTAGCATTTTTTTGTTTTAACACGTTTAAACATAGTGTGCATTCAAGTCACATGAAGTCATATAAAGAACTCGGTATTGCACTACATCTATTTTGCTTTGTTTCGACAACACTTTTACGCTTGTGTGCTTTGGTCTTACTAAACATTTTTGATGCCAGTGTTGATGCTTGTGTACATAAGTCTCATCTTTTGTTGTCATTGAGGCCAATATGCCTCATTGGACAATACAATTTAAAAGTTACCTCCCTCCCTCTCTCTCACTCTTCTCTGCATGCATGGTTGTATTGTTTACAGATTTTATGATATTCTGCTTCTTCCGGGGCTACCTGTGAGTTTCTAAAGCTAAAGGTGTGAAAATGTTTTCTATAAATTTTATTTATACAAGTTTATGTATGTGTATAAATACATGATAAGCTTACTATTTGTTGTTATATATGTGAGGATAAGTGAAAATCTCAATCTCTCAGCAATGATTACCGTAAAAATGACCATTATTGAAAAAGCTTCACTTCTGTGATAAAATAAAGTAAAAATCATTTTCAATGTATTAAATATGTGGTTGCAAGTGTATGGAATATAAATTTTCTCCTCTCTATTCATACTCAAATATAAAAATCATAAACTTGGGCTTATTTATTTCCTATTTGTGTGTTTTTTTTTCAAAGCAGTTGTTTTAATATTGTCATATTTTATCTGCAAAGAGTAATGAACGGACCTACTTGTTCGGTGATTTGAAATGGAAAACTATTGATAGAATCTTTATCAAGTTCAGTTTCATTCTTTTCTTTATTTGCTGTAGATTTTTACTCTATAACAAGTACAATGCAATGCTTGATTTTCTGAACAGCACAATATTCTTCTATTTTATTTGTGTATTGTTAGGAATGCTGTGAATTTTTAAAAGGCAAGTATTCCAAGTTTAGAATAACGTTTGTTTAGCACTATAAGATCGAAAAGCTTTTCATGATAATATTTTATTTTTTTGACCAATGAGAAAATCTCAGTCTGGGTACTGATGCCAGTGCATCCAACGCTGCTTGAATTCATGTTTTATTATGTAATTCTCCGATTAGATATTTTTGGTTAATATAGCAGATTTCTTATATAAGAAAAGCATAATTGTATCATGGACACGCCCACTTTTGACAAAAACTTTGTTATTTCATATACATTAATATAATTTGTAGAGTTAGGACAGTAGGCTGAGAGAAACTTGCCACGTCCCCACATTTAAAAAATTAATCTGCCCAGAAATGTCATTTTTGTCACCATGAAATTTATTATAAAAGATTAAATTATGAATGACGCCACGCCTACTTTATACTCTATATTGAGTCTCAAGTAGGGTATCGAACAATTGGATAAATCAATTTACGATATTTAATACATTTTAAGGCACTCGTTGTTGATTTTATTTAATGTCAATATTTTCTCTGTCCCAAGTTATTAGTGTAGTTGTTTTCATAAGTATCCTTGATACATTAAAAATATAGGTACAATATTTCCAAACAATACTATTCCAACAGTGTTGTTGCTTTAAAAGCTTTTGTTTTGCTTACTAGTGCTTTATTGTGATGAATTAAAACCACAACAAAAAAAAAAATTAAAAATGTCAAATATTTACATTTCACTTATCTCTTGACCTGCTTTCAATAAACAATCGAAACCAACAACAAAACTATTGTAGTTGACAACAAATTTGAAATATGAAAAATATACTTTTGCCTTAACACTCTAATGACCGAAGATTTAACTCCTATTTAATTCTGAATTCACTCGAAATGTACCGTGAAACCGGCGGGCATCGAAGGCAACAATTTCGAAACTCTAAATTTAATTCGAATCTATTTCGAAATTGGAGAACACGCTTATCGGACAACATTCGTTGCCAATCCCTTCGAATCCTAGTACAAAACCTGTTTTAAAATAAATCATATCCGGACAATACTTTTAATGGTAATTGTTGTTGTTGTAACCGAGAAAAATACCACAGTCGAGTAACTATCATTAATTATAAACTTGTTCTTGGTTTTTTTGTTTTCATACTTCGCATAAAAGTCAATTTTCTTAATGTACATCAATGACAAATAATGAGGGAGAAATGAAGAACAGCGAAAAAAAGTATTAAGTATTACAAAATTATTGTTGTGGAAGAAAAAACGAACATGACACAGAGTCGTCTATGAAATCCTGCTTAGAATGATGATTATAAGAAAACTATGACAGTTATGAAAACATTGTCGTACACACAGTTAATAAAATTGCTTGCGCTTAATATTTTCTTTTTGTTCGTTGTTTTTTTCGCCGTTTTTGTTTTGTGAGAAGGTTGTAGTGTGTTAATAACAACCAAGCAATAATCAGCAGATACAAGTGAGCCAAGAAAAAAGTAAGTTTTGTTATGATTACCGAAATAAAAGAAAAACAACAGCAACGAGAATGTTTAGCTTGATTATGAGCTCAGTTCCGTTCAGTTCAGTTAACAGTTTAACAACACACATGCTGTGTTGCGAACAATTATAAACGTTGAAAAGTTTTCGCTATTAACAAAGTCATTAGATTGTAAGGAATGTAGAAAAAACACGAAATTATTCCATGGAACAAAAACAACAATACCGAACATAAATAATAGAGTTGGCGAAAACGTCACCGGGGTAAGATTTAGTGAATTCTCTTCCATTTCATCTCCCTCTGTTTTTCTCCCTCTGCATTTTTTTTATTACGCTTTCAATGACTGTTATGATTGTTATAATAATAATAATAATGACAGCAAATCCGCTAGAAACTGGTGCTAACTGGCATTCTGGGCCATATGCAGGAAGATTATTAGTTTATTGGAACCACAAAGACTTGTAATTATTTAAGAAGAGAATATTCTTGATGGAATAAAAACAAGTGAAAATGTCATCATCACAAGGTACACTTTTAATACCCTCCTTATGAGTGTTTCTTTGATGATAGAATCTTTAACGCACTTTCAGTTGATGATTTTTCAACTCTTAATACCTACATACCTTAAAGGTTTTGCTCAATTTTGTAACGTTTCTCTCTTTCCTGCTTCTAAGCCATAAACCCTTTAACGTAATTCCCAACTTAGGCAATGCCTGCGTTGAAGGTGAATGGTTACTTGTGATATGATTTAAGCCGATTAAAACTTATATTCAATTTAAATAATGTTGAAGAAAGCACAGAGAGGCTATCAAAAGATATGGGAATGAATGAAAAGAACAATTGTTATGCTTTGTAAAGTTTGTAACAACATCTATCGCACAATTTCATATGATTTATGGAATGCACCCGACACGACTTAAGCTACACTTAAGCTACACTTGTTCATATTAAATAATGAAATCAATAAAATGTTTACATTCATGTTTATTTACGGTAAAAATTCTATATAAACTTTTTGTATAATTTTTTTTCTCCTTAACTATGAAAAAGATCACCTCAGGACCTATAAAAATGTAACTATTTTTTTTTGTTTTTTGTTTTGTTTTTATTATTATTTCTTTAGTTTCAACTATTTGCACAATCTTAACACGTAACATCATAAAATGCAAACACCATTTAAGGGCTCTTTATATAATGCGGCAAAGAGCACATACATGCTCACACACATACACACTTGCATTCATACACATAACTTTTATAGTTTTTATCTGTCTTTTGCTATGAAGACAACGTGACTTTAATACTGAAAATAGCGAAAAATAAAAAAATTATATAAACTGACCATAAACACTACAAAGAACTTAACTGTGATAACAGCAATAATGATAATAATAATTATTATGATAGCAACAACAACAACAACAATACAATAATAATAATAATAATGAAAACAGAAATAATTTTTCGATTTTTACGAAAGTCAATGTACATAATTTTAGTAAAAGTTAGTCACTCCTTGTGTTGGCGAATTGCTTAAACATGTCCGTCTGTATGCATCTCTGATATTAAAACATTTACGGTCACAACTTTTTAGATATTGAACGTAAGTAGACTTCTATATAAATTTATTATTAATTCGGTTAAGAGCCACGCCCACAATTGATAAAAATTTCCCACACTTCCATAGAGAAATTATTATGTAACCCTTTATATAATTATTTGATCTACTAACAAGTTAAAAGTGGGTGGTGCTTATTAACAGATACGCCCGTAATGTGCTAAAAACTTTCTTTTATGAAGAATTCGACCCTGGAGTAGAAAAGTAACAAATGTTTTAAAAAAACACCTACAGTTTATGTAAAAATGTTTAGGATTCCCTTCTCATAAAATTCTCCTAGATTCTGCGCGTTGATCACTATTTCAAATGGTACCAAATCAGTCCAAAGCCCCGCCCATAAGGGCCAAATTTTTATTTATCTACCACAAAAACTTATCTATTAAGTTGAAATATATATTTATTACCTCATCCACAAGCATGCCAAAAATGGGCATGGTCAGATAACAAATACGCCCTCTATTTACGAAAAAACCTTATAAAGCGTAAAACTCAACTTGCAAGTAGATGCGCATTAGAGGACGTAATCATCTACCTGCCACGCCTACTATTTGTAGGAGATATCGAGGATATATACGGTTTGGCCTAAACCTAATTTAGTTTTCTTACTTGTACTTGCTTTCAAATTCATTGTATTTGATTATGAATCTAAAAATTTACGACACTCATACGCCATAGGGGACAGGTTGTAGTTCATGCACAATGTGATCACTAACAGTCTTAGTATAGGCTGTATCTTTTCCTTTTTGCACCTGAGTAAAGAATATTATATCACTCCTTAATTGTGTGATCATTGATAAGCACTAAAACATATGTGTTATGAGTAGGAAATGACAGCTTTTGGAGAGAAGTGTATACATTCTCGATATTTTTGTATAGTTGTGCTGATTACTTCAAAGCGGTCTGGGTCAATTTTTCAAACACATCGATTTGACTATTTCATTAACAATAATTCTTCGCTAATCTTTTAATGTTTTGATATTTTTCGAAAAAGTGACTTAGATTAATCTCACTTTGATCAATGGATTTTGTTATGCTTGAATCTTCACTTTTATTATACCCTCCACCTCAGTGATGAGGGTATACTAAGCTTGTTCTTCCGTTTGCAACACCCAGAAGGAAGCGTCAGAGACCCTACAAAGTATATATATTCTTGATCAGCGTCAAAAACTGAATCGATTTAGACATGTATGTCCGTGTGTCCGTCTGTTGTTGGCACTCTCACGGGCGTAAATTTTGAGATATTGAGTAAAAATTTTGTACAGGCACTTTTAGTTTTTGCACGCAGATCGCTATATAAAATAGGCAAAATCGGTCAAGAGCCACGCCTACAATAGACAAAAATCTATTTATATACCACAAAAATTGAGCTACAAACTGAACTGAACGTACGCGTATACATAGTTATCCCCTTAACTGATGTGCCAAAAATGGGCGCGGTCGGATAACAGACACGCCCACAATTTTAATAAAACCATATTTAACGTAAAAGTAGACTTGTATGCTGATACGTAATATGTACACTATTAGAAGGCGCAATATATATATATATATTTGCCACGCCTTTTCTTGTAGAGGTGGAGGGTATTTAAGATTTGCTTTAAGCCAAATTTAGTTTTCTTACTTGTTTTTTATATACATTTAATTGAAACTTTTGATTTCCTTTCAATAATGTTCTAACTGTACTTTTTTATAAATTTTTGGGGAATTTTCTTTAAGAAATAATTCTAAATTTGAAGTTAAGATTAAGACGAAAGTACATAATCTTTATTTATATGATGTGGGTGTGTAATAAGCAAACATTAATTAATTAATATTTAAAACTGTTCACGTGTTTAATGTAAAGTTTTAGCAACGAACCTAAAGTCACACGTTATGTACCTTTAAACATAATTACTACCTTATCATTGTAAAGCAAAGTCCTGTTCGCTCTACATCCTTACAATGCACAAAAGTTCATATTTTTTATATATTCTCCGTATTAGTCAACTTTTAAGTGAAATATTCGTTCCACGTTTCATCCTAATGATCGTGCTCGCCTGTGCAGCTGTTTATAAAAAGCGTAATAATAGCAATGAATGTTACTTGTGTTACCTTGTGCTTGTTAAATTCGCTTTCAATGACTGTGTGCCTGAAAAACGGAAGACCTTCAGGATATTTCATGTCACTTGAACAATTCGTGTTAAGCAATTTCTTTAAATGGAGTCTTTTTAGACAGTAACCAAGCAGCAACAGAAACGCTTTAGGCCTTCTGGCAATTTTTCATTCTCAAGAGTTTCGCAACGTTGATGCCTTTTTAAAGTCCCCGTTGAAATAATTTCGAGTTTTGCTCAATAACGAAGTAATACTATAAGCACTCCCAATTATTTAAGCGTGGCCATTGTGCATGGCAGATGGAAAAATATTCCATTTTTGAATTATGTTTTAGGCCGCCACAAAATAATTTTTTATAATTTCATGAAAAAATATTTAAAATTTATTTTGATTTAAACTATTTTGGCTTTTTAACTTCATTTTACAACAAATTACTTAACTTGGTTGTCACAACTAACTAAACAACCAACCAACGAAATCGTAAGTAATCCGGTTATGTGTGAGAATTTATGCTGTAAGCTATCGGGTTAGAAGTGAGAATTATTATCATTTATAATCCGACAAAGTTTACTTTATACCAATTAAGTACGAATACAAAACAAAACGACCATCGTTACAACAACGTGCAAAGCCGCAGACTAAAGGATTTTAGTATGGCAACTACTTGACCAGTAATTTAGCTTAGCATGAAATATTGTAATATGCAATTAGTGAAACAGAGAGAGAGAGAGAGAGATGGAGAGAGAGGCAGGATAAATATAAAAAAGGGAATAATAAATAAATCTACTAATACAGTGAAAAACTAAACTCGGAAATGAAATAATGGTGGAATGGTTGAATAATGTTTAAATTGATTTACGGGCCAAGAGCGTGGATTCAATATTTAAAATAACCCTTTTATAACGGAAATAGTCGAAAAAATTATGATATAAATCCAGTTACAGTGCCACGTGCCATCTTCCGTAGGTGAAAGAATCGCATACCGTCAAAACCTGCACTTAAATGCCCACAATTGCCAGAGAGCGTAGCATGTATGCTGTAGCGCTGAATATTTTTGTAAATTGTACCAAATTTAATGTGGGCGTGGTTTCATACGGATTTCGCCCAATTTCATCTTAATTTTTACAAGTTTTAAAATTTCTTTATCCTTAACGCGGACTCTTGGATATAAATTGACTGATACTTGTACGTTACTATATACTTTTATTAAACCTTCTGTGAAAATTGTAAACAGTAAGACAAACTTAGTATACCTTACATGTTACATGCTGTATAAAAACTATATGAACTTCTTAACTACTCAATGGAAACATGCAATAAGCGCATGGGGTGTGAGTATATGTGTAGTGTGTGTATACTCACGCATATAATTCTTTACGTGTTCCTATTAAGCAACCTAACACGAGTGAGATATATATCTCATTATAGTTTACATTTTTCAACGTGACAGGATGTGCTTTTCCAAACGTCACCTTTACTGAGACAGTCTTCATACGAAACGTGTAAGAAATATACTGATGACAGCCATGTTCACCAACAATTGTTCAATATATTGTACGTATAGATGCCTAGTCGTGTTAACAGCACTTGTACCCCTAATGCTTTTATATCTACTGATGCCATCAATCATATAACGTTTGATAGGAGAAAAGTCATATTCATTTATCATATTTTCTTGCCCGTGTCATTCATAATATTTCTCAACCAGTTCATAAAACCTTTGAAACCTCACGACTGTATTAAGTACTGGCATAAAATGATTTGATAAATTTTCATATATTTTCTTACGTAGTAATATAGAGAGGAGTCGCGTTAGTACATAACTTCAACCGAATAAATTGAGAAGAGATTCTGTTGCTTAAATAGCAGACTTAATGTATGATGCACATAATTCGTGCTCATAAGATACTCGCAATATTTCTATTAATTCCCGTATAATATGAAAGAGAAGAGCGAATATCTTTTGTCTTTGGCATTTACCTGAATGGTTGTTATGAAGAAATGTACGTGTCTTTCCCCAATGGCTTCCACCTTCCACCTTCGTTAGTGGTTTGGTTTTAAAGAATGACACCTTCACCACAATAAAATAATTATGAATAGAAAGTTTCTTGTTACGTAAATAAACCGCAACGCGGCGCACAATGTTTTATAGAAATTTTACCACAATAGAAAATAACCATGACAGAATATGGAAAGGGTTGAAGAGAAAAGAACATATTATCAGAGGAGACTTGAAATTTTTGTGAGACACGAAGATGTTTTTAAAGAAATGGAACATTCGATTCTCTTAAGATAAAAAGGATCTACTTCATTGGGTTGGAAAGAACTCATTTGGAACTGGAAAGAACTTAATTGGAAGTGGAATTTCTGAATTTGAGTAGAATGGAAAAAACTTTACTATTGATTGGATTTTTTCTGATAATTCAACTTCCATGTGAGTTCCTTTCAATGCCATATAAGTTAATTTCACTTTTCTTTCAAATATGTCTAATTCCATTCATTTTCTTTCCAAGTCTAAGCTTTCATTCCAAAATTAGAGTAATTTTTGTAGAAAACGGGAGAAGTAAACCCAAGTAATCTAATTTGTGCTACATACGCATATAATATTATTTGTGTCCTTTGCAATAAATGGTAATAGAGCAAAATGATTATTTTTGCTCAAACAAGCTTTACGATAATTTTTAACTATTTCATTGTTGTCATCGTTCACATTTTTTGTCTCTGATTGAAACTAAGGTATAAAGACGTACACACCAAATAGCTCCTCTTCACAAAATGTTCCCCTACGTTCAAAGTTTAGCCTCACACACACATAGTTTAGAAGCTTAAAATAAAATTAATTCACTTGTTTGAAATGATTTTATGTGATTTACTGCTACTGATGATTTACTCATACATGAACAATTCAGTCAAAAAAAAATTTGCTTAGTAAAATATGCTAAAGCCACATACATTCACAATATGGTACACATATACATGTACACATGTATGTATATATACAGTGTGGTTTCGGTTGTGTTTACGTAAGCACTTCCGCAGATTTTACAGCATACTTATGTGGGCTAAAGCAACGTCAACTTAAAGTACCAAGTGTTGAGCACACCATCTGCAATGCAGTATACACATATATGAATATTTAAAGCAACAACAACAACATTTTCATAGTAAGCATTAGTAATGATGGTAATGTTCGTAAATTTAGCTATAATTTTAACACGTTTATTGTTAAACCTAGCGTATAATATGTGCAAACACACATACGTGTACATATTACATCATGTACCCAAAATGTAGCATTCACACAGAGCTTGTGCTGTTCATATGCAATATAGGAGAGACTTATGTAGTACACTGTACAGAACATGTATACATTGATAAAATGCTAAACTTTTTCTTCCATTTCGTATTGATTTATTTAGATAAACAAAATTCCCATTCACGCCAAGTACTCATTTTCGGTATGTTGTAAACAAATTCAGTGAATGAATAATTGGAAAGAGATTATTTATTTATTTATTTAATTAAGATACATTATAAATAAATTTACAATGTATGAGTAAAGCGCTTGGTAGCTTGACCATATTGCGCTGTTGGAAAGAGATTAATTATCAAAAATTTATATAAAATATTGTAACTATAGATAAATGAGTTTCTGAGGAATCTTTCTATAAAAATTTTAAATATTATTAGAAATATATAAAATGTGGGTGTGACAAGTACCTGGCGTGCAATATGTGTTAACATGAGTACACGTCGAATTCTGAACAAAACTGTTGCTTTTGTGGGCGTTTTTGTTTTCCAAAGGCGCTCCTTTTTTGGCACACTATGCACGCAGTACAATATTTGTACCCAAGTGTATCTCTGTGGTTGAGAGATGCATTTTTCCAAATTATTTAAATTCGTAAACCAACCAATAACAATTAAAAACAATTAAAAGCATTATAAACGGTCAAGCCAGACCATTTGAACCGTTCAGTGCACACATTGATTAACTCCACTTTTCGAAAAATCTTAAATTTAGGTATCAAAGCACTTGGCATAGTCATAACTTTATTATTTCATCGCATTTCTCAACTTTTTTTTATGGAGTTAATTGATATGTGCACTGAAAGGTTCATTTAATACCCTACACTACAATGTTTCGCATATTTTGCTACAATTAGTTTATAACGAATGATGGACGGAAATGAGTTTGTTGATGAAAAGGTGATGTGAAAAATAAGTCAACAAATAAACTTAATTTCAATTATACTTAACTTTAATTATACTCTTACTTAAGAACTTTTTATTTCTAATTGATTTGCGCGCCAACTATTTAAGATTCGAATAAAACCTAAAACTTGAAGTGAAAATGTTAACTTAAAGTTTACATTTAGTAAATGTTTTATCTGAAGCAACATAAGTTAACTTAATTTTAGGGAATAGAACAAAGTACATACACACACACAATCTCTCTCTCTCTCTCTCAGTGGTTTCCATTAATTTAAGCTCTTACAAGTTTATCTCTACTCCTAACACAACAAACAATTTTTAGTAAACGAACCACAAGTGAATTGTTTTACAATCACACATACTTTTGTTTAACTTGCACACCAACATGGATTTCTTTTTCACATGTATTCGTGCATCCAATAAAATATTATGGTTGCATACGTAGAGTGGATGTGGGTGAATAGAGTGGAAAAACTATGATAAAGCAAAAATTAAGTGAAATTTTATTAAAAAATCTAAATCAATTTAAAACTGAATTCAAATGAGAAATTTTTTCACTTTATTCCTTTCTGTGACAAGCAAAAAGGAAGAACCGCTGAGAGGATAAAACGTGAAAAGAGAAGTAATTAATAAATGGGAAAAAATATTTGTACAGATTAACAGGACTTTCTACATTAATCATTTGGATGTGTTGTATAAGCTGCAGTTAATTGGAAAGTTTGTATGCTCACGTGTAGATACCTGGACGGATGGATAGACTGACCTGTACAAATCTACTTGGAGATTGATTGTGGAGGTAGTTATGTAATAGTTTCATTTAGTCTGCACCATTTGTAAGAAAGGTTGTTTTTGCGGTTGTTTGTTTGTAACTCGTAAACGGCAAAAGCCACACCCACCTTCAGTTATATCGATCGATTCAGAATTAAAACCTAAATCGATTTAAACATGTCTATCTGTCCGCCTGTGTGTCCATGTAAATATCTACATACAAACAGTGCGCGTGGCATATGTTAGATTACGCCGCCTATAGGGTACGATTTATATGTTTCATTAACAAGTTAAATTCAGCGTTAAAAAAGGATTTTGGTAATTTTGATAATAGGGTCCTGCCCATTTTTGACACATTGATGGATAAACTAATGGTTCTGTGCTCCAAATTTCAACTTTTGTGGCCGATGGTCAGATTTTTTCGTTTATAGGTGAGTCTCTCAGACGATTTTACCCAATTTAAATGGGTCTGATTGACTGTTTGACATGCGGACATACGGACAGGCTTATCTAGATTGACTTACATTTTGAAGCTAATTAAAAAGATGAAGCCTTCCTCTGGATATTTCAACGTTATAAGAAACTTAGCAGGTATCTCTTATTATGTGGGTGTTATTATCCACTGGTCAACTAATTATAGTTAAAAATTTTGTCTTTAATTTATTTATGTTTGCACAGCAAACAAGCAACTTTCACTGCCACAAATGCGGAAATATTTTGCAAGCAATTTGCTGCCAAACCATTGTGTGCGTTGAACGAAAAAATTTATCCGCTACCACTACTACCGGTGGTAAATGTTATGTAAACCATAAAAGTGTTAATTTTTCATAGTATTACTCCATGAAGCAGTTATTTGTATAAAATTTACCTTTTACAAAAAAAGGGGAAAAGACCAGCAAATGAACCGTTTTTATGGTAAACGTACACTCATAATATTCAAATATATGGCGGGTGTAAAAAATATTGTGCTTGTGCAAAATTTACATAAGCGCATAAAGAGCCAAAGATACAAATAATAACAAAAAAACTGAAAAGATTAAAAAAACTCAAGTTAAATGTTGAGTACCACACATTTTAATATCAATCGTACACTAGGAATGTGTTGTACGGCTTCAATATATTGTATAAATAAAATTATTTCCAAACCGAAGGAGAATCACTCGCTTTAAATCCTTGAATACATACTGATTACATATCAAACGACAAGTACAATATCACATTATTCAACCAAAAAATCAAATAAAATTTGATTCTATAAGAAGAAACATTGTAGACGCCACACCACCTGTGGAAAAGAGTATATTAAGTTTGTGAACTTGTTTTTAACTTCTAAACGGCAAATGCCACACCCACCTTCAATTATACCGATCGATTCAGAATCAAAATCTGAATCGATTTAACCATGTCCGTCTGTCTGTCTATGCAAATTTGTGCGCTACTGGTTGCATTTTTTGAAATATTTGGATGAAATTTATTACAAGAACGTATGAGGAACCCTATTAAAAATGGGCCGGATTGGACCAATTTTTAGAACCCCTTCCATATATGGTCCTCTTATGATGGGGGCAAAAAGTCACAATTCCTAATAACCACCTATCTACAAGTGGCATATTAAACCAAGTAAAGTTTTTTGTATTGTAAGCGTGTCTGTTACCCCATGATGAAAAACACATACTTCTTGTAGGATGTCTCCTACCGCGTGTTGCAAACGGAATAACAAACCCCCAACGCTAAGGAGAAGCGAGCAAATCTGAAAGAAAAAGTGTAAACATGAAATTCAGACATATGTAGATTTATTTCCAAAAGAAGAAGAAGAAGAAGACAACAAGCCATACACATACTAACTTCCAGTTAAGTTCAACTACTGTTTGATAAAAGATTAGAAAATTGGAAATGTAAATTTGTTGTCAGCAGCTCAACTGCTTAAGTATGAATTTGCAAAACTAATGACCAATCTTGCCGCTTTCCATATGCTCTGCAGTGTCTTGTAGTCTGACTTGAATGAATTTAAAAAAAAAATTAGTACAAGGACGAGAGAGAGACCAGAACCATTTCATTTTCATAATCTCATTTGCATGTTATGCTCACGAGTTTTGGAACCTTAAAAAAAAGAACGTTCAACTTTTAACTTTTGTCTTTTATATCATATTTGTATTAGAAAAACTTTTTTGCTGCGTTGTAATGCCTTTACTGTATTTTTATTTTTTGTTGTACGTATAAAATTTCTCCTTCTTCTTCTTCTTCATGGTCTTTTTTAAACATAAGGCAGGTGTCGGTCCGTCGCAAATATTGTCGTTCTGTTATTGGCGGCAATTTTATGTACATTCAATAAATTTTCCATTCATTTGTGCCAAAGTGAGTAATAAGTGGGTACAAACATATACACCCATTTCTCTAAAAACACGGGTCCTTGGTTCCTGAAGACGACGTTACGTGTACATAGATGTATATGTACTGTATATACAATCGAGAATTTGCGCCAATTTGCGTTGTCGCAATTTTTTACCGTGCTATTCATAACCACGAGTACCGCGTTATCCGAGGTTTGCCTTTATTGCGCCTCACATTTTTCTTGCTGGCATTTTCTTTTGGTTTTGAGTTAATTTATGCACCCACACAACCAGCAACTCTTGTTTTTGTATTTTCATGACCTGCCTGCCGCCTTTTTATACCCTACACCTTAGTGATGAGGGTATTCTAAGTTTGTTCCTCCATTCGAAACATCCATAAAGGGGCTTCAAAGACCCTACAACGTATATATATTCTTGATCGACGTCAAAAACTGAGTCGATTTAGACATGTAGGCAATTCAGATAAGACGGTAAAAGTAAACAAGTAAGCACTTTATACAATATTTCTGGACTAAGTCTTAAATGCCTTTCACGTCTGTGTAAAAACTGTGAGCGGGGCAGGGATTTGACTACGCTCACCAATAGTGTAGATGTCACTTTGCGAAGCGGATATTGCTTCAACATCTAAACTGTGAGTTTGTCTCTTATCCGAACGCAACCATTCTTACTAAATCGATGGATTATACAAAAGTGCATCAGTTATCAGCTGCCTAGATGAATCTTTGTGGTCGTATTGTGCCATGTCCACAATCACCTAATTTAAAAAGGAACCTACGAACATTTGTACGAACGTTTGTACTGGATTTCAGCTCAATATCTTAAAATTTACAACAGTGAGAGTGTTAACAACAGACGGTCTTGTCTGAATCGACTCGGATTTTAATGCTGTTCATTTGTAGGGTCACTGACACCCTCTACAACAACCAAGCAAACAGAGTACCAAACTTAGTATACCCCTCATTTTATATGGAGAGTATTATGAAAGAAGAAACTCAAAATTATAAAATACTCCAACCTACTGGCTTGTACATAATGTCCTTTTATTTTGCACCATTACGATCATATTAGAACAGAGTTTTCTTTTAGACTTCTAGGACAATATGTAAATATATATAATATAATATATTCCTTCCGTCATATGACAACTCTTACAAATCTCTAAGAAATCATTTTTCCTTTTTGATTAAGCAGCGCGCAATATCAGACGCCTTGTGATGAATATAATAAAAATTTCTCTTGAAAAAGTTTCGGTTTTCTTTCGCATTTTTGTAACCCGCTAAAACATTAAATATAGTCCTTTGTAAAGTAACGCTTGCATCTATATTCTTATAACTGCATTTATTCATATAATTACGTTTACCCCCAGCTTCCGGCAATGCTTTCATAGCTGGGCAACGGAAAACACACATGAATAAGCAAGAGTGAGTGAGAGAGAAAGAGACAGAGACATTTTCATCTCAAGAATAATAAGATGCAAAATTATTGTTAAGCTGTATTAGCGCGTAGTATGTAATTTACATACATTTAGATGCTTTATGTTGTATGTACGCAGTCTTAGAGACCTGACACTTCTGCATGCTTATGGATGTACACGAATGACATATGTAATAATTAGCCAACAGCGTAAGGATAGTAAATTATTCAAAATATAATGATGACTGATACGCACCTGACATGACATGACATGACATGAAGTGAAATCCATAAGGAAATTAAATTGATTATTATAGTGATCGAAAACGTTGACTTGGCGCATTTCCACCCACACACACACACACCCGCAAATGCATAATCATTTGATGTATAATCATGTGTATGTTTTCTACACAAAACTGTTTTATTTCATTTCATTTCAATGGGTGTTAAATACTGTGGAGAATTGAGATAATAAACTAAATTAAGGAACAACAATAACAATAAACAATAACACGTTGAAGGCGATTGGAAAGCGCTCCTTTTCAGTTGATCAATTCCTGCCACTTCCATTACGCATTACAAACATCCATCATATACTCGATTATAGATTAGTTCAGGCAGTTCTTTAAGATAATGTTGCAGATGTGATGTACGTTGTCGTAGCATTACAAACTACATATTCAAGGGACAGGAATAACATGTTCAAATTAAATGATCTCGGATTGAATGGTTATTCAAATGCAATTTCTTACTCATGCTTGGTCGATCGATTGATTTGTTTATTTGGCGATAATTCGTTATAAATTGCATTCGGTGAAAATGCATTTAACTTAAACAAAATTTAAAGACACCATTTGGTTATGGTGTAGGGTATTAAATAGTGCGGCATTATTGTTATTTTTTCTATTCTATTAAACTTCTACTATAATGCGAGTGGCTTCCGCTTGGCATTACGCATTGAAGTTTTTACATTTTTGACTTCTATTGATTTTTGATTTTGAATTTGTCCTTCTCGGAATGGACCAAACTCTTCCTTCGATTCATTTTGGGTGAAAATATTTTGTTTGCAACAATAAATTACATAAACTTTGTGACTTTTAGAAGATTATTCTACAACGGTGGGCGTGGCAAATATATATATATATTGCGCCCTCTAATAGTGTACGTATTACGTATCAGCATGCAAGTCTAATTGTACGTTGAATATGGTTTTTTGTAAATTGTGGCGCGTCTATTATCCAAACACGCCCATTTTTGGCATATCCGTAGATGGGATAAATATGTATACGCGTACCAAATTTCAAGATTCTATGTCAACTTTTGTGGCAGACATAAAGATTTTTATTAATTGTGAGCGTGTCTGTAATCTTAATACGCCCATTTTTGACACATCGATAAAGCTAATATTTATAGACGTACGTACCAAATTTCAAGTTTACAGCTCAATTTTTGTGGCAGATAAATAGATAAATAGATTTTTGTCGATTGTGGACGTGACTCTTGACCCATTATGCCCATTTTAAATAAAGATCTGCGTGCAAAAACTAAGAATGCTTGTGCGAAATTTCAACTCAATATCTCCAAATTTACGCCCGTGAGAGTGCCAACAACAGACGGACACACGAACACAGACACACGGACATACACGTCTAAATCGACTCAGTTTTTGACGCTGATCAAGAATATATATACTTTGTAGGGTCTCTGACGCCTCCTTCTGGGTGTTGCAAACGGAAGAACAAACTTAGTATACCCTCATCACTGAGGTGGAAGGTATAATAAAGCTATATTTAGCTGAGGGCAAATCTTGAATACCCATCATCTAGGGATTAAATATGTGAATATCTTGGGAGTACATATATACATATATCTTCTATATTTTATATCTAATTCGAAAAATTTACCTAATTTTCCTTTTTCAGTTATTGTGGGCGTTATTTTATTTTAAGGTGGAATTATATAATTTTACTAGAAGAATTAATTAACTAGAATTAACTTGGGAATAGCAAAAGAATTCTTTGATTTGATTGATTAACATACCCTTATATGAGAATGACTCAAAGGCTTCCAGAGAATGAAATGAAAAACCTAGAGTTTCGAAACAATAACATAATGAGTTAATACTCTTTATAATAATTGGTTTTTAATAAAAATAAATTGTCGAATGATTCGTTTCAAAAGTTGCAATGTAGAAATCTCATTTTATTACCGAGTGCATTAATTATATGCATTTGTCCTGTGCCATATATGCTTATGCATGCATATCAGAGTGGTACGAAAAACTTTTCAAATATTTAAAATATAGAAATTATTTTACATTTCGTACTCGCTGCGTTCTTCTCGCGAGAGAACAACTCGCTTAAATATTATACCTGGCAATACCGTAAGTAAACGTATGATTACGTTATTTCATGTACAGAATAATGCATAATAAAAACAAAACAAATGATTCATACGCAAAAACCTCATAAAGAGAATAAATAAAGTGAAAAAATATAAAAAAACTAATTTAAAAAAACAATTGAACATTATTTAGTACAAACCTGAAAAGGTATTTCAACAAAATTTTATTGTAAACTCTTATTTAACTCTTATACAGCCAAACTGGGGAACGAAATGTCGACATCAGCTATGGAAAGTAAGCTATTTGCGTTGTGTGTTGAAACATTCTCTCTGAATTAATTAAAACGTTGTTTTTGCAGAGCATTTATTTAATCTAAAATTTGCGGTAAAAGAACTGGAGCGTAATAGTAAAAGATGTGAAAAGGAAGAGAAATTGGAGAAGGTCAAGGCGAAAAAAGCTATACAGAAAGGCAACATGGATGTAGCCAGAATTCACGCCGAGAACGCTATACGTCAGAAAAATCAAGCATTGAATTATTTACGTATGAGTGCCCGAGTAGACGCAGTAGCTAGCCGCGTTCATTCCGCTTTAACAACACGAAAAGTGACCAGTTCAATGGCTGGCGTTGTTAAAGCAATGGATGTGGCCATGAAAAGTATGAATTTGGAGAAAATTTCATCATTAATGGAGAGATTTGAGTCGCAATTCGAAGATTTGGACGTACAAAGTTCTGTTATGGAAAACACCATGTCCGATACCACAACCACTTCAGTGCCACAAGGCGATGTGGATAATTTACTGCAGCAGGTAGCCGATGAAGCTGGGTATGTAGTAGCATTTGTATGTAAAAGGGAATCATTTACAAGCATGTGTCAATTTTTAGCCTCGAACTAAATATGGAATTGCCGAGTGGCGTACAAAGTTCAGCAGTCGGTGCCTCTACACAAGTTTCGACCGAACAAGATGAATTAACACAACGTTTGGCACGTTTAAGACAAGCTGAATAGGCTCGAGGTTATCGATGTGTATTATCAGCAGGAACCGAAGATATTGTTGTTATATATAGGTGCCTCACCCATTTCCTTGCTAACCGCCCTACTTTATTATTAATATCAAAACAACTTTCATTGCTTAGTTTTCTTAAGATGTACAATATTATAAAACTATATTATCTATAATTTAAACGTATATGCGCATGAAAGCAAAACGAATGGCTTAATGTAATAAATTTGTATTGATGCTCGCTCTAGTTGAAAAAATGGTTTTTTAAATTGATTTGCCTTTGCTGCATCATCAGCAATTGTTGCACTTGACTCTCGTACACCAACTGAGATTCGTCTACATTCGTATTGGCATTAGGGCCCGCAGTAATTCTCTCGCTGTTCAGGGTTTTTTCCACCTCTTCGTTACTATTTTTCTTTACCCTTTGTTTACGTATCTTTTTCTCTTTGACTTCAGATGGATTTGCGTTGTCTTTATTCTTGGGTTTGGGTCCGCGTTTCTGTTCAATTTTCCGTTTGGGATGCGGCGCTATCATGGGCAAGGAACGCCAATTATCATTATACCTATCCAGACGTCTCTTCAGCAATTCCACATCACGTACACGGCGCCGTGACATTCTTTTTATCTTGTTTACCCTTAAAATTTCCAATTATTCACTAACATGCTAGAAATTTATTTGTGTTCATCTCTATAACTTGCCTCAAAACTAAGCGTTCATTTTCCGCCTGCACTTCTTGACATTTCAGTACAAGTTTTTGCACAAATAATTTATACTTTTGCTGAGTATCGCTCAAAAGCATTTTTTATGTAATGTTTTTATGCGTTGAATAGTTTTTAATGGATTTATTACGATTTCATAAATTTGTTTCATATTTAGATGCATCTTCTTTTTACTTTTTAAAAGGCCTGCACTTTACATTGATAGCTTAAAGATGGCAAAAATGAGAACTTATCCAATTATGTGTAAAGTTCAGCATACAAAATTAAGATCATAGTTAAAAAAAAACAAATCCCAAATAGTACCTACTTTCATTTTAAAATATTCACGGTTCGGTTTGTGGTTAAATTCGCACATTTATCGGAGTATTTTGTAAGCAGAATTGTGCTATCCGTTTCCCGTGAATAACATAAAAGAAATAGTATAAGTAAAGTTAGCTGTGCTTTATCCTCAATATTTTCACTTCCGGAGTTTGTACTTGATTTACTTAAAGGTTGCAGAAATTTCATCGTCATTATCTCATCAAAATGAGCTATTTAATACAAATTATGCAATTCATGCAAAGTTTAGCTGCGGCAGATCCCGAAATCGAAGCTGCATTACAAAACATTGCCAAACTACAGCAGGAAAATACTGAACTTCAAATACAAAAAAATTGTAAGTTAACGGAAATTTCCACCGGTTTTGCCAAATTTATTTCGCATATATTTTTTTCCAATTCGTACAGTACTGGATAAGGAATCTGAATATGTGCAAGAAGAACTAGATAATACTAAAAATTTAGTTGATGACTCCCTAGAACCAACGCCACATTTTTCAGACAAGGATTTCCTAGTTTCCCAAAGCTTAAAGGTCGCTATAGAGAATCTTGATTTTACGAAAATGTTAGAGTGTGATATAATGAAATTAGAAAAAGAATACGGTGACGAATACAAATTGTATAAGGATATGATAGAGGAACAGTTAAAATTGCGCGAAGAAATGAAACAACGACACATAGGTATTAAGTTCAATTTCTATATAAATGTATTATCTACAGTAAAATTTTTAATTCAAGTTCGTAAATATCGTGAGGCCGAAAAAAAACTTAATGAGACGCGCCAAGTCGCAGAGGATATGGAGGAATTTTGGAATTCCCAATTGAGAGTGTTGCAGAAGGCAAAACGTGAAGCCGAATCTAGGAGAAATGAGTTATTGGTGGCGGCAATTACTCGTTCTAAAACAATACGAGAGAAACACTTGGAGGTAATGAATAATTTTATTATGCCCGCCATCACACACATGATATATATGAAGGTATATATTGTTTCGTTAAAACGTTTGCAACGGACCGTACAAAGTATAAATCTTCTGAATCAATAGTCGATCCAACCAAGTGTGTTTGTCCGTGTGTGGTAATCACTCTTCCAACGAAATATATCTATTTTTCCTTGTTTTTTAATAAAATTTCCTTAATTTTACAACCTTACATATTTTCAAGCTTAAGCAATTGCAATCCATGAAAGAGGAACTTACGAAATTACAAGAGGAAGATAAAGTTGAAATGGAAAATACTCCTGCAAAGGTTTGTAAAAAAGTGCTTAAGACTCCAAATGTTTGCGATATTGATTTAAAATTGCCCACAAAGTATACACAGGTGCTGCAAGGTACTGTAGACGAGTCGTCCAAGCCTTTGTCAATTATGTCGCTTATAACCAAGGATATTAATTCGATACAATACATCTTAAAAAATATGGATGACTTTCCTGGTATTGGTAGACGGTCTATTTTAGTACAGGACAATGGTGCAGATGAGAGAACTGATCATCGCGTGAAAAAGTCTGTGCATTTTAAAGAGCCACTGTCCGTAAGCAAAACTCTTGATGTGGAATTGAGTAAGGACACTTTATCAGAGTCTAGCAGTATCGACGAATCATATCACTGCACTTCAAACACTGGTGCAATGGCAATAGAGGAAAATGACCCGATGGTTGTGGAAGAAACTGACGAGGACGACAATACTGATGACAATAACTTGTTACAAAATGTTTCAACAATAACAACAACCACACCAAAATCGAATCAAAACTCTGATAAAGTTGCAGAAAAAGTCATTAAGAACAAAGACGGTCCCGTAGAAATATTGGAATGTTTAACTCTTAAACCATCAACTGCCACTACTAATGACAACAATAATACAACAGATGCGATGCATTTCAAAATACCCGAACCATTAAGTAAATCACCAACACAGGGGCATTCTTCCACTAGAACGTCTTCTTTGGATGATTTTGAGACATACTTGAACCAAAATATCGTTTATTTCAATTCGTTGGATGACAAAGCACCTAACGATGAACCGACACAAAACGCACTGCCACGTCCTTCTCCAAATCCTACACCCGGAACGACTGTAGCCGATTTTACTGATGACAATGTGTTTACCTTCGATCTCAGTGATGATAATGCCGACGGTCAAAACATTAATAATAACGATAATTTTCTTTAAACTAAAATTCAAACGAATTTAATCAGATAATAAATTATGAATAATGAAATGAATCACACAATTATTTAAATAGACTCAAAACCATAGCATTTAATATTAGAACCAATCTCTTCAAAGGTCATTAATGCCATAATTTGCTCAGCTAAATAGTGATTCTTCACCACATCTTGTAAACAATGAAACATTTTCTAACGAAACGGATTTTTTTTATTGAATTTGTTAACAGCGCGTTATTATGTGCTGTTCTCTGCCGGCTTTAGAGCTAAACGTATATTGTTGTGAATGTTTTGTATTATTTGTGGCTGCAACAGCACTTTATCCAAGGCCTCCTCCCACATTGTATTTTCCAAAGATGATGAAGACAGAGAATCCTCTTCACTACTTCTTTCAATGCCTTGTATTCTCTGCATTATTTCTCTACCGTCAGGATCCGGATCCGATACTATTGAATAGGTCGGTGATGCACATGTGCCGGTCGCTGGTGATGGTGATGCGTGAATTTGTAACGCTTGCGCTACATTTTTATGCAACAATCTGTGTTTCTTGTAGTTGGAGGGGTCTGCAAAAGTTTTCGGGCACAACTGGCATTGATAAGGCTTCTCACCGGTGTGCGTCCTCATATGCTTGGTAAAGGCGGATTTTTGCTTAAAATACTTCCAGCACTTGACGCATTGGAATTTATGAGTAGTTGGCTGCTTAAGTAGGCTTTGAAGGGGCATTGTGGTTATATTCAAAGGCGGGAGCACCCCTATTTTGGTTATCAAACATTTGCTATCTAACTGGTTGGGGATTTGAGCTTTTAATAAGGATTCCCTTTGTATTAGTGCTTTTGGTACAATTTGCAGTTCATTGGCATGGGCATGGACATGGGGCTCCCGAATATCCACTTTGTCGTTCATTGTATTACTAACAATTAATGGTTTTACATTGCTCTGAGTGATTTGTATGATTTTACAATTGGTCACATTTAAATTGATAACCTTTCGACTTGAAGATGTTGCATATTCCTTGTGTGTGGTTGCAATTGCATTCGAGGTTGATTCTTTAGTAGTGTCATCCGGCCCAAGTCCATACTTTTCGTCTTGGGCGGAGATAATAGGGCGTGTGACTTTTTTCATTGTAACTTTATCTTTCAATAATGACGAAGGATTTTTTATTTGTAGCGATTGATGCGCAATTTCTGATTTTTCTTCTTGCTGCTTTGCTGGACTGCTTTGTATTGTCGTCCTGGTATTGGGACTGGGTTCATCCAAGAGTGACTGCTGATTATTAAACGTGTCGTGTTCAAGAGCTTCTTTGACTAAAGTGTCGCTTTTTAAGGACTCTTCACAAATTGGTTGCTGTTCTTGGTTTTCCTTTAAGAAATTCTCATTGATTCGAGCAGGAATGAATGCCGACGACTTATGGCATAAACGCTGATGCTTCACCAAATTGGAACGATGTGCGAAACAGCTATTGCAAAGCTGTCAAAGAAAAGGAAAAAGAACTATTCGTGAACATGAACTGAACAATGTTGCAATTACATCTAATACCAAGCATTTATAGGGCCTTTCACCCGTATGTATTCGTGTGTGTATTAATAGTTCATGCCGCAATATAAACGTTTTTCCACACTCTGAGCACTGGAAGGGTGTTGTTTTATTGTGACGGGCCACATGGTAATTCAAATTATGTTTGTACTAAAAATATACGATGGGTGATAACAAGTGCGAAAGTTACAAATCATACGAACCTACCTTAAATGCAGCTGAGCACTGTTGACATTTGTGAGATTTGTTTAGATCGTGTGTGTTTTTAAAATGTCTCCTCATCGCATAGCGTTGCTTAAAAGTTTTTTCGCATTTAATGCAGTGATACAGTAAATTGTCTCTCCTTTGAATTCCAGAGGTTGTCAAATGCTGCGAAAGATGTTGCTCAAAAAGGTGCTCTGATTCGTATTCCTTTTCGCAAAATTTGCATAAATAAACGTACGTGCAGGTACCACAATGTTGCACCATCAACTCTTTAATGTCGGCCACTTCTGTTTGTTGCAATGTACGCAATTTAGCTACAGTTCGTACTTCTTTTACATTATTTGTTGTTGTGGTGCTTTTCAGAACTTTTATTGGATTGCTGGGTATAAAAAAGGATAGATCTTCATCTCTAAACCGTTTAGGAGGTCGTCTTGGACGTTTAGTTGGCAGATCGGAAGTTAAGAGTGATTTGTTTGCGGTTGACGCTTGTATAATTTCCACCTGAGATCGTTTGTTGTCCTCCTCCCCATTACTCGTTAAGGCCAATTGACCTTGGCGTATGGTTTCCATAAATTCATTCAACCGTTCAACTTCATTTTGGCATTCCCCACAGATCTCCCCACAATTTTCAGCATTATACTAAAATTGTAATTGATTTCATCGGGCTATGGTATGTAATCGACTTATTACCTCGTACTTTAACCAATTTAAAAGCATGCTTATTATATTTTTGTTCACTTCTATGGATATTTCACTATTTCGGAAAACTTTTTTATAAGATTTTGCACACAATAGGCAAACCGCCATATCTTTGCACTGTATTCAGAAATGTAAGATTACTCCAAATTTCCTTTAGTATTAAGTGTTATATACATTAAATCATTATGAACTGAAACAGCTGCTTTTTGTTAGAGTTACCCAGCCTATATGCATTATTAGAAAAACAAATTATTTATTTATTTATTTACTTAATTAAGATACATTATAAATAAATTTACAATGAATGAGTAAAGCGCTTGGTAGCTTGACCATATTGCGCTGTAATGGAAGATTATATATTAGGTATATTATACAAATAAACAATGAAATTAGCCAGAGAGTTGTTGATGCGTGTTTTAGGACACTCCGTTACATAAATCCCACATCGTCGGTTCACATCCTTTAAATAAGTGTTGGCAGCTAAATAGAGTTCTACCAGTTCTTAGTCTGGTAAAGGAAGGGCAATAATTAGGTCTTTCAATTGTTATGTTATGCTCTCTTAAAAATGAAGTGGAAGTCTCCCACCTACTGGAGCATTAGGAAAACAAATTACTATAATCGTGTTTCAAGTGGTTTTTGAGGATTTGTACAAACTTTGGCGCATTTCAATATTTTACTTACATTTTCCACACCAACTCTTCTAGTGACCATTTACTTTATAGTAATTGCCTTGAGATTTTGTTTAGAAATTCCATCTCAAAAATTATGCTTAAGAATTAATTATCAGCGCCATCTTGCGAGGGAAATGAAATGCAAATGTTCTTAGCAATTTTTACGTCACCTTGCGAATTAGTAGAAAATAACTGTTCTTTCAAAAGCCTTCGTTGGTACTATTTCACAACAACTCTGTAAGAAGAGTGTATTGAAAAAATGGGCGAAAGAGAGAGAGTTGAAGAAAGAAAAGTTATTTAATTGCAACCATAGAAAATTTAATAAATTTCCTAAAAGAATTGAATTATACATCAAATAAAAGTGCGCATAGTTTACATTAGAACAACAAGTAAAGAAAAGTAGTATAATAATGGTAAGATGATAAGAAAAATTGGGAAAAGTGCAGTAAACGTATCACAGAAGAATATATATTTTGAAAAACTCTTTTTGGAATGTTGGCACTTCTCGTGCTGGATATTTTTAAATATAAAAACACATAAATGAAAAAGTTAATGATGTGATGAAAGAAATCTGGTGAAATGTTTTGTTTGTTTTCTGTAGAGTTTTGCAGAGAAGTTTGCCAGTTTAATGGCAAGGCCCAACCAACAGCAGCCGGGTCCTCTCGATGATCATCCCATTTACCTAAGATACGGTGTTCGCATTTTGGGTATTGTGGGTGCTTTCTGTAAGTACTTGGATGTTGCAGTTAATGTATTTAATTATCAAATTGAAACATTGAAATTTATTGATTTTATAATTATATGTGTATGTGTTGATTCCAATCTGTATGTAATAACATGTGGATTCTGTGCGTGCAAAATCTGTTTATTTTCACACATAATTGGGGGTGGTGTTACGTTTTATAGGTACGTACGGAATGCTTGGCCTCCTTTTCTCTGACATTGATACCATTTTCAAAAAAGCAAAATTCTCTATGCATTCAAACTGTCGTGTGTGTGTGTATAAGTTATAAGAAGGTTAGTTTGTCAATCTGTTTTATTCCTCTATATGTATATATACATAATTTGTTGGTGTAAATAGGTAACCAAAGGTCATTTACACAAAACAGGATACGACAACAACATACTATTAAAGGAAATGGATGTTAATTTAGGGAATAATTTCCATTAAACAATTTCCATACATGCTGTGTAGTGTTTAAATACTTTGCAAGCGATTGGAATATTTTATCACAAGTACTTTTCATAATATAGATATTTTAGGAAAACTGTATTACTTGAGCTGTTATTTGCGGTTTTTTATATATATATTCGTATGTGACGCATGTAGATAACAAGAGTTTTATAATAAACTACAATACAATGTCAATTCATGTTACATACACACTTTAGTAAATGAATGTAAAGCAAGCCAGAGACATTTATCGATTGTAAAAGAAATTTTAATAAAATCCAAATTTAGCATAAACATCAGATCACGGTGGATATCTCGTGAGCTTACAATTTTAAAATATCTCCACACTGGAGTAGCGTATAATGATGGACACACTCTGTTTAGTTTATAAAGACGTTGCATGTCTGTGGGAATAGATTTAGCTGTTAACAGGTTCCGAATGATTGCTTTAATTATGTGGCTAAACATGAAATACATAAATAAAGAAGAACAAGCTGTTTAACAGTTCGAGGGACTGCTTTATTAAACGATTGGAACATAATTTTTTACACACACATTGATTATATAGATATTGTTGTAATGAAATGTAATGACTTTCTCTCTCTCTCTCTCTCTTTCTGTTAGTTTGCATACTATTTGGTTTATTCAATGCCTTATCGTTGATACTGCTTAATGTGAGCTGTTTAATTGGCGGCATTTTACAAGTGCTGGTTGGTTTTGTGGTCATGATGTTAGAGTCACCCTGCTGTTTCATTTGTATAGACAACGTAGATCGCCTAACTCAACGTATTGATGCCAGACCTTTATGGAATAAGGCGGCTCTATATTGTATGTAAGTAGAAAACTGAAAAAAAAATTAATTAAAAAAATCATTGAATTGTTTTTCTTCTGTTTCTTTGTAGAATGTCTGTTATACCGGTGTTTCTATGCTTTGGTTTGGGCAGTTTATTTCCGTGCGCTTTGGTTTTTGGCACCGGAGTGATATACGGCATGATGGGTTTGGGCAAAAAGTAAGTAAACGTTGAGAGTGCGTCGAAAAATGTTGACTGATTGTAAATTCCAATACTAATGATGGCCCTGTTTTCCTTCTTCTCTTGCTCTTCTCTTTCCCTTAATGTGTCTTCATTTACTTTGTTATTACATTGTAACGCTTTAAATGCTTTACGTTTTGTTTTTTTTTTTTTTACTTACATGTGTTTTTTGTGGTTTTTCCGAAAATTACTTTCATTCATGTAATAATTCATAAAAACACATACACACACCTCATATACCTATTCATATAAAACAAACAAACAAACATGCACACATTTACACAAATATTTGTGCTTTAGAGCTTCAAGAGAAGACATGGCCGCTGCAGCAGCCACCTCACCCACACAAATGCAGCCAGGCGGCGGTGCTGTTCAATTGCCCATGAGCACCGATCCCAATATAACACTTATGGAAGATCCCGATGTTTGGCGACCAACATAAATTCCTTTCATACAATTGCATACACACTTACTCAGCATCACAACCAGACATCTACACATAGTACATACACATGCCTACAAACTAATCTTTGCAAAGCTTTCACTGTATTGACCAAACGCACATGTGCGCGCGCGTATGTGTGTGTGTGTGGAAGGTTTGTAACATAATACTAACGCGCCAACTATAAAAATCGTAAATTTAAGTATAAAATGTAAATTGTTGGAAAAATTGTTAAGGCCTATGCTAGCCAGCCCCACCAAAATAAAATTCAAATATTTTTTGGATTCCATAAAACCCCGCACTTGCGTATATATATATAAAAAAAATCAAAAAACAAAAACCGTCAAGCTTCCCTTCTCCAACATAAAATAGAATAACTCCGCACACAGTTAAATTTTGTAGGTACATACGTAGTGAACACTAGAAAATGTATTGTTATCATAGAAAAGAAAAGAAAAGAAAAAATCAAATGCATTTACAAAGCACGGAAAGGACATTTTAAAAAGGAAATTGTTAAATGGAATATAATTGCCGAAATTATATTATTGCAAAAATGATTATAATTTAATATTATTCACACGTATAATTGTGAAACGTATGTATTTGTTTAACATATTTAATTCTTAATATATTTAATTCTTAAAATACATTAAGTTCCACACTCTACGTTCCACACTGTTACTCTTACTCGTTTACTCTATGCTGCTGTGTGTTTACGCCAAACGTTGAGAATCATTATTAAATTTCACTAATAAACAAAATATTTACACTCACACGTACATGGAGACAACCAACAAAACGTTCACTTCAATTGAAACTGCCACAACATATATATTTTTTGTACTGAGACATGTCTCAAGCTGACCTTCAACATAATTGTTCTACGTTCCACCTGCTTAACACCCCCGCACAGAATTTTACATAACAAATTTATATAACGACAACAACCACAACGGCAAAAAGGCAAATATAACATATTTTCAATAATTCACTTTTTTAAATAATTAGTAGTAGAGTAGAAGAAATAGAAGTATCAATGCACCCTTTGTTGTTTTGTTCCATTTTTAGAATTATGATTTATTAACAACTTCGTGTTTTATGCTCTCTAACCTTTTGTGTAGTATTTCTTTTACACCTAAAATTCAATAAATTCTAAAATATATATATATCGGGGTAAATTTGGAATAAAGGATTTGATTTTGATTTTAAATAGATTTTCAATAATAGTTGTCGGGGACAAATTTATGAAAAATTCGGAATAGATTCTGAATTAATTCGGAGTGAAATTTATATATATTTAGAGAAGAGAATCTCAATCTAAACTTTATAGTCTTGAGGTACATTGGGAGTAACTCTTGGCAGTTGGATGCACATATTTTGGAATAGATTTGGATTTAATTTTACATAATGATAAGAAAAAAACTAAATTTGGCTTAGGCCCAATCTTAAGTACCCTTCAGAAACGGTAGGCGTGGCAGGATTACGCTTTCTAATAGTTTATGTATTACGTATCAGCGTGCGATTATTTTGGGCATGTCGATGACTGCATATTAAAGGTCCATATTCTACCTCTACCAATAACGTAGCAGTTTATCGATAATTATTGCCAAGGAAATATTTTCGAAAAATATTTTAATTAAATACGAAGCGAAATATCTTTATTTAATTAAGATAACCCGGAATAGTTTCTGAGTAATTACGAAGTAAATGTTAGCAGGCGTCCCCTTCGAGGTATACTTGAACTAAATTTGGGATGAATTTGACATGAATTGCGAGTATATGAGTTAAGTTCTAACCAATTTCGGTTTGATTTCAATATGAAATCACCGGTCACTTAAATTTTCATTATTGTTAAATACGAAATTGATCCCACAGCTGCTTAAAGGACGTGCCTGACCTTTAATGCCATATACCATTTTGTTTATGATATCTATATCGATTTAACCATGTCCGTCTGTCCATTTATGTAATCATTTAATTGATGAAATAAAACAGCTCTCCCCCTATAACGCCCAATTCTGAAATAAGCGACGGACATTACCATTTAACACATCACTTGTTATTCACTCATGCACTGTAGTCTCTTAAAATATTTATTTTAACATTCTTGCATGTTTCTTGTAAAGCAATTATTGTTGTTATTCTTGTTTATTATATTAATTAATAATTTTATATTTTTGTTTGTTTGTTTGGAAATTCATAATAGAGCCCCCGTGGAAGTAATGCGTCAAGCGGCGGTGAATAATGGTTTAGCGGCCACACCGGCAGCCCCAACAACCAATGATCGTGCTGCCATTATTAATAATGCTCAACCATTCTCATTTACGGGTGCGGTAGGCACAGACAGTAATGTGTGATAGAGTTTAAAAAAAAAAAAAAGTTTTTAAAACAATTACAACAAAAACATGATTCTTAAATTAAACAATTTTCTAAACAATTTCTAGATGTGCGCAAATCAATTGGATTTGAAGAAAAAGAAGAAAAAATTAAGAAATCGTCAAATTCCAACAATTTTAGGAAAATTCATAGAAAGGAGACAATTTTTCAAAATCAATACCATTTACAAAATGAAGAAGACGAGACAAAAAACATTAATGAAAAAAGACTAAGTATTTAATTCAGACTAAAAAAAAGAAAAAGAAACAAAGAGCTGAGTCAAGTGTGAAAAGGAGCGTAGAGTCATATATTTTTTCCATTTAAGATGTAAAGCAAAAAAGCTTTAAGGATTTTTTAATCTTAATTTAATCTAGAATATTACTCAATTTTCTTTGTCTTTTCCGTATAACCTTTAATTGTTAAGATTCATTCCATATATACTATGCAGGAAGAGAAAAATGTTGTAAACTGAATTGATTGCTTTTCTTAAAAAAATTTGGCAAAATGTAAAAGTAATAATAAATATGTATAAACACATTGTTAATAATTGTAAGTATATGTATATTGATCTGTACACATATTTACACATTTTACCAACACATACATGAGTACATAGGTGAACATATGAAATATATCATATTTTTAATAAATCCTTTAAATGTTGTAACGTTAGAAGAAAGCAGCAAAATACTAAATATACAAGTCTCTCTCTCTCTCTCGCACTCCTCCTGTAACGATTCTTACGGTTAAGTGTGGCATTTAAAATGCTCATTTATTTCTCATTTATAGACTTTAACGTTGATACTAATTTGTCCTTTTAATTTTATTTACGTTATTTAATTAATTATCTCAATATTGTATAAATAACTGGAAATTGTTCAATGCGTTAATATACATACATACACACATACATACAATATGTAAATCTCATGTAAAGTTATTTGAACAGAAACATATTGTTTATTATCGCATTATTGTAAAAGACAAATTTAAAAATGGAAAAATTACAATATAATAAAGTTATAAAATAAAAACAAAAATATGAAATGTATTAAAAACTGATTACATCATTCAATCATTTGATAATTGAACAAGACAGACATGTTGTCCGCAATTCTTTTTCCACGTCACACAGGAGCGGGGTCGCTCATAATATATAAAATCTATTTGGGCGCCCATAGTTTATCTATTATGCTAAATATTTTATATTCGATTGCTTGTATCTGACCGCAGCCCGTAGCTGTGTACAGACAGTACTCAAACGGACACGGTTAAATAGACTCAGAAAGAGATTCTGAATCGATTGGTTTAACTAAAGGTGGGTACGGGTATATGAGCTTTTGGAATTACACCACCACATAATGGTGCAGGGCATGATAAACCCGAGGTGATGGAAAATCCTTTATTTTATTATTATGTTCAAGGGAGTGTGTGTGTGGCACTAGGGCTCCACTAAATATATATTAAACAAGATAGAAAAGTTCGGTTAAGACCAACGCTTAAATACCCTCCACCTTAGTATAGCCCTATAAAAAATAAGTTCCTATTGCATTAAATAATTGCGTATATATTATTATTCAGGTCACGCCCATTTTTGGCACAGTGTTGGACAACGGTACCACATATATATATACCAAATTTCAACTTGATAGGCGTAGTATTCTGATATATATAATTTTTTAAATATACAATTTTTTCGAGCTATGTTGAGATTTTTGTTTATTGTGAGCGTGTCTCTTAACCGATTGTTCCTAATTTCACTACAGAATAGCGAAATTGAACTAAGAATACGTATGCAAAGTTTCAATTTGATATCTTAAAAATTAAGACCGTAAGAGTGCCAACAACAGACGGACAGACGGACGGACATGTCTCAAACGATTTCTCTTTTCATGCTGATTAAGAATATATATGGTTTGTGGGGACTCCGAGGCTTCCTTCGATGTGTTGTAAACGGATGATCACAATGAATATACCCTCTTCCCTAAGGTGGTGGGTATAATAAAGTTGTCCATTCGTCCGCTTATAAATACTTTCTTTGTTTCTTAAATAAACTAAAAATTTATAAAAGATGAGAAATTATACAAAGGCTTATATAAAAGGTAGATAGTTTCAGCAAATTTTTTGAAATTCAAGCAACAATTACTCGTAATCTGTAAATAATTAAAGCTTGAAAGCTTACATGTAGGTGCTTGTGTTACATGGAATACTTACTGAGGGAGAATTTTAAAATATTCGCTTAATAGATGTAAAGACTATGTTAATCATTGCAAAATTTGAGATGGACGGATGGACAAATGTTTTAATTTACTCAAACACAAAAAACCAAGAAACTTCACAGACCAAATGTATCTTCAAACTAATCAACTTTAGCGAAATATTAAAAATTAATTTCAAATCGAAATTTATTATTAATTTTTGTTGATCAGTGTTAGGTTTGAGTGGCAAATATGCAAGTTATTGATATCAAAAGCAGTTGTACGAGAGCCCAGCAGAGCATGTATTTTGATATTTTTATAAAATTTTTTACACTGAAGCTATAAAAACACGGATGTGCACGTTAAAGCTTAAAAACGCATACATTTTTTCTCATTCTGTTCATAAGAGAAACGAACATATCAATTACCAGGATGTGAATATTTTGAACGTAATCAATTTGTTATGGTACGAAAACACGACTTTTTTGGTACAGTGTTTATCAATTAAGTTTATGACACTAAATACGAAATTCTTTTAAAATATTTACAAAAAAAGCGTACACAAGAGAATATGTTAAAGTCGGCCAAGGCCAACCATTTAATACCCTACATCACACTTAGCTACAATTAGTTTAGTTGTGTTAGTAAACGCAAGGTATTGCCGCTTAAGTCTCTTCGTGAAATATTATTATATGAGAATCGGTATTAAAAATGATCCGATCGGATCTAAATTTGGCTAAGCCATGAAGCCAGAAATATTAAGAATTGTGATTTTTCCCATATTCTAAAAATGGTTCTATTTAATGCATGTTCAATAGGGTTCATTTCTGAGCCAGGACACTCTCTTTAATCGAAATATTTCAAAAAATGCGACCTGTAGCTTGCACTCAAATTTACAGAGAGAAACGGACAGACGGACAGACACCCTTTACCACACGGTGGTGCAGGGTACAACAAGTGGTTTATACGTTCAATGCGAAAACATTTCATATCCGACTTTCTCTCCGTTATCTAAACAAAGTGATCAGAAATGATCAATAATAAAAATGAACAAACACATCAATTTTAATTGCGACAAAAAGAGTCTTCCATTGTTAACATGTGTTGTGCTGGTAACCATTTCCATTTAGTGTTTGTGGTCATTTTACACTCACCCTAAGCTGGATCATTTGTTTGTGTCCAATTTATGATCAAGATTAAGGTTTTGTCTTAAATTTTTTCTTGTTTCTTTTGTTATACCAGTGTTTCCATAAGCCAAGCACAGTCATGCTCATTTTAATCTGACTTTTCAGATCAAACAATATTTTCTCCAGTTCGTTCTTAATGAGATCAAAATTGTTTTAATTCTGTGTATGATGTGATTCATTTTAAAGATCATCTGTTGTCGGTTATTATAATTTTTTTTCTTTTTTAATTTTTCAATTCCATTAAAACTCTTTGAAGTGTAATGAAATTCAATTTGTAACATAATACGATGAACAAGGCAGGCGGATGGACAACATTCTGCTTTTCCTTCCTTCTTATAATCCATATTTTATGTGTGGGAGATTCATTTGATATGAAAGTTCCGCTTTTGAAAAAAGGCAAAATATTGTATTACCTGGAAGTGTTTTATTTGGCAATATATCCTTCCATGTATGCAACTGTTGTTTGAACAGTCACTCTCGTATATTTTACATCGAGGTGATATTCAATACAAATATGTATTGACGTTCTTGACGGCCATAACCTAATTCTCTCCTTGACGTCATGTTTCTATACCAATCAGTATATGAACTCTACAAATACTTTTGCCAAGTTTGAAATCATTATCTTAATATTTATGACTAGGACGGTGATTACCACAGAATAGACACACTCAACATTCCCTCTTGATTGAGAATATATACACTCTGTGAGGTGTCCGCTGTTTCCTTCTAAGCGTTGCAAGCGTTCTGTCAAAGTGCTATGTACTCCCAAAGTGATACATATGATAATGAGTATAAAAAGCGATCTTTCTTTTGTGAAGTTTCCGTGGCTTCCTCTGGTTGGTCGCAAATTCCATTATGACTTAATATTATGGAGAAAATACTAACTATCAAATGTCTTGTTAAAACTCTTTTATGCTGAGCACAAGCGGAAGTGTTTAAATGTGAAATGCACCACTAACTCAATTTGACTTTTTGGACTATTTTTTCAATTCAATTTATTTTGCATTTAACCGCCATCATGATTCAGGCGACTGGCACCACTGTAGACCATGGCTTCCGTTTTCGTTTCTGTTTTTCTTCTCTTCTTCTTTGTATAGTGCATTGTATGAAAGTGTTCGTCAAGATGTTTTTCGTGATTTTTTTGTTTTTGTTTTTTTGTTCTTGTTGAGGAGCAGACTTTTTTCCTTTTAATAAAATTTCTAAATTAAAACTTTTTTTTGATGACTACCGCATACAACACTTACTATTTAACTTAGTGTACTGCAGAGTACAATGGCCATAAATTGCAGTATTACTCGTTTTGAGGTAATTTGGGTCAAAAAGGATTTAATTTACGTGATTATGCCATTTAAACGGTGGCAACCAAATGAAGCTAACAGCTAACTAACCGACCGCAACCCATTCATCAACATAAATTAAACAGCTTTACAGTAAAAGAACAATACCAACAACAACGTACATACCTTTAGCGCTACACCAGCGACTCTAAAGAAAATTGCTGGTAAAACACCAACGTATGGATAAAAAAAAATCCCTAAACGTGACATATGCATGACAATTACTGCAAAACTAATGGACTAATGCTTACAAATAACACACACGCACACACAAACGTTTACACGCAAACATATGCATATAATCATAGATTACGTTCTGGGCTAGCATTTACATGAATTATGTTGTGTGGCAACAGTATGTTTACCTTACAGGGTTTGCCCTCTAAGAGGACATTCATATTAATGCTGCATGTACTTATAAACACATTTAATACATTTTCGGTTAGAAAACTTAAATAGGAGCAAGAGCTGTACTGGGAAAATGTGTGGACGTACGGACACAATTAGATGATATTGTCTTCAATTTAATTAAATCTTTAAAAATACTTACACGCATACATACATACATCCATAAATATTTTTATTTCTATATATATTATATTTGTTCTTTATGATTTCTAACTGTAGAGTGCACAAAAGAGGTCCTTAATTGAGAAGGTATGAAGTAGTAGTTTTTTCAAAAACCATCAAATTTTAATATTTATAAAGAAATCGGCCTACTAAAATATTTATTGAAATCAAAAGTGTTGAAAAAACGACTATTTTCAAAATAATGCAATAAAACTAAAATATGTTGTTCGTTGGCGAGCAGCACAGTCATTAACCTCAACACCTATTCTAATAGTTAGTTATTGTTGTTGTTAATGCTGTTGTAGTATGTACATGCCATATATTTACCCATGTTGACATAAAGCGCTTTAACAGGCAAACTTTTTCAAACATTAAATGCAAATGACATAAATACGTTTAAGTTGACTACTGAATGCTCTATATACAATATTTATGTTTGTATGCATGTATGTATGTATGTTTACTTAATACTTGATATAAATTCATGTCATTACATCTGAGCGTGTGTAGAGCTCGTTTGTGTTTAATATTGATAAGCTTGAATTATAGTTGAAAAATTGTATATGACGGTTGCTTGCGCCGTTATTGTAGTTGTTGTTGGTGCTTTGGGTTATTGTTAATAATTCTAAACACCCCATGAAAATGGTATTTAATTTGCGCTTGTAATTATAATTTACATAATCTCGTTAATATACACAAATGGCGAAAAGAAAAAATTATAGAAAATACCTACTATACAGATATGAGATGCATGGTACGTACACATAAACACATAAGTTAAGGATAACCTCAGACACGAATTATTGCTTTTAATTAATAATGAGAAAATATATAGCCTCTATAAAATATGGGCGTGTCATGTACACAAGTGCATACATATTGCATTTTACTTCAAAGGTAGAATTCTGCATCAAGGACATCTTTTGGGCGGCTTCTGTCATACAATCCCGCCCATTCATTGATGGAATGGTGCATACATTAGTATGTGTACAAAACATCAATTTTGAAGCTTAATTTTTTGTTAATTGTGGGCGTGGCTAATAACGGACTTTATCCATTTTAAATAGAAAACTACCGGTTGGGAGATTAGGCCTCTTTGTTCATGGACATTATCGAGCCGGCTAATTGTGGAACTGACCTCGTATAATAAACTTTTTTAAAGCTAATCATAATCATCATGTAATCATTTCAAGGCATACGCTTCATTTTTTCATTGATATATCGTCCGCCCTAATATTTAGGATTCTTTCTAATTCTCTATAAAAAGTTAGTTTCGTTTATCAAAAATTGGTCATGTTTCGGGTAATTCTGCTTTTCAAATGTAAGATTGTAAACTTTATTTCCCTCTATAGTTGTTTATGTTTCTTGGTTGACTCTTATCCACAAAATATATATCACTAACTCCCACTCTTTTACTGTGCACAGCTTGACACTGGCGCCTGCTCTCATACGTGTAATGTATATAAAAATGTGTTAATGTACGAGTATGTAAATTTTGTGTACATCACATATATGCATGTATGCAAAATATTTTCTGCTTTTTTGGTGGTATTGTTTCTCATATTTTTATCACTTTCCTCTTGTTCTTGTTCGTTTGTTTCAATTTGGTTGAATTATGAGTACCATTAAAACTTTATTATTGCGTGCATCATTCTGTCTTTATCTCCCTTTTAGGTTACTTATCATACTTTTGATAGTTATTACATGAGAGGTTTCATTGCTTTTGTGCCCTTTACGTTATTGTGAAGGTATTCCAAGTTCGTTATTCCGTTTGCATTACTCCGACGAAGGTGCCAGAGACTCCAATAGAATCACTTCCGTGTGTCCCTTTCTAAACCCTGACATATTAAGCCAAAACTTTTCGTTTTTAATTAAACGAAACTAAGTGTCAACCATGCGCACAATTGAAAAAATCTACCCAACGGCTGCAAAAGTTAAGTTATAAAGTTAAAGTTTGATACATAAATAGGCCAAGCATAGGTGTTAATAAAGTGGGTGTGGTTATACAAAAGACACGCCTACAAATTACAGAATACACTTTCCTAAGGTTCGGCATTCGACCGTTGCCAAGTTAAAGCAACCAAAGAATATAAGAATATAAATCCTTGATCAGCGTTAACTTCCATATATTTTTAGTTTATTCTGTTCATAAGTATTCGATCTGTGTCCATATGTCCATTTTGTAGTGACACTGTAACGGACTTACAAATTAAGTGGCTAGTTGGAAATTTAGTGTAAAAGAAGTAAGAAAACTAAGTTTGGCTTAGACCAAAACTTAAATACTTTCCACATATACGTGGGTGGTGGTAGGCGTGGTAGGTATGTGATTACCTCCTCTGCAAATATTATGTATCAGATTACAAGTTGAGTTGTACGTTGTGTATTCGACCACGCCTATTTTTGGCACATCGCTAGAAGAAATAATTAAGGATATGCGTACCAAATTTTTATAGGTATATTTTTGTAATTTTTTTTCGATTGTGAACCACGACCGTTTTCGGTACATAGTTAGATGAGATAATTGCAGATTTGTATACTAAATCTAAACTTAATAACTCAATTTTTGAGACAGATATATAAATTTTTGTCAATTGTGGGCGTGGCACATGACCGATTTTATTCATTTCAAATAGCGATCTACGTGAAAAAACTAAAAGTTTGTGTACAAAATTTTAGCACAATATCTCATAATTTACGAGCGTAAGAATGCCAACAACAGACGGGCACACAAATGGAATAACAAACTTAGTATACCCATCATCTTATGTGAAAAGTATTGTGAATTTATTTCTATTTAAAACATAACCATACTCATAATTTATAGAAATATTGTAGACGCTATGTGAGTTCATACTGTACTCCCTATACTCAGGTCACACTTAGTTTTTTGGCGATTTCTAATACAAGCAAGAAAACTAAATTTCGTTTAGGCCAAATCTTAAATATCCTACACATCTACAATAGTAGGCGTGGCAGTTATGTGATTACGCTCTCTAATAGTGTATGTATTACGTATCAGCGTGCAAGTCTAGTTTTATGGTGAATATAGTTTCTGTCGATTGAGGGTGTGGCTCCTGACCGATTTTGCCCTTTTTAAAAAGCGATCTATGTGAAAAACTAAAAGTGTCTGTTTAAACTTTTAGCTCGATGTCTTAAAATTTACAACCGTGAGAATGCCAACAGCAGACAGACACGCGGACATAGACGTCCAGATCGACTTAGTATATATATATACTTTGTATGTTTTCTGACGCCTCATTATGGGTGATGCGAACGGAAGAACAAACTTAGTATACCCTCCATCTTATGTGGAGGGTATAATAACGCTGTAGAAGCTTTCTTTTAAGCACGTGTCCCTGAAAAAGGATATATATATAGCTTGTTGTAACCCCTTAATATTGAAACTGATGTCCTACATATTATTTACATTAATTACACTTGAGTATGAGTACGTAACACAATATATTCCAAACGTGTGCTTATATCCTAAAACAGGCCACATAAGTGTATATTTTTTAACACATATGCATTGGCGTATGTTTATGAGGATGAGAATTTGGGTGTGTGCGTGTGTGTACGATATAATTCATTTTTGTTTAACTTTCTTTCGTTTTGTTTGTGTTTGAATAATTTGCTGAGAGGTCCTTGTTAGTTTGTTTTCCGCATCTTCTTGTTCTTATTCTGCTTTTTGTTTCTATGTGAATAGTATGCTGTTTGGCACAAGAGTTGATGCTTTTTTGCATAAAAGAATATTATTTATAATAGAAAATGTGTTAATGTTGACTTAAGTGGCACGTTATGTGTGTAGCCGCACTCACTTGAAACATATTCGTACATGCGTGCATACACATAAATACTATACATGCATATATCCACAATATATGTATAATGGTTTAAGCATAACTAGTCCATGGTTATTATACATTATATATTTGCCTTTAATAGACACACAAACACACACACACACACATACACATTTTGTAGGAGTCGAGTTGCTTATAGTATGAGGTCGTTTGGCAATGGTCCTCATCACAATTTGGGGTTAAGCATGTTAAAGTTTTACTTTCTATATGATGCATGCCATACACACATACCTACGGATTGTATGGTACATTTACGTACAAAAAGCAAGAAGAAAACTTCTTTCTTACATTTCGGGTCAGTGATGTGTTAATGTCGAGAAGTCTTTGCCGGAGAGAAACTTGCACAATTGAAACGCACACAGTTCCACACGCACAGTTAGAAAAGTACTGCCCAAGTATATGCTAGTATTAGTTTATGGTATTAGAGAGTTAAGTCCTTTATGCGAAAACTATGTTTTGTATACAAAATACATGCATACGCACTCGCATACAACTATTTATAAATACAAGTTTTCTATTTGGTACAGTCGAACTGAACTATAAACTTTTATTTAAATCGTTAAAATATTCTTAAAAGGACGTACATCCGTTTACGTAATAAAGATTCCAGCCAGAGTAAGAAATATGTAAATAGTCTAAAAAGTCTAATCTAATGTTGCTGTTATTGCCAGTGTTGTAGTAAGAAGGAAATGTTTCTTCAAATGTTAAATCCATTCATTCCAGTAACAAGCGGCAACTGGGTACTGAGTGGTAGCAATAGTTGTTGCAATAGGAAGTACGCACCACTACATGGAGTTTTCAAATCCTAATGAAGATTACTGAAATCTAAACATAAAGAAGAAGACAAAGTTTTGAAATGGCAAAAATATAATCGAGTTACACACAAGAAAGAAAAAAAAAGTAAGAAGACTGAAATTGTTTAAAAACTTTTACGGAAAGTTTTCTTAAAATAGGTGTTACACCTAGATTGCCATCTATCCGTACGTAAATAAATACAAGAGTCTACATAAATACAATACATAAACATTTGAGCATGTTTCACTTGACATTTCAGAAAAACTCATAGGAAACAAAACTTTGCTAGCATCTAAAAAAAAACTAAATTTGGTTTGGGCCAAATCTTAAATAACTTCCACAAATATATACAAACAGGGGATGTAGCTGATATCTGATTAAGCCCTTTAATAGGGTATTTATTAGGTATCCATCAACAAAACAGATTCTATGCAAAATAAGGTTCTTTGAAGGTTATGGTTGGGTGCCGCCTATTTTTGTTTAATCTATGGATGGATTAATTATAAATATTCGTATTACATGGCAATTTTATAGTTAAATATTTGTGGCTGATAGATCAATTGATCGGATCGGCTACCCCCACAGCCCTTCACCGGTTTCTTCCCATGCTGCAATGTCCGATAAAATCTTTATAATTACATAACTTACATATTTTAGTGTACAGCTCAGAATAAGTATAAAGATTAGGGAACTCAGTTATGTCAACTTTATAAAAAGAAATTTCGTTCTTCATGCAAAACATAATAAAGAAAACTGAAATATTACACTGCAAGGAAATTGTAAGGCTTCAGAGAAAACCTCCTACTTTACATTATGAAACAAACACACAGATATGCGTTACGAAATCCTGCACCACTTGTAAGGATTTACATACACGACAATGCCTGTAAGGGGATAGCATGCGATAATGTTACATATGGTTAAGTTAAAAATTGTTATATGTGCAGCTTATGGTTTTTGTGGTCATAATTTTTCGGTGGTTTATCTGTAATAATTGTCTTTATTTTGTTGTCTGTGCCCGCCCTGACACGTCTAACAACCAGATAGAGATGGAGGGAAAGGCGATTATAATGAACTGGGTGTTGACTTGAGTTTCAAAAAGAAAAAAAAAAAAACATTTAAAATTGTCTTGTTGTTGCATTTCTCTACTACATTTTTTCCTCTTGTATTAAATTTATCATTACTTTGGTACTTTACCACTAAGAAACTTTAGAAAAAGTATATTTTCGCAAAATATTTAATTCAGCATCCTATACCTGCCACGCCCACAGTTAATCTATAAATGGATCGAATATTGTATACATACACTCAAACCTATTTTTATGCGATTTTTTTTTTGTGCGGTGTATGAAAATTTCAATCGTTTTTTATTGTGTTGCGAAAACTATTTTTTATAGCTACTCGTGAAGTTTTGTGCGAATTTTATTCATGCGTTATCTTATATGCTTGCATAAGTCCAGCATCGCACAAAAACGGGTTCGAGTGTACTCTGTTTATATAGTACGAATATGTAGAGAGATTTGTAGATTTAGCCCAGCCTTTCTTACTTGTTTTCAGTGTTATTTCTATACCATCATATATTTGGGGGTACTTATGACTTTGCCGAAACTTTTGCATCGCCCAAAAGGAGGCGTCGGAGATCCCATAGATTATATTTATACTAAAACGCAACAAATACTAGTCATGTCTATCTGTCCGTATGTGTTTGGTAATCACTTTCCTGGTGGCAAAAATTGAGATATGGAATTCAAACTTTGCTAAAGTTTTGATCATTTCCTTGCTCAGGTTGGTATTGAAATAGCAAAAAAAATCACACACAATGCAACGAACCAGCAAGACATTTGCGTAGATAATCTTTAGAATACGTTCGCGTAGCAATGAAGGGTATTCAAAATTTGGCCTTAGCCAAACAGAGTTATTTTACTTGTTTATTTCTTTTTTTAGAGTTCCTAAGTTTTTTACACGCCTCACAAATTGTACTAGAAATTTATGAGTGTTTTTTTTTTAAACGAATTATTTTTGAAACGTTACCAAGTAGTTAAGTGTATAGCAAACACTAATAAATAAAACGTTGTAAGGGTAGGGAACGATAAAACAACAATAATAACAAATAAGAAAACTACATACATACACACTTATTATTAAAATTATTATGCTACTAAAGTTAAACTATCTTTAAATTCTTATAACAATACACACACACACACACACACACATCTAGCGTGATGGAAGACGTTCAGTTATGCTCCAAATAACCCAAGACTGTAAAAATTCTCATTTCCTACAATAAATATTGTACATACATACATACTCACTCACTTGCAATACTTGTTGAGAGAACAGCTCAAATATCAGTTTTTGTTTTTTTGCTTTGTTTTTGACAGTTTGTTATGCAGCTAAACTAATGACTCTGTAAATATTTTTATCAGAAAAGAAGAAGAAAACCTCTAAGAATCCTTTATTATATACCGCTGGGTTAGAGTTTTACTTTTATGCACTTTTTTTGGTGATTATTGTGTATAAAGAGCACTTAGTTGTTACCCGATCTCACTTTATAAAATGTTATGTTTAACATGTGTACTCGTATGTCTTGAAAGCACTTGTCACTCACTTTAGTTTTTTTCCAAATTGATGCGTTACTTCTTCCATAGATTGTGTGCAGTGTAGAGTGTTAAATGGTTCAACTGGTATATATCTACTATATATATATTAGAACGGTTCTCCTATAATTTCATTTCACTCTAAACTACTTACGAAAAAAGGTTGTTATTAGAATTTATTTTGCACAGAATGTGACGCACAAGTTGGTGTGTTTTACCTGCAATGTTGCAGAGCGTCATCAGGTACTTGCACCACCCACTGTTTTTATATGGAGGTGAAGGGTATTTAAGGTTTGGCTCAAGCCACATTTGGCGTTCTTTCTTATTTGTTATTAAAGTGTGGGACATTTCAATTATGTGCTTGTCACCAGCTACAATAACCACAGCACACCAATCCTATCAATACATTCCGACAAATTGCAGACATTCCATTAATTTAAATGTACTTTTTTTTCGTAAAAAAATGTCAATCATAGGAATTATAATTTTAAACAACACAATGGAATATCACGAAATGCATTTTTCAATACAGTTATGTCTGTCTTACCTTACAAAAGTGAAATAAGCGAATCTTATTTAAATGGCTTTGACATAATGACTTGTGGTAGGTACTGTACAGGTTGATACTCAATGTAGGAATACCTTTCAGTGTTATACCCTACACCAGTTGTATATTAAGTTTGTGTGGATGTGTGCAACTCCTAAATGGCTAATGCCACACCCACCTTTAGTTATACTGATCGATTCAGAATCAAATCTGAATTGATTTAACCATATCTGTCCATCCGTCTTTCTTTCCAAGTAAATTTGTGCACAAGGTCGCATGTTTTAAGATATTTTGATGAAATTTGATACAAAGACATGTGGACTGGATCCGACTATTTTTAGTACCCCTTTTCATATAAGGTTTTATTATTTTTTGCGATATTTCGTAATTTGGTACATGGACATGCGTTGGTCCCAAGAGGAATACTATTGACAAAGGACCATCGGACCACAAGGACTTATATAGACGCACTGCAAGGGAATAGAGTTTAAATCAATATATAGCCACAATCATGTAAAAAAAGAATCATCAGTTCAATTGTCCTGAATAGAATCCCATTCATATCAACATTTCAAATTAGTCTTTTGTTAAGTGTGAATAAACGCTCTTGTTCGAAAATACAATTTATTCCTGGAACTCCCATAAAAACTGCTTTGTTCACATTTTGCTTTTCACTCTTTTCCTAAAATCCAATAAATATAAAACATAGCAACAAATTGAGTACACATTTTAATCCTTTCTTTATGTCCTTTATGATGACAAATTACAAATCACTAACCGTTCCGGGTGTCTTTTTTTTCTTTTTGTATATGGAAAATAAATGGTTTTTAGACATACCCGATCATTAAGTGGAAAATTAAAGGACTTCATGTTGTATGCAGTGTGAGCTGTGTCTGTCAGTCTGTCTTAATTGTTTGTGTGCAGATTTATCAAATAGCTTTAAACGTTGTTAAAATACGTACAACATATAAAAGTAACATAAGAGAGAGATAGGAGTTCAGAAAAAATAAGTAAGAAAACTGAACTTGGCTTAGGCTAAATCTGAAATACCCTCCACATCTACGTTCAAACTGTAAGTGTGGTTCTCTCATAATGTGTGCAGTACGTATCAACTCCGAAGTTGAGTTTTACGCTGAATAAATTTTTGTGTGTGTATATAGTGGGTGTATCTATTACGCAACCACGCCCATCTTTGGCACATCGATGAATGGAATAATTGTACATATTTGCACCAAATTTCAACTTCACAGCTTAATTTTTGGGGCAGATAAATAGATCTTTGTTGATTGTGGGCGTGACTCTTGACTGATTTTATCCATTTAAAAAAGTGATCTACGTGCAAAAACTAAAAGTACCTCTAGAGTGCCAGCCAGACACACGGACATACATGAATATATGTAAACTATCTATGGTGTCTCACGCGTGATTGGGTGTTGCAAATGGAGTGACAAACTTAGTATACGCCGCATTATATGTCGAGGGTACAGAGAGTGACATGTGTTGAAAATGTTGGTCATTTGGATAAACTAAGCTCAGTGTCAAAACGTTTGAGCCGAGCCAAGCATATGCACTATTTTTCTAGAGAGCATTAGCTAAACGTGAGTGCCTAATTGCATATATGCACACACTGTTCTACCAGATGTAAAATCTTTTGTTTGTTTCAGTGAGAGGTGTTTGCTTTGTTGCCAATCATCAGCCTCATAAACCATCACAGTCATGTTGCAGAAATTCCCTTTGACATTGTTTACATGTGTGCGGATTTTATGCCGTTATGGAATAAAATTTTATATAAAAATTAAAATTTATTAAAAAATTTGTGAAATTTTTGGAATTTTGTAGGAACGATAATTGTTGTGTCCTCGTATTTTAGATGTCATTTAAACAAACCCGCCAATTTCAAATCTTTGTTACAGCTCAATATCCTAATTTTTCCAAGTTCAGCAACAGACACCGAATAAAGTAATATAAAGTTAGTAAAAGGTGTGAAAGGCGTTGCAAAGGGAGTGACCTATTTAATATGCTCATTTCAACGTTCATTAAAATGAACCCCATACGTATATGGCGGGACACACAATGCAACTTAGATTTGGTTAAAACTAAATCTTTTTTCATTATTTATTTAATCTATCATGAACTTTTTGTTCGGTGGTTTCCGTTGCATAAAGTGCTACATTACTATTGTTGTTGTTGTTATTTTATTTATTTTACATTTTTGCTTTGTTTTTCAAATAAATTGCTCTCGTAACACTTCCGCTTCCGTAAACAACATTTTTTACACATGTAAAATATACAATAACAATAACAATACAACAACAACAACAAAATTAAAAAGGTTTTTAATGGTACTCGTTGAAGAATGAAAAAAAAATATTGAGAATTGAATAAATTGATAAAAAGAAATACACAAAAAAGGATATATTTGGCTGAGTAGATCTAGAAATAAACGTCCATACCTCCATCTGTTTTTGGCACTCTCACGATCGTAAATTTTGAGATATTAGGGTGAAATTTTGTACAGACAGTTTCACGCCCAAAAGCGACAAAAATGTGCTACAAAATTACTGCAAAGTTAAAATTTGGCATATTTATAATTACTCTATTCATCTGTACGGTAAGGGGGCGTGGTTAGATAACAGACACGTCTATAATTTATAAAAAAAAAGCATTCAGCAAAAAAGTCAAACATGAGCATCTCTGACACCGCCTGTAAGGAGTTGATGAAATTGGAAATCGACCCATTTCCAAATCACTGCATTAAAGGCACCAAAATTTGGTTGGGGCAGAATTTTTTAATAATGACATACATACATATGATAGTAAAAACCTTAGAAGTGATAGATTAAAATCGAGAGCCCTCAACCTGTAATGTACTTACGCATGAATATTAGTAAAAAAAGAGTCGTTTTATAAATTAAAACAAAATAATTCATTTATTTGATGAAATTCATTAAGACACAAAAGTAAAAGTTTTTAAAGATTTCACGGCAAAAACTGCGTGGTAGTGCGTAAGCTGTTGACAACGGACTAGACAAGAAATATTACGCACAAGACATAAACGCAATTTAAGACTGGGGTGTAGTTTATAAAACTGGGTCGGTATCAACTCGTCCATCCTGATTAGAAGCGTCCTCGCTGGTTGACTCATCGTCATCATCTGGAGGTGGCAAGGTACACCATAATTTCATCCCGTCTGAAGCATGTACTGAGTTATAATGACGTTGTGTTCTTTTAGCACAAGGTAAATCTTCAACTACGTATCTGTCATTGTTTAACACTTTAGTAACAATAAACGGACCTTTATATTTCGGCTCTAATTTCTTTGAATTCCCGGTATTCTGTGGTTCGTTTTTGATGAGTACTAAATCACCGGCATTGTACAGCTTGGGTATTGCATGTTGTCGATCAAACCTTTGTTTAGCCTTTTCTCTAACCATAGTAGTTCTAGCTGCGGCCATTTCTCGTCGTAGTGTTAACTGATTTAATCGGCTATCCTCTTTGTTATTTTCATGTACATTTTCATGTAAGGACGACACTAGCTTGTTACATAATAAATCGCGTGGTTGATAACCATATAATAACTCATAGGGTGTACAATTTGTTGTAGCATTGGTAGCTGTATTTATATTCCACTGAATCCTGCGCAATTCGTCATCCCAACGTTTATCATTTTTCGTTGACGGTAACAACATAGACAATATAGTTCTATTCATACGTTCTACTTGACCATTTGCTCGAGGTGTACGCACCGCGATTTGAACATGTTTTATAGTATTAACTTCACAATAACGTTTGAATTCCTTGGAAGTAAAAGCAGTTCCTCTATCGCTAACTAGTTGTTGTGGCATTCCGAAGTAGCTAGTAATTTCATTTAAAACATTTATTACATATTTGGTAGATGTATTGCGAACTGCTCGTATGATTGTAAACTTAGTAAAGGCGTCTATGAGGACTAGTATATGCTCGTTCTGACGACTGGATTTAGGAAACGGACCTAAATGATCTACGTGCACTATTTTAAATGGAACAGGCGGCACTTCACTGTAATGATATTCACCTTCACGTTTATTGTTTGGTTGTTTGTTATAAGCACATTCTATACATGACTTTATGTAAGCCTTAGTAAAATTTCGCATTCTAGCAAACCAAAACATATGTTGTAGTTTCTCAATAGTACGGTTAATGCTTAAGTGACCTGACTTCTCATGAGCATCTCGTACAATTTGATAACGAAGAGATTTTGGGACTACCCATAATATCTTGTCTTTAACTTTCCTAAACAGTCTACCATTTTCTAGAACATAGTCATTCGTGTACTCTTTGTCGCCGCTATTAATTTTCTGTATGATATTTCTAATTCCTTCATCTTGTAATTGCATACCGTAAATCCAATCAGATTCATTTATATTCACTTTATTTATTTGCAGAGAAGCTGGTTCTACTTCATGTGGCTCTTCATTAGGCATGCGACTTAGTGTATCCACATGACTCATTTGTTGTTCGGATCTATGTTCTATGCTTATATCGTACTCTTGAACACGTAACCACCATCGAGCTATGCGTGGTATAAGTTCTTTCTTACTCATACATGTTTTAAGTGCGCTGCAGTCTGTCACAACTGTAATCGGTTTACCGTATATATAATATTTAAAGCGTTCAAGACCTTCGACAACAGCTAATGCCTCTAACTCATAACTGTGCATTTTATTTTCTGAAGGACTTGTTGAACGACTGTAAAATGCAACAGGTTTCCAACCATTTTCAGTATATTGCATTAATGCTGCCGCTATACCATGTGAACTGGCGTCTGTGTGCAGTTGGTGTTCAGCAGAGACATCATAAGCTACTAATATAGGAGCAGTAGTTAGAGCAGATTTCAAGGCATTAAATGCGTTTTCTTGTTGTTCTGTCCATTCAAAACTAACATTTTTTTTTAATAATTTCCGTAGTGGTTCGGCAATATTAGAATAATTAGCGACAAATTTACGGAAGTAACCACTCAAGCCCAAGAACATGCGTACTTCAGCAACATTTGTTGGTCGTTTGAAATTTCGAATCGCTTCAGTTTTTTGTTTACCAGGTTGAACACCATTGGGAGTTAACTCATGACCTAAAAATTGAATACTATCTTTAAAGAACACACATTTCCTTGGATTTAACGTTAAACCAAATTTACGGAGTACTTCAAACACACGATGTAACTTTTGTAGCATTTCTTCTTCGGTATGGGCTCCAACAAGTATATCATCCATGTAGTGTATCATATCATTTGGTTCAGTTTCCGCTTTAACTTTAGACATGAGGCGCTGAAAAATAATAGGAGCGTTTTTAAGTCCAAATGGCATACGCTTAAATTCATAAAGACCGTCCGTTGTAATGAATGCTGTATATTTTCGGCTACTAGATGCAATTGGAATTTGATAGTAGCCACTGTTTAAATCCAATATTGAAAACAATTTAAAACTTTTGGCATCTTGTAGTCTCTCTTCGATATTTGGCGTCGGATAAACTTGCTTATCTGTAAAGCTATTTAACTTTCTATAGTCAACGCATAATCGATCACCACCGTTTTTCTTGTTTACCATCACAATAGGGCTTGCATATTGACTATCAGATTTAGTTATAATATCATTTTCAAGCAATTCTTGAATCATTTCATTTGCTATTTCCCTTTTTGGAGCAGGAATACGATAGGGCATTTGTGCAATTGGTTTAGAAGTATTCAATTCAATTTTAAATTCTATTGCGTTTGTTAAACCAATTTCACTTAAATTTCGTGCAAATACGTCTTGATATGAATTAATTAATTTATTCAAATTGAATAACGTTTCTTCATTTACATCTCCGTGTGATATTTCGTATTTCAATAATGTTTCGTACTGTTTCAACATTTCATCATTTATATGTTTACCATTTTCATTTGTAGCAATATCCTTTACACTAATGTCGATTTCGGTTTTAGCTACACTTTCTGTCGCTTCTTTACAATTTATATCTGCCTTAGAATTTTTATTGTCAAAGACTAGTTTATTGTTTGCCCAAGTTACATTAGCATTTTGAAATATTCCTTGACCGAGAAGACAATCTGTACTTAATATTTCATCTTTCACAATATACATAGAAATACTGCATAACATATTATCGATCATCATATTAACATTAATTTTTCCGGTAGAATATTGGATTCCTCCAAAAATTCCTCTTATTTTCATGGAACATGGTATTATTTTGCATTTCAACAATTCTGCACAGCTATTACGAATCATATGGCACTGGCTACCAGTATCAATGAATGCCTTAAAAGTGTTGCCATTTATTTGTACAGTCTTTTCGAATTGCTGTTCTAATTCATGAATAGTGGTTTTGCGTACTGAATTTCCACAGTTCTCTGGCTGATTGCGTGGATGTACTTTGTTACAATCTTTACAGCGCATCCGACGGGGTGGTTTAGGACATTTAGATGAAATATGTCCACTTTCATTACAATTATAACACACGATTTTTTTAATATCTTTATGTGTAATACATGGTTCATTACCGTTATCGCTCTTGTTTATATTCTTAGTACTGGCTGGTTTACTTTTATAATGTGGTATATTTGTTAAATAGTTGTCTAGCGTTTCACGCATTTCTTTCATGGAACGAAAATTTATTACTGCAATAGCCGTTTGTAATTCTGGATGTTTTAAACCTTCACGCGTATATTTTATTACAGCTGTCTCGCTAAGTCGATAACGCTTACCTAATGCGCTCATACGAAAACAATAATCAGTAACACGTTCATTCGTTTCTCGTACAGATTTACTCATTTTGAAATGTATATCTGCTTCATCATCCGTTTTGCCGAATTCTGATTTTAAAGCATCTGCTAAATCGCTCCATTTATCAAATAAGCTCTGACTACCGTCTAACCATAACTTAGCCGGCCCTTTTAACTTTTTACATAAAGCCAGAAGTACACATTTTTCATCCCAATTATAAACATCTATCGTTTTGTTTACACGATCTATGAATTGTTCAACAGAAAACATAGAATCCTTTGTTGGATCAAATTCCGGTAGCGTATCGGCTATTTCATTAATTGAGTAATTACGTTGTTGTGGTGTAGATTCCGCAGAACATGGTGAAGCGACATCATCACTCGGTGCATTTATAGAGTTATGACTAATAGATTGTTGTAAAAGAGGTATTATATTTTCTAACACTAACCTCTCCACGTGCTTTTGTAAATCCGACATCTCAGAAGTTTCTGGAGGCATTTCCACTTCGTCGCTACCAAGTGCTTCGGTTAGTCTTTCGACTAACGCTGCCTTTGAACCACTTGTAGACATATTTAATTCCCGTAATTTCTTTTTTAATTCGTCGATTCTTAAATCAATTAATCGAACCATTTTGTAAAGCGTTTCTTATTTTACTTAAACGTTTTCAATTGTTATTATACGTTTTTCCCTTTCTTCAACAAGTATTTTATATTACGCATTATACATATAGTACCATCTATCTATATAAACGTTGTATTCCACGAATGAAAGTATTCGATGGCTTCGGTTACGTAATGTGATGAAATTCAGTTTAATATTTTAACCATACAATCTTTTCGTCGTTAAGCGTTTTTATCCTTTAAGATAGTTTACGTTTTATTTGTTTTATTTTCACGTTAAAATCGTTTTGACAATATTACGTTTATTAGCGTTTTATTTTTCTATACGTTTGTATTTAGAAATTAACACGTTGTTATTTAGTGAGCTCATCCCACTTCTGAGTTAAAAAAAGAGTCGTTTTATAAATTAAAACAAAATAATTCATTTATTTGATGAAATTCATTAAGACACAAAAGTAAAAGTTTTTAAAGATTTCACGGCAAAAACTGCGTGGTAGTGCGTAAGCTGTTGACAACGGACTAGACAAGAAATATTACGCACAAGACATAAACGCAATTTAAGACTGGGGTGTAGTTTATAAAACTGGGTCGGTATCATTAGGTATTCACACTTTTTGAAATTCTACAGATTTATATAAATGTTAGTGTAAGAAGGAATGTGTTCCTTCCTATTGTGTGCTATTATTGTACAGCAATTAAATGTATGGCGTTTTACAAGCTTAAAAAACTGATTCGCCAGTCAAACCAACCTCGACTTTTATGGTTTTATTCTTAATTGTTGGTGGGTTACCAGTCCAACGTGACAAATGAGTTCAAATTCCACCTGAAAAAACTCTTTAACCTTTTTCCTCAGCTGGATTTGAACCCGTGTCCTACAGCGCGACGAATGTACTAAGATAAAGCCCTCAGCTATTGAAAAGATCACAAAAAAAATTTGGCCTCTTCTACTCTTTTTTAAGCAAATTTAGTTCAGTTTAGTTATTGAATAGTTTTTGTTTAACTAGAAGACCTCTTGCGACCAATTTGTCTTCTTTATAAAAGCGACCTGACGAAGTGACCCGAAAACAGTAGCACCCACAATAAAAACCCTTTTGTTTAGAATTTAACGTCTAAGTTAATGCGATATTGTAAATACTGCTAAAGGGCACAATGAGGTTGAATTTTTATATAGGTATGAAGGCTATTTAAGACAAATTGACCATTTTATATAAAATTCTCAATTTGTAATTTTTTTTAATAATATTTGGTGAAGAATAGTTAATCTACTTAATAATCGATAGTTCATCGCAATGGGACCATTTTCGCTTTTTACAAAGTAATTTTTGAATTTGATCCAAATCATCTAATTAAGGCATAAATTGATGATCTAAGAACCGGTCGGATAGACACGACTTTAATATTTTTCATTATTTTTAATCACAAAGGTTGTTATCTTAATTGGAGGCTGTCTAACTTGATGTCTTGTGTGGGTTTATTTTAAAGTAAAGTTTTCCATAATGTACAAGAAGCTGAAACCTTTCACAGCACTTGCAGATTTTTAATCTCAATTAATTTCAATTTGTTTTTTTTATCAATAACCTTTGCTCTTCATATATTATAACACATCGATATCTAGACTGACTTTTGTTGTTTTTCATTTGCCATCCAATAATTTAATATTTATTACAATTTTCAATCAATTTATTACCACTTTAGAGATTTATGTATTCATTACTGTAAAGCGGTCGACTTTATAAATCCCATCGGCTCATGCATATGTTTGTTGTGTTGGAAACAAAAAATGAAAAAACCATAATAAAACACTCTCTTTGTTAAATTTGGCGGTCGCTTTTTGATTGATTGACATATTGACATATCAAAATTAATGGCAACAACTCGCTGCTGCTCCTGCTGCCACTACCATAGTACAGTACTACGTACGTGGTGACAAAGGAAGAACGCAAACACTGAGAATTTTTTTTCAATGACAAACAAATAGTTGTGATGTTTGAAAGCAAAAATCTGTGCACCACGGAACAGAAAAAAGGCATTTAGTCGTAAACATTTTCATTTTATATGCCTTGGGACCACATGGCGAGTTTCATATAAATGTCTGGCTATAGTGGCGTTTTTTAGATTTTGAATTGATTTTTCCTTTTTGAAGAGGAGGCATGCATTTCCACCCAGCCAGCGCACCATAGTGTTTAGTTTTTTCACATCCGCTACAAGGTGGAAAGGTTTTGTTTTTTGTTCAATTTTCAATTTTCGGTGGCAAAAAATGTTTACACAATTTACATAAAGAAATAATTATTAAATGCAATTGTTATAAAAAACATTCGCAATGTAAATAATTGATTATTGGAAATAAATTAAATAATTGCTTAAATTTCTTAATAAAATTTATCAAGTTTAAGGAACACCCAAAACAATGGCTCTACTACGTACACATTCAACAGTTGAGGAAACATTTATTTATTCTGTTTAAAGCAATAACAGATTCTCATACTAACTGTTGGACATCCCCACAGAATAACAATAAAAGATAACAAACTTGTCATAAAAAATAAAAAAATAAAAAACAGAAGAATCTTTTCCTTAACGCTTAATAAAATATTTAATTTCTCGTAGAGAACTTTTCACTTCCATTTACATTATTATACGAATGGCTTCATGCAAAAACAAGTAGAAAGAGCTATATTAGGTGTATGCCACATCTAGGATACACACCATCATTAAACTCTTCTAAATACTACACGTATATCCTATGGTTTGTCTATGATAAAGGAAAACCCCTAAAAACCATATATTTTGTAAACAATTTAATCCATTTTCAATACCTCGTTATCTACATATACAGAAATTATTTGTACCAAATTTCAGGGCTGCAGGTCTTACAGTTCAGAAGTAACACGAAATTAACTTCCAAGTAGAATGTAAGTATCACATATCCTTGATCCGATTTTGCCCACTTGTAGCAGGAAACCGTACAAAATCTTCAAATTGGGCAGAAATTACACAGATGGACAAAAGGACTAAATCAACTCGTCTATTGGTAGTGATCTAGAATATGTGTACTTTTTGGAGTGTGGCTCGCCCCCTTCTGATACTTACAAACTCTTGAACAAAACCAATATACCCTCATATCATTACGATGTTGGCTATAAGAAACATAGTTTATAAAACTAACGTTAAAATATATCTAAGAAATAACAAAAAATTGCACTGATAGAAAAATAAAATGAAAGAAAAGAAGAAGAAGAACGAAAAGAAGTACCTATAATGTTGACACCATGAATTCTTAAGGGATACATAATATATAAAATATTTATAGCATTTGGCATGTAGGTGTTTTCAGTGAGCTAAGGAGTGTTTGGCTCCTTTTTTAGTTAACACGAAGCAAAGAAAAATAAATCATTTACTTCCCTCCTCCCTTCTTACCCTGGGAAATAATATAAAAAGAGATGTTGACTCGAGTATGATTTGTATTGAAAAAGTTATGATAAATTTAAATTTTACAATACGATTATCAATGGAGAACTGGAGAAAATGACAGGAATGAATAATATTAATACTATGGGGTATCAATACTTAAAGAAACTTAAATTTGCTTTAGATCAAAATTTAAATAAACAATGTACTTGACATGTACCTGATGACGCCCCTCTAGTCGTCATTGCATAGTAAGTTTTAACGTGATAGTTCAGTTTTTGTGACTAATGGTTAGATTGTGTCTTGTGAATGTGGTTGTTGACCGATTCTGATTCCGATTTGAAGGACTAATTATAGCTAAGTATATGGACCTAATTTAAACTTCAATTTTATAAGTGATAGGTATATTTTTGAACGATTGTAGGCGTAGCTTAATTTAAATAATAACCTGTAACCCGATTATTTTAAAATTGTTCAATCTTAAGCGTTCCAACAGATGGACTACCGGTGAAACATAGTTAGTTCGAATCCATATATGAAAACTTATTTTCTTATTTTATCTTGTGGTATTTTGGGCTAAAGTGCCACTTTTCGGTGTACAATAACTCCAAAATTACGGAGGAGAAAATTGAAATAACCTTCAATTTCAATTTGTCATCAATTTTACAAAGAACAGACATAATTTTTTGTTCAGTTTTGCGTTGTTTCTAATAATAATAATAAATAAGTTCGATAAACTTTGAGCAGTTATACTCTGCACCTCTTGTTGTAAATATTAAGTTCGTATACCACTTTCAATTGTACAGATCGATTTAGAATCAAAATCTAAATCGATTTAATCATGTCCGTCTGTCCGTATATCTGTACATGTAAATTTTTGAGCAAGTTGTTGATCGCATTTTTCGAGATATTTCGACGAAATTTAGTATAGAAAAAATATTAGCCCAAAGAAGAACCCTGTTGAAAATGGACCGAATCGGACCGTTTGAGAACTCTACCTCATATAAAGTCCTTTTATAATGGAAGTCGTTATATGGCAAAAAATCACAATTCTTAATATTTTTTGAAAAAATTTGTTGAAGAATAGTTCATAAGCTTCATTTTTGGCTGAGCCAAATTTAGACCCGATCGGACCATATTTAGAACCCCTTTCCATGTAATTATATTTCACAAAGTAACTTTTATGACAGTGTATGCCGATACAACCAAACTAATTGTAAATATAAGGAGTTAAGTGGTGTGGGATGTTAAATGGTTCGGGCTTCTTTAAAATAAATTCTTAAAAATGGGTAACCGAACTCAATCAAGAGAAATAGTTTGCATGGATTGCATATTTGAACTATAATGTATGTATAATTAGTTATCCAATCCATGGCACCAGAACACAATGTGTTCTAAAACTGTTGCCCTGTGTTATTTATCGGCAAAGCAAATTTCAATGAAAAGATGAATTATTTGATATAAAAAAAAATTATATACAGCTTTAGGTTTCAAGTTAAATTCTTTTGTGCTGTTTTTTATCCAATTAATCGGAGACAGAAAGGGTTTAACTTTGCCATATGTGTGTATGTATTATACCATGTACCATATATTTGATGTAAAGCGTGCTTTTCTATAAATTGATTGAAAAGTTTTTCGTTCAATTTCTATTTGTTGTAGGAACGTGTGCATACACATATGCATATACAATGTACCCCGTTATGGAAAAATTCCCAGCATTTGAAAACTACAAATGCTATGCATGCACAGCACAGAACACGATGCACGTGAGCACTAACCCAAAATAATAAAAATACGTAATGCCAGCAACTACGTTGTTTACTTGTTTACTTCTTCCTTTTGTTGTTTGTCAATATTAAAATGATTATAAGAGGGGGAACGCAGCGCTATCTGTTTGAAGGCGGAGAGAGAGAAGAGAAGCTGTAAACTGGTACAAACCATAGATGGATATTAAATATTGCCTCAAGCACTTTAGTAAGCTTCTGTGTGTATGCCGGTAGAGGTTCGGTGAGCATATTACAAATACACACAATACCCGGCAATATGGTAGCAGTCCTTTATGCTTACACATTCAATGCGATAAGGATATAATTAACCACTTGTGCATAACAAATAATAACTACAGAAACACAGACGCACATATACCGTACAATGAGTACGAAACCATGACTGTTTTCATATCTACGAGTAAATATATTTGTTTGTGTACGAATTAAAATAAGAGTAAGGAATACCATGTAGTGTCAATACTTATTGCCTTTCATTGAACCGTTATGCAGAGGCTTATGCAGCACAAAAACGTAAGTATGTGAGAAAGTTTTTGTCAAGCAATTCGATAAAATTTGTAATTCATGCTTTGGATTAATTAAATTTTTCAAATATCTATGAGTACCCTTTTGTTGACTCTTCAAGTTTTGTTTGTTGATTTTGTATTTTATAAATCTAATCAAAAATTTTTAATTAAATAAATAGTTTTTCGTCTACTCACTGAACTATCACGAACCAACCGCGTATGATTGCGAGAAGAAACGCTTTCCGTAATGTTTGTTGCCCTTAAACACTCTTACCATAAAAATACCAAACGGTATTACACTTGCAGAAGGCGTTCGTTTTCTTTATTGTTGTAAGCAACTGGAAAAAACATAACGTGATTTTTATGCTTCTTTACTGTTTGTTTGAAGGGTTAGTCACGGTAATTGTTTTTAATACCTTTGCCCCTCTGACTCGCTCCACCATGTAATAAATAACAAATGAGAAGAATGAAAAGCAAACCTGTAAAAATTAACAAGGTAATTTGTGTGCAAAAAGGAATATGTTTTAAAAGGATTAAAACATTTACTGGGAGTGTTTGGCATAATTGCATAAATAACGACTGGGGTAACAACAGCAACCACATAATAGAAGGGAAACTACAAACCTTTACGACTAGGAATGCTTAAAAAATATACGTAAAAATATGATTAAAAAGCAGTGAAAATTTTAAAGTTGGTTAAACCCGACAATTTAACACTTTACACTTCTTAGTTCATACATGAGACTATAATTAGATTAATTGTATCAGTTAGCGCAAGACCTTGTCTTATAAATTACTCAGTAAAATATTGTTAAACCAAAGGGTGTTTAAAGGTGGTTCAAACGGGCCCAATTATAACACAACCAATTATTAACCTTAACCACTTATTCGTTGTCAAATTAAAAAAAAAAAAAAGTATCAACAATTGCGATGTTTCGCTATAAGAAGATTTCCCATAGAACCTTTTATGGAGAGGGGTTTCCGGGAGACGGTTGCCTAAACCATGCCGATTGCCTTTCTTGAATCTAATCTATGGATTTTTTGAAATAAACATTATGATTATATTATTATTATGGAGAGGGGTTCCAAAAATTAACCAATTCGATCCATTTTCAATAGTGTTGCTCTTTGGGCCAAAACATGTTCTTGTCAAAAATCTCAAAAAATACGATCTGTGCCATAGCGCACAATTTTACATAAATGAACAGACGGACAGGCGCACATGGTTAAGTGATTCTCAACTAACGGTAGAATTAAAGGTGGGTAAAGAATTTGCCGTTTATGAGTTTCAAACATCCACATAAACGAAATATATTCTACCACAGATACGGCATAGGTGGTATGGAGTACATATAAAAATTTCCGAATAATAAAAATTTACTCAAAAAGTTCCTTCTTTTCGAGTTTTGATGCATTAAAGGCGTGTGGCTTGGCCGATTTGCAACATGCATATGAAAACTACTAAAAGTCTTCCAACTTTCTAAACGATATCTCAGTTTTCGCGAGCAAGAAAGTATTTACACACATAGAGGCGGACTGCCAGACAGATACTAAATGAATCAGTATTTGAAACTGATTCGGAATATATGCTTTTGGGGGTTTTCGACGCCTCCTTTTGAGCGTTGCAAAGCTTTTGACAAAATAATATATACTCCCATATATATATGAACCGTTCAGTGCACACATTGATTAACTCCTCTTTTTGAAAAATCTTAAATTTAGGAATCAAAGCACTTGGTATAGTCATAACTTTATTATTTCACCATGTTTCTCAACTTTTTTTTAGGAGTTAATCGATGTGTGCACTGAAAGGCTCATCATATAATAGTGTGGGTATAAAAAGGAAATGTCTTTTAAGCCATATATGGCAGGTACCTGATTACACTCTTTAACATTATACATAAAGCACGTTGGATTCTAGGGCACCCACCTATTGTTGGTACAGCGATGCTTACACTAATTGCGAATTAAATGTCGTAGCTAAATTTTCGTGGTTAATAAACCGATTTTGACCAATTTATAGGCAGATACATGTATAGACGGACGGACATGTCAATATCGACTCAGGATATATTAGTGGGGTCTATGGGTCTGTATTTTATTTAAATATTTATTTTATTATTTTATAGTATTTTCCTTATATTAGATATTTAGTTGAAAATTTTTTAGACTCTTTATTGAAATACGAATTATTTGTCATCTAATTCGTTTACCAAGTTATTTTGGATGAAATCTTTATTAAAAAAGAAAAAACGAAAAAGCTGAAACCATTACAAAGCCTTAATACAAGCAGCTGTAAATTTCCTATAAAATAAAAGGACACAAAAAATTCCTCAGATTGATTTAGTTGCTGAGTTAGCTACCATATCGATATCTGTACATAATGGTCAATAAAATTTACCAGACCAACTATAAAACAAAGCAAGAATGACAATAAACAACAAATGGACCTCCTACAATAGATAAACTACAATATATAGACGTAAAGTCTGAACAAAGGAAAAACGACAATTGAACAACAAAACAACAAGAAGCACGGGAGTTAAATGGTAGGATGGATAAAACATTTACTGCTTACTAATGATAGGGAGTTAGCTGCATTACAAGCTAAACGATGTGTTAAGTGCAGCCAACTGCACTTCTATACGCAATATTCAATAAAATTTTCGATTATCAATCACCACAGCCACCACAATGTTAATGGTTGATAAGTATTTCAAGTTCAAAGATCGATTCGAAAATTCTTTCAATTAACGAACATTTAAAGCCATTTATTTACTTACCTAAAACGTAGCAATCCAAAAATTCGTTCAAAACCTTACAAGTAATCTTTTTTTGCATGAATTTTCTTTACTGTTAATAAAATATGGCAGCCAACAGTAATTTGTACATTTCGCCTTCGGGGAAAAGAGCAACAAGGTTATACACAGTTGGCTAACGTTAGCACCTAGCATGAACAAACAGCAGGATATGTGACATCACCAAGGATACATAAAACAATATAAAATTAGAAATTTTTCGGCATATAATGACATTAAGGTCCAAAGATTTCGAAGAGCTCATCATATACAGGAGAAATAAAGAGTATCCGTCAGTCTAATCTTCTAAACAATTGAGTTGTTACACACATTTCTAAAGAACAATTTAAAGGAAATGCAAGCATTTTCTTTTTTTTTTAAGAATTTAATAGAAAGTGAAAAAAAACTCTCTCTATGGTTGCTCAGTTCGTTTAAAAATTTGCCACAATCATTCTTAATTGTTGTGTAATTTATGAAGGATTAGATTGTTCATAGTTTTGTTTGTTTGTGTAGATTTTATTGATATTTTCTTGAATAATTTTCCATTGTGTTTATTTATTGTTTGTAATTGTATCTTTTTTTAATCCGTAAAATGTCTTCTGAAGGACTTCTAGCTGGAAAAATGTCAATGCTTAAGGATTATGTTCACAATATACATTTCATGACATATTCATCATACACGCACTTTGTGAGCAATTATCAGATGTTGTGCAGATGCTTTGTTGTAAAAATGATTTTTTCTTTTGAAATAGTAATTTTTGAAAGCCTTGTTAGTAAATGGTATGAGTATTAAGGCGAGTATAACAAACTCTATATTCTGTAACTGTGTAGCTTTTGAAAGCTGAAAACATCGAGTGCTACAGAGTTTTCGCATCATTTGTAATAGAGGCTCCATCCGAGATATTGTTTGAGCCCGCACTGAACTTCTTTCGTACATGAAAAACACCGAACTTCGTTGCAGGCTTAGTACTTGGTGTAGAAAACTGCAGAAAAAACGCAAACACTTCCAACAGAAAACTGTGGGTCTGTCTCCCACAGTTTAATATCCCAAAATTTATTACACGAGAGTACCAACAAACATGGTTAGATGAGGTGAGATTTCTTTGCTGTTCAAAAATATCCATACTCTCTGACACAATGAATCCACCTCTTTTAAATGAAGGATTTAAAAAATAGTCTAAAGTGCAAATATGTTTATGCGTCTTCAACCCTAGATAACTTAATAAAAATCCTTTAAATTTCTTGTACAATTCTTCTATTTTCTCTGTTTATGTTCTTCAGAAGGACTCTGCATTAGTGCTGTATTTCTAATTGAACCATAGGGAATTTATTTTATACGTACAATAATTGAATAGTTGTTTCGAATACTTTATATATGTGTATAAATAGTTGGTAATATTTGTTCTGACTTTTTCATTAAGTAATTACATTTTTATGGTTATTGCTTAAAGTTGAACAACTTAACTCGTGTCTTTGGACATTCAACAATTTGGTGCACAAAAACAAAAATTTTAAATACTATAGCTAGGAGTATAACAAGTAAAAAAACTAAATTTGGCAGTAGTCCCCATCTTAAATGCCCTCCACCTGTACTTATAAGTAGAGTGCACAAATCCTCTAATAGTATATATTACGTATTGCAAGTCGAATTTTATGTTTAATAAGGTTTTCTGTAAATTGTGGCGTGTCTGCGTCCATACTCATTTTGGCACTTCGATGAATGAGACATATAATAATAAATAGGTATACCTCAAATATTTCATCTGCATGCAAAAACTAAACTGTACAACATTCTGCAATCTCATGAGAAAACAACGGGCAGACGTACCGACGTACTTATCTGTATCGATTCAGATTTCGATGCTGATCAAGAATATATGAATCATACGCACTTTGTAAGATCTCTGAAGCGTCCTTTTGGCAGTTGTAACGGAAAAGCAAACTTATTTTACCCACGACCTTAGGTGGAAAGCATAATTAGATGTTTAAGAGGCATAATAGTATAAGTTGTGTGGGTTATAAAAAAATATTATTATTATTAGGCAGAGAAGTTCTCAGACTAATTCTTCAGCATTTTACAGTTAAGCCTGTGTTCGTTATTTAAATCCGCCCATTTTTACGCTTATTATGAATACTTGTAAAAAATTTAAATTTGGTGGCTGTGACTGATTTGTTTCGATTGTGCGCTCATGTGCACTTGAATCATTTAATTCAACAACTCCGACTTAAGTCATTTTAAACTGCATCTTATAAAAGCTATCACAAAACGCCATAGAGCTTTAGGGAATTACTTAGGCAGTCAATGAGCATTCGTTAAGAAAAAGCAGCACAGAGAAATGATAAAACTAAACCAAGAAATTAACAATTGAACAATAAAATGTAAATATTCTTAGGTGTACGAGGTAAATGTTTTGGATCGTGTGAGGTCTCTACTTTTCTCACTCTAATAGATGAAATGAGGCAGAACGAAAGAGTTCTTTGTGATAATTATAAAAACAAGAAACTTCTTTATAGGTTTTGTATAGAGTGTGATCTCAAGGGGTGACCAGACACCATGTATTGGCTTTTAAGTAATTAACTTTTGAAAACGGCTTTTGCGCTTCACAGTATAGAAACTTTTTTCTATATTTTCCGCTATCTCACTGAACTTTATCCACATAGGTTTAAAGGTTTAATCTAACAAATTGTGTGTGTGAGATATCAATCATGAATTGGAAATCAAATTTGTTCACCTGTTCCTCTTGGGAAAGTAGTATTGTTACGTACACAAGCATTATCCCTGAGGAGGTTGCCAAACTCTTGTTTTAATTTTGAAATAAATATTCATCCTATAAATCTCATTTATGTAAACACTTGATTAGCTTTCTGATTGTTTCCATTCATTTGCTGTTTATTTATATTGCTGTTTATTAAACACAAATTTGTCACATTCCTCACTCATATTTTTGATATAAAGTGTCATAATAACTTCGGTTAATTTAACCAACTACAAAATGACTAATTACTTATTTACAATATAATCGCATTCTTCCCTTGGTTTGTGTAATTTAGAGTGAAAAGCACAATATGAACAGATACCCTGATATAACAAATGTTCCCTTCTCTTCCAACATTTCTTATCGTATCATTATCATTCCTCTTGACATACCCACATATTAGAGTCACATTAAAATGGTTAATCACACAATTTATAGATGACTGAGCATCATCACTTCGTGTGCGTGTGTACGCTGAGCAAATAAACAATTTATGATTAGATTCTCAATAAATTTCATAAATTCATGATGTTACAAATTAACATGATTTTATCATAAAATCATAAATCATGCACTGTTAGGAGTGCTGAGGATAAGTTACTGGCTCTTTAATTGTTTAAATATATCTGTGAACACCCGCATTATTGTAGTTGATTGATTCATTGATTCATTGAAATAAAATTAAAAGTCAATTTCTTTAATTAAAGGTTTTCATCAAGTAATTAACAAAACTCAAGTTCTAGGTATAAATCTTGACCGATTTAGATGGATCCACCTTTTATACCAATCGACCTTCTCTGGAGTGGATGCTTCCTTCTCGAAATGAACTACATTAAATCTTCTATTTTTATTTTTAATCATTATAACTCATAACATAACGCAGTATAAAAGTACACGAATATGTGCGAAAGAGGTTTTAGTCAAGTCCGTCCATCCGTCCGACCCCGGATTGATTCCGTTATTGCCGCTAATCGGGATTTTGTATAATTGTATAGTCTAGGAGTCAATTTACGTTGTGTAAAATTTTCATGGAATTATAATAAATTTTGCCGAAAATATGAACAAATTGGTTTTAATGTTAATTTGTCCTCAAATACCGTACACACCCTGTATATATAGTACCTCTATATAATATATAATCGCTTATTTTTTGAGGAAGCTTTATTCTAATAAGAAATAAAATTATTTATCGTAAAGTGTTTAGAATATGATTTGTTAAAATATTACGTATATACCGTTGGAAAGTAATTGTTTTACTATTCTATGTGCTTGAATATTAGGTTTTTTTAAATTTTCAGCACAAATATTTATTTTATTTAGTTGAATGTGGATTTTTAGAGTAACTTTGAAGTTCTCCCCAATAGGAACCTCAATCGATAACATGTTTTCATTTGGTTAAGCAAATGCTTTATAACCAAGAAATCAAAGAAGAGCATAATCATCGCAATTGGTATTGAACTTAAAATGTAATCAAAGGAATTTCTTTTGAAGCGTTCTATAGAGACTAAAAGGATGCCTTGCATTGTTTATATGATTTCCATGTTATCAAAACAAACTAACAAAAACAAGTCGAAAGAAAGAGGAAAATAAAGCATTTACAATAAATAATAATAACCAAGAATGGAATCAAAAGAAATTGGCATTTAAAAGAAATTTCCTTGAATTCCATGCACAAGATAGATTTTCATTGCCTAACCCCTCTACGAACCCCCTGTCATTCCGTTATGTGTATATTTTGAATTCTGACCAGTTGCCTTGTAAAAATATCTTCCGGCAAAAAAAAATTCTATAATTTAATATCTTTCTTCACATCGTCATCGTCATCGTCATCGTCAATGATTTGCTGGGTATTTATTGGTTTTTAGGTTTATTGAGTTATTTTGTACTTTTTCAATATCCTAAGCTCAAGTAGGATATGTTGTCTTACTTTTCCCTGAATTCAATTTGGTTTTACTCAAAGAAAAAAGAGAAACACAATAAAAATAATAATAATAGTTGTTGTATGGTATGTTTAAATGAAAAAGAAATATTTTTAAAAACAATATTAGACTTTGATAGATAGATCCAATAAGGGGTTGTTATTGGTTTAGTTACACGGTCAGTGCTACTCAACCTTTTTGGAGTCGCGGAACATATGTGATTAAATGAAAATATTTCGAAACAATTAGATGATTTCAAAGGGCTCAAAGGCTCACATGCACTAAATAAAGTTAGATTAAAATAAGGCTTACGTAACATTGGGGATATCTTCTAACAAGCCTGCGGAACAATGATTAAGAACCAGTGACTTAAGTGTTGATTGCTTGAAAGGTTCACATGAAACAGGGATCACAGAGTACACAATACTTATATTTTCTATTATATTGAATGTTAGTAAAGTCCGTTTGTGTAAGAAGGGTTTTGTTTTTTTACAGCTCTTCGAGGTACTTTGGAAGATTTTTTCGTTTTTGTAATTTAGTGTTAAATGGACCGCCAGTCCTCAATCCTCCGCTCTACAGGTGACATTTGTTTTAATAACTCATAAAGTATATAAAATAGATTTTATTCAATAGAAAATTCCACGAGATAATTAGATAACTGGTTGGCGCCATTCTTCTATTCTTTTCATATAATCTAAAGAAAAATAAAAAAATTATAACAAAGGTTATGAATCCATTTATATAACTACAAACAGCCACACTCAGTCCTTTAGTGTTTTAGATTCTACTTCTTCTACAAACTAATAATAATAAAAAACTGTCATAATTTGGAGATGAAAATATTTTCAAGAATTTATCCCACAATGTATGAATAAATGAATAAAATGATAAAAGTAGTTAAATTTAAAAGTTTTTTACATATATATGTAGGTATATATACATAAGTAGTCGTGCTTATTCCAAAAGTTGCTATTGTTGGTTTTTGTAATTATCATTCTTATACCTGTTGCTTATCGTGTTAATTCCTCAGATTACAAAGATTACCATCAAATGAATAAATTATACACATACGTGTACACAAATGCGACTGAAATACATACATACTCGTATTTCATTAATAATTAGTTAAAGTTCAGAACATGTAAACATTGTATTGTATTGCGTTTTAAATGTTCTATTTTTTCTTAGAAAGTGGAAAAGGGAGTGGCAGTTTGTGGGCATGGCTGACACCTGATTACGTCCTCTATAAATGTGACTAAACGTATACAGTCGTACAAGTTGCGGTTTAAGGGAATTTAACTTAAATTGGAAACTGTGGGTGTGGTTGGGCAGCATCGGTGACATTTATTAATAACCTCGATTCTATAATTAAAACAAGTAAAAATATTATCTCACACTACTTGGCTCCTTAAGTTATGCTACAATTAATTTGGTTTCATGTGTAAACAATTACATCGTGAAATATAATTATATGGGAAGGGGTTCTAAAAATGGTCCGATCGGGTCTAAATTTGCCTCAACCAAATGTGAAGCTAATGAACTACTCTTCAATAAATTTTGTTAAAAAATATTAAGATATGTGAATTTTTTGCCATATAACGACTTCCATTATAAAAGGACTTTATACGAGGTAGAGTTCTAAAAACAGTCCGATTCGGTCAATTTGGATGGGGTTTTTGGGTTTGTACTAAATTTCGTTGAAATATGTAAAAAAATGCGATTAATAGTTTGTGCACAAATTTATATGGACATACAGGCGGACAGACGGACAGACGGACATGGTTAAATCGATTCAGAGGTAATAACCGTTTAGTAGTTACAAACATCCATACAAACTTAATATACCTTTTGCCGCAACTGGCGTATAAATCGTCTAAATATTGAGATAGTCTTAAAATACTTACCCTAGTGGGTCTATATTTTCATGTCTTCTTAGAGAGTACGTATATAAATTTTAAGTCCAGTTACGTATTTGGCTCCTTGAAATAGTAATGCATAGCGAGCCGAAGACTTTGCTTGATTAAAATATTTTATTAAACTGTAGAAGTAAGTTCGATTAATGATTAACGGAACTGCATTTTTTCTGCCATTAGTCATTAAGTTATGGCTGTATATGCTATATGTCCTCTTGGCAACCCTTTTCTTCTTTTTCTCCACCTATTTTCGCGCAACGACCCACCCACCTACAAACTGTTGTCGGTGCTTTGTACTCTATTTGTATTTGTTGTTGCATTTGTTAACGTAGTTGTAGTTGGTGCGGTTTTTATTGTTTACGCTTAAAAAGTTTTCCATTTACAAAGGGAAAAAAGAAAATTGTAGCAAACAATTATATTGTCAATATATACAATACTTTATTGTGAAATGAACGGAAATTTTTTCCCCAGCACTCCTCCCACCTTGCGACAAACAATAGCAAGAATCAAACGAATAACGGAAAGATGAGGATACAGGAACAGGAGTAGGAAGAAACATTATAATGAAAAATCACTTGACAAACTCTTGTGCGTAAAAAGTACGATTTCGCAATGGCAGCAAACGAAAGACTTTGAAAGTGGTTGCACAATAAAAGCAATATTTATCAGTGAAGGGGAAAAAGAAAAAGAAAAGAAAGCGAAATTGTTGACTTTCTTTTTGATAATAAAAAATGAAATTAAAACTATAGAAAAAGGAAGATTTTTCTATAAATCAAACAATTAATATTCGATTGTTTAAGAACAGAAGAAAAAATCTGCAATTCTATCAAATTTCATAAAACATCGGAGAAATAAATTCATAAAAATTAAGGGGAAAAGAACTGTACATAAAATCGTGTTTGTGTGTTCTTGGAATCATTATTATCAAGTAAGAAAACTAAATTTGGCTTAGACCAAATCTTAAATACCCTCTACATGTGTAAAAGGTTGGCGTGGAAGGTACACGATTCCGCCTTGTGATAGTTTATTACGTATCGCCTGGCAAGTCGAGTTTCATGCTGCCTTTTAACCCATTTTGCCCATTTAAAATAGTGATCGCGAGAATGCCAACAACAGGTGGACACACAGATGTTAATGTCTAGATCGACTCAGTTTTATTCAATGGTCAGGAATATATATATACATATAAGTACTTTGCAGGGTCTCTGAGGTCTCTTTCTGGGTATTGCAAATGGAATAACAAATTTAATATATTCCATATACTTATACCCCATCTTATGTGAAGGCTATAAAAATATCGAATGTTTTTCGAAGAAATAAAAATAATTTTCAATTCCGTAGACGTTTTACAACATATAGAATATTCTTAAAATCATGTTTTTAATAATCCCATAAAATAATTATGAATTAATATACTATTCAAATAACATGTATACGCTAAAGCGCGGCAACATAATTGTCATTGATTATAATTAAAAAATAACGAGACATTAATTGATTAGAAATTCTAAAATCATAATTTCATGACATTACACATAAAACATGAAAAAATCCGTGACGCCAACAATTTCCTAACATTTACATGAGTCGGTATAAGCTCCAGTATGGGTTAGGCAATGGAAAGGTGTCCCTTTTTTCACAGAATTCCAAAGAATTCTGAACATAATTATAAACAACTTAACGTAAGATATATGTGTGGGGAGCACGTGTTGTCGTTAACATGAAAAGTACTTTTCTCCCTGAATGTTGTTGCTGTCATAATTTTATTAATTTATAGTTCTTGGTTTTTGTTTTTTCTTTCAGGATGACTCATTATTACGCTAAACGTATTCTGCTTTTCGTATTAATGGAATTTTTGAAGTTATTATACACGGCAAGATACACTAAGTTGTTTATTTCGTTTGAAAATATCAAAGACCGTTTAAAGTTTATATATTTTTGATATGCATGAAATGCTATTTCACTATGTCTGTGTGTCCTTCTATGGTAGACACCAATTCCCGATCAAAAAATTGAGTTATCGATACCAAACTTTGCAAAATTATTGAAAATTCTTGCACTCCGACTGATTTTGAAATTAAGCAAAATCAGTCGAAAGATACGCCCATAGTGAAAAGAAAAACTGAAAATAGTGAATTTTTTAAACGTTTTTAATCGATTTTAAGCAGTTTTTCACTCAAAATTTACATTTAAACCCCGCTTATAATACATAACTTGTTCAAATATAACATTTTCACTTTTTCTACTTATTCGTATTTCTTTTTTTTAATTATGATGAAATTTTTATTTATACAGAAAAGTATTAAACATTTTTGTGCGCATTTTTTAAGAGATGGATGCCATAAAATAACGCTTTGTGTGTTTATATAAATATATCCATATAGTATGTAAATGGTTGCATTTAATCAAATCTCTCATGCTATAAATATTGAGACGCTTGTAGCTGCATAAGCTTGACGAAATTCCAAATGTGCTTTTTGGTGAAATTATTACCATTTTACACACAATTTAGAAAGTGTGGGTGTATATGTAAAAATAATAATATTTTTATAACTATTTAACCCACATAAACCAGGGTCTTATCTTACCTGATAAAATTTGGTTTCCTTAATGCGTTCTATCATTTATGGTATCTCAAGTAAGAAGGTTAACATTAATTACGGTAAAGTTTCTCTTAAAAAGTGAATCTGCGTGGGTACTTAAGGTTTCAGAAAGACGTCAGTAAAACTAAAAAGGAAATTATTAGAAGACACATATAAGGATTGTTTAGACGTATCGAACTTTAAAATAAAATAAGTTTTATAAAATCTGCGGTCATAACATTAGATTTAACGTTTAAGTGGGATTTCTAGCTTACCATCTTCATGATTGGCTCAAATGAAGCATAATCCCATTTTTCGACAAATTTTTTTGGTAGCAAATTTTCTTAGTAGAAATACTCCAGAAGTTGGATATCCCACGATCATGATGGCGAAAATAAACTTAGCACGCGAAAGCTTCCAAATGTTTTTCGCAATAAATTTTTGTATACATCATATATTAAATTAAAATTAAATTATTATATAAATTATTAGATATAAAATTACAAATACCTCTCTCTTCGCATGAAAGGTGACATTTTAAAAGTAACGAAAGTGAAACTTTTCGGTGGAGCAGGTGCCATAAATTTGCTTTATATATATAAAAAAGCAAGTGAAACCAAATCAAAAGCCCACCGCATTCAACAATTTTGCAGACAATTGAACAAAACATACACACGGCAAAAAATGAACGGGAAGAAACTTTTCACACACACAATTTCAAATATATGCAATACATGTACATATATAGTAAGTATACAGCAAGGAGAAAAGGACACGAAAATATCAGCAACAAAAAAGTTGGCAATAAAAGAAGAAATTATGGCTGCCGTTATCAGCTGCAAAATGCAGCATAGAATATAAATTAGGGATTCTGTCAAAAGGTTCAGTAAGGAACAAAAAAATAAAAAAATAAAAAATAAACTGTTGCTGTGGTTATGGTATCGGTTGCTTGCTCTTGCCACCGCCACTGTTGCTTCTGATGCCAAGAGTTTAATAGAGTGCAAATATCTTACAATAAAAAGGAGGGAACTGCTAACACAATAAATAGGGAAGATGTTATTTCCAATGTGACCTCAAACAGAGGAATAATGCTTTACAAACCATTAAACAGAGAGAAAAATTGTAAAGGCAAGGCGAGAGCAAGGACAACTAGTTTGTACAGAACATTCTAATTTATGCTTTGTCAGTAAATAAGGAGCGAACAAAATGAAAACATATTTGAATTGAATTTAAAACAAGGAAAAAACTGTCTTGAATCTTGAATAAAAATCTTGCATACCTACTACCGTTACATCAAAGCTTCTGGAGGCACAATACAATCACATCTTCTGTACTTTATAACCATTTTGGAAAATTTACTTAAAAAGTTGAACCTTTTTGGGTTTTCGTTACATTGTGAGTGTATTGCTTGACCGACTTTGGTCATTTTCAATACCAATCTGTGTATGAAAAGTACAAATATATCTGTCAAGTTTGGGATCGATATCACAATTTTTGCGTCCAGGACAGTGATTGGCACAGAACACACACAACTGCGGACTGACAGACATGGCCAGATCATTCAGTATTTGATAACGATTATATACGATATATATGACGGTTGGTATTAAAAGTAAGTACGAAGAATTATTTAAAATAATAATAAGCTCTTAAGAGATGCCTTTTAGTAGCTTTTCCAAATTGATTAAATAATGTTTTAAGGGTGAAAATGAGCAAATTTTAAAACATGTATGATTCAATCTAAAGGGGATTTCAATACCACATACCATCAACTGGCGAAAAGGTACCTCTTTGTATGTATTGTGTGTTAGCTTACAAGTCGAATTCTACACTAAGTAAGGTGGTTTGTAAATTTTGGGAATGTGTGTTATAGTGTATAGTCCACGCCGACTTTAAAAATACGATACGCGTGCATAGACTAATTATATATACAACTAATCCATACCACGATTTCGCTGACTAATAGAACGATTTTTGTCGATTGTGGGCGTGGCACTTGGCCAATTTCGGTAAAAATAAATAAGTACCACCGCACAAAAACTAAAACGTTTATACAAGTTTTCAAAATTGTAGTGTCTTTGACGCCTTCTTCGAGGAGTTACAAACGCTATAAAAAACTTAGTATACTTTCTTGTCATATGCGAAGAATATAAAATAGAAAAAAAGCACTTTAATGCAAACAATAAAATTATTTTATAATCGGCCTTCCCCAACGAAATGTAGGTCAGTGATAGAAACCCAAGTAAATTACTTACTACGTGCACACAAACACACAGCACATATAACAAACCTACGCTTGCATTATGGTTTACACCACGCAAGAGATCAGAGCAAAAGTTATCAAGCCAAAACTCGGATACAGAAGTAAATGCGAATTTATATGTTTTATCTACATCGAATACATGAAAGCGAAAGAAAGAAAGAGAGAGGGAGAGAGAGAGAGTACAATTTTGTTCTTAAGGATGCTTTTTTCTTTCTATTTGTATTTGTATGCAGAAGAGAACTAGAGAATGTCCTAAATATTATCCGCATAGTATTGCTTGACTATAAAATTCCAGCAACTCCCAGTAGCAATAATAATAATAAAGGCAACAACGCCAAAAGCAATCCGTAGGTATATACGTAAAAGCAATTTGTAACAATAAATATTTCATGAATTACCAATTTTTAAACAAGTTAAACTGTTGAAGAGCATCACAGAGGGAGGGCGAGAGATGTTGCAGAATTTTTCAATAGAAATTCTTGTTCCCCCTTTTTCCTCCATTTATGTATCTACATATACATACGAAAAATAATTGCTTTCCATTGAACCTGTGTGAAGCGAAACGCACACCCAAACGCACATAAAAGCCATTTAAAGTTTTTTGCTTTCCCATTAATTCATATTCATTCATACGTAATGAAACTGATTCTAGATAGTAAGGAAAACTGTAATACTTTTCTGTATAGCTTGGAGTGCTCTACTGATACGTTTAACTAAGTGTGTGAGCTCATGTCCGGATAAAGTTATAGTTTCAAGCAATTAAATCATGTGTATAATACTTTGCCCTCATCCAGAAATTTAACAACCACTTAACACTATGCAAATATGTGTACGTACGTACGTACGGGTCCTCTTATCCTGTACTATATTATTCGCTTTTGCTTTTATACCATATAGCGTTGCCTACTTGCTGGTGGTGTCTGAGCATGTGCTCACACATTTTTTGTTGATTTTAGTGTTTTGTGGGCCACGGTATGTGTGTGTATTCCATTCCTACATATTATTACTGTACATTTTAGCAGGCATCAAACCGAAAATTTCTTCCCTGTTGCATTCTACACCTTCTGCCTACACACTCTGTCATAAAATGTTGATGCACTCCTCTCTTAACCTGATTTCATTCTCGCTAATAATGCATGTGTGCAATGTATCCCCCAACAACTAGGATGTGTTGCATACCATGCTTGTTGTTGTCGCTACTGTCGTTGGTAGGATTGTTTTTAGTCAATTTTCTCGGTGCTGCCTGTTATTTTAAACTCCACGTAAGCTTTTTCGGTATTAAACGATTTTAAAGGCAACATGTGTGTTTCTTGTTAAATTTAAGCTCTGGAATATTTTTTTATTTTTTATAAACACAAATATTGCGGTACATTGTTTATTCAAATTGTAGTTTTTAAGTAATTTGTTGACAAAAACTTGGTAAAAGTCAAAGATTTGAATAATATTCTGAATGAAATTTGTTCAAATTTGTAGAAATTTTCCTACAACACCTACCTCATGCTTGGAGACACTAAAAATTACTTACATTCATTAAAAAAATTAACCTTCATAAGAGTTTGTAAGGTGTAAAAATTCCGTGGCTTGCTGTAACTTGCAATTATTCCATTTCACATAAATTTTTTGCAAAGTTTTTCGCTTAAAAACTGCTGCACTTTCGTAGCGTTTTGTGTCAATTGCTGTACGCAGGTTTTCACATTTCTACTACATGCAACTAAAAACGTGCAAATTATAGGTTTGAGCAAAGGAGAGGTATGCTCCTACTGCTGCTAGTTTAGAAAAACTCAATTGAATTTGTAATTGTTTGGAAAAATTGTACAAGAATAACTTTTAGAAAATCCTCTTTCAAAGAAAAAAAAAAGAGATTTGTAAAAGATTTTGAGTCGGGCTTTAAAAGGATTTTGAAATGTGACAAGTGTATTAAGTGTATGAAAAAAAGTAAACTTTTAAATCTTAAATAACCTCCTTTTTTATATGTATATAAAGCATAGGCAAGGTATGTACGCGATTACGCCCTATAATAACAAGTCGGACTCTGTGACATATATAGTTTTTTGTAAATTGTGGGAGTTTCGAAACTGACCGCGCCCATTCCTAGTAATTGATTGATGCACTAATTTCCCGTATTTTTGGGGCTGTAACATACTTTTATCGATTGTAGACATGGCACTAGACCAATTTTAAATAGGACCTCACTTACATATACTAAAAATATTTTTAGTGAACATCAATAATCACCGTAAGTATTTCAACAATAGACAGATCGATTCACACTTTAATGCTGTGAAAGTTCAATATTAGAGGTTTTTAGGCAGTTTTTATACAAATATTTACTTGACTTGACTACAGTGAAAGCAGCAAACTATTTACGTAAGGACGTTTTGCGGAATATGATTGTTCTAGTAAGAGGACATTTGACTAAATATTCAGGTCCGCACTTTCTTACTCGGCTCAATTTGTTTTAAGTCACTTTCACTCCTTACTATTCCAGATATATTTTGCTTTTCAAAACTTCTATTCAGAATAATTTTATTACACCCACCACGTATATGGGATATATTATCACTTTGTCAAAATATTTGCAATGCCCAAAAGGAGGCGTTAGAAATCATATATATATATATATATATATATATAAGGAAGCAGCATCGAAACAGAGTTGATGTAGCCAAGTATGTCTTCTGTGGTAATCACCCTCCTGGTCACAATAATTAATATAACGATTTAAATTTTTTTAGAAGTTTTGATATTTTTTATCCGCAGTTTGGTACTAAAGTTCGCCAAGATTGATCAAACGACTCGCTTGAACTAATAAAAGTTATATGAATTTAGGACTATACGCTGATTGAGAACATTTCTTCTTTTCGTGACCTGTTTAAGATAAATGATAAAATTAATAATAAAATAGTGTTTGTAAAATTTATTCTATAACAAGTACAAGTTTTATCCGACATTTTATTCGAATCTCAATATAAATTTCAACTGTCAGAGTTTCATTCGCACTTCTTTCCCAACTAGACAAATAATTGTCTAAAAGTTTTCAGCTTATTTCTCTCTCTATTATTTTTTATTTGCGCGTAAAGTCACCACTTATATAGACAACAATTCGTAAAAATTAAATGGTATTTTTAAAATTCTTTTGATTACTTTTTCAATTATCTTTTATTGACATTTATAAGCGAGCCAAAAAAACTTTGCTAAATAAATGAAGCGTTGATGAGATTGTGATGATGATGGCGGAGGAATGCATGAATAGCCCGCATAAATAAATTTTAATTCGTTCTATTGTAAATTGGTTTAAAAAAGTTTATTATTTGATTTCACGGTTTTAAGATTTTTAAAAAGATGCTTAAAAATAAATTTTTATTAAAATTGTTAGTGTTGGTGATTTGTGTGAGTTTCTCTTTAAAGAGTCAACATTCAATTGTTTGCTAATTGGTGGTAATTATGGTGAGAGAAGCAAGACGGTGTGTAACTATATGCTTGGACACTTTTCAAAGCTTAACAAGGATTTATTGTATATTTATTCAAGTCATTCGCAACACTTAACAAACTTTTAATTCTTCAAGGTGCTGTAGAGCATTATTCAAATTTATTCACAACTTGTAATGAGAAGAAGCGCAAATTGGTGCTTCCAAAAACAGATGCTACGTTTCCACAAAAAGTGCAAACCTACAATTATTGAATTATTCAAACATGATATTCAAATAGGTCAAATCTTAAATATCCACCCCCCATGTATATACAAGCGGTTGGCGCGGAAAGTACATGATTGCGCCCTCTAATAGTGGGTGTATCTGTTATCATACCGCGCCCATTTTTGACATCAATAGATGAGATAACCATAGATATACATATAGTTAGATCAATTGATTTTTGTCGATTTTAGACGTGGCTTTTGACCGATTTTTCCCATTTTAAATAGCGATCTGCGTGCAGAAATTAAAAGTGGTTATACAAAAATTTCAGCCCAAAATCTCTAAATTTACGACCGTGAAAATGCCACCAACAGGCGGACATACGGACGCACGGACACACATGTCTAGATCGACTAAGTTTTTAATACTGATCAAGAATATATATATGTAGGGTCTCTGACGCTTAATTCTAGGTGATGCAAACGGAATGAAAAACAAACCCATCTTATGGATATAATGATAACCACTCACCAAGGCTAATAGTTAGAGTTTAAAATTACAGTTCATTGCACTGCACTAGAATGAAAATTTGGTCAACGATTTATGAGTGTTTCAGGTTACTTGGGCAAACTTATAATTTTGTAATGATGATAAAATCAATGGAAGATAACCATTACCATTTTTTTTTCAACAATTTAACAGAGTCCATAATAATAATAATTTTTATAGAATTTTTTTAATCTTTTGAAATATGAATCATTTCGTAATGGGATATAAAAGGTGCAGACGTTTAACCTTTGTTAGGTAATGATGGACAAAAATATATAATTACAAAGGAAGCCAGTCATAGTTCAAGTAATTTTTCATTGTCATTTATTAATAATAGTCTGCCGACCACAAACAAGCCAATGCGTATCAAATAACCAAGATAATCTTTCACTTTAAGAAAAGCATTAAACTTAGGAAATTATTGGTTGGCAAACCTGGAGTAAAGAAGCAACAAAATTAAATTTGGCTTGGGCCAAATGTTACATATATATATTTAACTTTATTTATATATAACCGCCTCTTGGTTGCACCTTTTTATGGTGTATGAATTACATATCAACATACACGTCGCATTGTGGATCATTAAAGAATTTTTTGTACCTTAGGCCATACGCCCATTTTTATAACTTGACAGAACCAACAGATAAACTTGTTTCGGTTGTGGGTACAAAAGAATCTCTCAAAATTTACAACCATGGGAATGCAACAAAAGGCATGCACATGGACGGACAAGTCTGTTTGTATTCAGAATGTGATGCTGATGAAGAACATAAATTCTTTGTAGAATCTCGGTTGTGGCAAGCGGAATAACAAACTTAGTATACCTGCCGCCTTATGTGTAGGGTAGAAAAGTATCCATTTATTATATATTTAGAATGCATCACGACTTGAAAAAAAAAGAAAACGTATTCAAATTTAATGCATGTATGCGTCATGTTTTGAGATTAAATGAATGAAACGTTTTTTTCTACAATTTGTCTAGAAAAACTTAAGAGTAAAGTCGTACGTTGTTTGTGTGCTGTTGTTATAAATGTTACAAAACGATACGCAACATGACACATGCTGTTGGCATAGACATAACATACATGTACAATAAATTTATAAATGATTTTATGAAAACCACCTTGATCCGTTCACACAGATGCAATTTTTCCATTAAGGATAAGTTTCCATATACATACAAAATATATGAAATATAATGCAAAAGAATGTTAAAACAAATGTGTTATCAAATAACAATTTGTACAAGTAACATATTAGCAATGAGAAGGAATGTGCGACTGTGTGTATAATGATATATTACATAATGTATATTTGCCACAAATAGCTAAACAACAATAAAGGACATGGAGAATGTGGGCAATAAATAAAAGCTCTTATCCTTAAGAACTATTAGGTTTGTTGCATTCTTGCCAAAGGACCTGGTTTCTTTCTTACTTAACTTGAAAAGCTATTTATTTAAATTAAGTCATAGTCAGCAGCTAAACAGTTTTGTGGCTTTTTCAGGGAGTTGACTCACAGAAGCCAACTCCCTCTAAACACACAAATTTCACTTTTTTAATGCTTCAGTTAAACGTTTCAGCAGTAAAATATAAAATAAAGTGATTTTAGAGGGTTTGTTGAGGCAAGGTTATGGCAAAAGACACAAACACACACACACACACACACACACACGCATTTGAAATGTTTATAGTTTCTTTTTTTTTCTCGTTAATAATTTAGTGACATATTTATGTTCATAAATTTCAGGCACGCCACTACCGGAAGGCACTTCTCGTCGCTGTTAAATACAGTTATAATATTTGTTAATAATATTTTTAAAATACATGTATACGTATACTTTTAAATTTTAAAAGCACTAAATAAATAAAATGAAATGAAATAAAATTAAATAAATATGTTTAGTAACGATTTTTTTACAGAAGATGTAATGATTATAAATTTATTGCTGTAAATACTGTTATGTGGTCATCCCAAGTATGTCATTCTGCTTGAAACATTCAAAAGGTGCGCTTCAAAGATTCTACAAGGTATACTTGATCAGCGTCAAAAGTTGTACCGATCTAGTCATTAGTGTGGCCGCGTGACTGTCTGTTACTGAAACGCTCACAACGTATTTACCTAAAAGTTACAAAAATCGACCTTTGTAGTTGAAATTTAGTATGCGTATTATAATTATTAATCAAGGAACTAAAAATGGGCGTGGTCGTATAGCGCTTTAAACTTACCAAAAATCTAATTTAACCCAGAATACGTTGTGTTTATTTATATGAAATATTTACACTGTTAAAGAGAGTAATCACCTGCCACGCCCACAAGATATATATCTAAAGGAGATCTAAAGGATATTTAAATTATTTAACATTACCAACCATTTTCAGATCAGGAAGTATAACCACTGTATCAAAAGATTTGTAACACCACAGAAACGCATCATATCTGTCCGTCTGTGGTATACATTCTGGCAGAAATTAAGATATATTGACAGAAATATTAGTTGTTCTCGTACGGAGGAGAAAATGATCTAAGAACACGCCCCCAATGAAACGAAAACTGAACGAAGGTAGATTTTTTTAACCAGTTTCTCACTCAAACATTTCATTGTAACCCCGTCTATGTTACATAATCGGCACAGTCAGTCTCTAAGCTAATGGGTACCCATCACCTGGCCGAGGGCAACTTTACCTCTTTTACGCATTTAGTTAATTGCACGTAAATATTTTGCGTATAATCAATATTTAAGCATAATTTCTTAAAATAAATCGTATATTGAATTCCAAAAAGCTCAACCAGCAGTTAGTACGGCACCCGCAGTTATATTTAAAATGCATTTAAATCATTTGTTTTTTGGTCCATTTTCAGGCAGTCTCTCTAAACAAACTCTTAACATTGTCTGTTGCTCATCTTAGTCATTCGCAAGAAGATAACTTAAATATCTTGCTAAACTATAAATCACTCAGTACAACAACAATAGCAGCCAGAAATAAGAAATATGCAAAACTCATATGCTTGCTTCTTTACATACATCCGTGATGTTTCTGTTTTGGTAAAAGTCATTGCGATCATCCGGCTGAGGAGTATATTGTGGGTGTGTGTGCCAGTGTGTGTGCTTTTCCCACAACAAGAGAGAAAGGGTTTCAAGTTTTGAAGAAATCCAAAAAAAGTGTGTTTTTTTATTTCATAAATTATGGTGACATTGAAATGTGTCCCGTGCGTTCAAGTTTTATTTTTTCGTTCGCTTGTGTCCCTGTAGCTGTGTTTTTGTTTTTATCACATAAACTGTGCGTTCCTCCTTCAAAAAACTGTCAGTTGGTTATTATTCATAATCTCTCAAAGATTTCTTCTCAATTTTGTTGTTGTTGTTGTTGTCTCATAGTCACTAACTCCCACTTTTTCGCAGTTGTCGTTGTTGTTTTATGCGTTTTGTATTGTGTTCCGTACAATATGTCATTGCGTGTTATTTGACAGTTTAGACACATGTTTGACATTCCACTATTTTTGTTGTTGTTTTTTGTAATATTTTTATAATAAAATTGTGCAAAGAGTTTTCTGTTATGTACAAAAAGGAACAACTCGTGTTTGTTTATATTTTAATTATAAGCTTTACAGAATGTTAAGTGGCCCTTCTACATATTTTCGTCTCCCGCTACATAATGTTTAAGTTGTTTTTTTTTTCTTCCCCTATGAAAATGTCATTATTTTTATTGGTTGCTGCATATATGGCATCGGATGAGCGGTTAAGCGATGTAAAAATTGTAAGCATTTAATATAAAATGTCCTGTAATTTGAAAAGTGACCTAACTCCAGTTTCGCTATGGCATTAAAATTTAAGATTCCAAAATTATTTTTATTTTTTTATTATGATATTGAACTTAATATTTTTGGTTTTTTGGTATTTGTGGATTTTGGTTAAGGGCTCATAAAACAACCTCAGATATCGTAAGGGTACAACATTTCATTTGCGTTATTTATATAGAATCAAAATCAGCCGCGATTTTTAAATTCGGCCTAATAAGACTTAATGCGCTTTTTATGAGTTGTCCTCGCAGCCTAATTAAACTCATAAGTACACCATGATAACTGGTCGGTTACCATTGATTAGCATCCAAATTTTGATACAAGAACAGTTCATCGGAAAATTACTATTTTTGTCTTGTTATATAGTCCACAGATGTGCAACATGCGATTTCCATATTAAATATTTATTCTTTAAAACTGATATTATTTATAAATAAATAAAATGAAAAAAAAATATTAAATGTTTAGTAAATAAAAAGTAAAAAATTAAATTTTTCTTTTTTTTTTCTTCATTCAGTGGGCGTGGCAGGTAGCTGACTACACCTTATAAGTGTGAAAATTATATGTATCATCTCACATCCCAGTTTTTGCGCACTTTTTTTCTCTAAATTATAAGCGTGCCTGTCGACCACGCCATCGATTGGCACATCAATGGATGGGTATCTATAAATACTCGTATATGCATCAAATTTTAACCAATTAGGTAAATTTTTATGACAGAGAAATAGATTATTGTGGATTGTGGTGTGTATGCTGATCAAAAGTATATACTTTATGGGGTCTCTGAGGCCTCCTTCTGGGTGTTGGAATGACAAACTTAGTATACTCCCATCTTATATGGAGGATATAAAAATGTCTGCGACAAACTGCTCAACAGAAACACAAACACACAGACAGACATGTTTATATCGACTCAGGTTTTTTGGTGATGTTGATGGTGTGGAAAACGGAGAGTATACAAATTAAACTTGTGCAGCCTCCTTTATTATCGCTTAATTGAAAAGCGGCCTCGAATGATAAAGAGGTTCTACACCTTATGTTTATATTATTTTAGAGACACGCAATGAAATTTATGTTTCAATACACAAAGAAAAGTAACAACAAAAGAAAGAATCGTTTAAAGAAATGTGTTCAACTTGTGATAATTACATGCTGAATGTGACGTGTGTGTAAAAGGGGGAATCTGTAAATACTCATTTCAGGCCATATAAAGCCATTGGCAAACATAATGACTTGTTAAAAACGTAAATACAGATGTGTGCTTAAGTCTTCAGCACTGAGATTTACTCCGCTTCATATGAAAACAAACAAAAAAATCTGAGGTAAACAAAGTGTTTCTTTCTTTCTCCCGGGGAGAGTACAACTGCAGCACTTTCAAAAAGAAAGGAAAAATTTAAAAAATACTACAAGTTGTAAAAGAAAGACAGAAGTTCATGATCAAGTTCAAAGAATTGTTGTTATTGTCTCAACATTACAAATCCCCAGAAAATTACGATTAAAGGAAATCGAAGTTTGAATATTTCCATTAAACCATTTTTAAACAAGCAAAGTAAATATTTTTTATACATGGAATGGTTTCCTAACCAAGAGAAACATTTTAAATAAACACAATAGATGATTTTATTACTACGGTGTTTAATTTAATATTTACATAGACGATGTGACGTGACGTGGAGTGGGATGAAAATATTTAAGGCCAGCAAATAATAACGCGCTATCTGTTTCATTGTTTTCTCAGTTTATGTTCTGATCTGAGTCATTTTTTATGTAAATTATTTACATAAATTTTAAGCCTTTATTTACATACTTTCATAGCCTCTGAGTCTATGAACCAATCAACAGACCATAGATTTAATGGAATGATTGTAAGTTTACACTGTGTTTGTCTTCTTTGGAAGTTGTTTATGTCATAAATACAGAGTTTGATGACAAGTGAAATAATAACAATTATTAAAGTCCTACACCCTACTTCACTAAGTTCAACAATAAACGCGAGGCATTGTCATATAAGTCATTTATATATCATATCGATTCAAATTTTGATTCTGTATCGATCGGTGTAATTTAAAATGGGTGCGCCATTTGCCATTAGGATACTCAAACACCCATAACAACTTAAAATACCCTTCGCCACAAGGGGTGCTGGGTATAAAAACGAATAATAAATCTGAACAAATCGTAAGTACATTTTTTCCATTTAACATATATACATGGGCGTGCCAGTTACCTGATTACGCCTTTCAGTAGTATATAGATTTTGTGCTAATCACATGTCAATTCTTACGACATTAAATATTATTTCTAATATCTGTTTTTTTTTGACAAATCGATGACGCCTAAGTAGCAGCCTTTAAGTGGCAACTGTAAGAAGCTTAGTTATTAGTTTCACTAACAGGCGGATACACGGGCGAACATGGCGTTTCTAGTGCCTTCTTCTAGCTGTTGCTTAGGGAATGACAAACTTAATATGCGGCCTATAAAACTAGGGGAGTATCAATGGGATGGAGAGTAATGATCCCAAAAATAACAACAAATATTTTTTTTATTGTTACATGACTCTAATTATATTATTGCACAATTATTGCAGGTTATACAATGGGAATCTGTGTCTCTCATTACATGAAATAATTTCCATTTTATAAATGGCACATGTTAACTCTTGCAATTTGCACACCTGCAATTAGATATTTCCACGTAATGTGACATAATTTAATTAACATGCATGAAAGCAATGCGTTTAAAACGATTTCAGTGAAACACCCACAATATGCGTTTTTTCGAAATAAATCAATGCTTTAAATATATTCTTATATACATAAATTAAGGATAGTTTCTTATTTATTGCCAAAAAAAGAAAATTAAGCACTACCCTACATGTAGTTTGTGTATATGGGGTAATAAAATATCTTATAAAACTTAAATGGGAGAAATTCACTGGAAAAATTGCATCTTCCTGTTCATATGTATACGTGAATACCATCACAACTGCAGACATTGCAGTTATTCAGGGTATTGTGTGAACTTAATGAGACAGTAGGTCTTTGTATTTGTTTAATTAAAAGTGTGTGAATCAACGGCAAAAAATCAAAACAAAACAAAACAAAACAAAACAAAACGAAAGAGAAATTGTTTCAATTGAAGGCGCACAACGCCACAGCAGCTAATTACAATAATTATGTTGTCATCGTCAGCAATAAAACAACAGCAGCAACATGAACAACCGCGGTGAGCTGGTTTCATGTGTGATATGTGTGTATAATGTTGACGCCTACCTGCCCGCATCACTATCTGTTTCCCAGCCTGGGCATTTATAATTGCATTTTGCATTTATTGCAATTTATCGATTTTCACCTCAGTGGAGCTTTTCAGTGTTAACTGAAACTGGCGTTTAAATCTGATTATATTGGCCGCGCAATATGCTGGTGATGATACACTCCGATAATGATTACAAAGCCTCCTTCTACTCTGTCATGGTTTCACCATGTTTGCTGGACATTAATATGTGGTTGGAGAAAATACATAAACAACAACAATAACAACAATAATAATATCTCATTAATAGCATCACCAACATGATGAACATTTATCGGTTAACAATATATCCAAACAGTTTGTAATTATGTCAACAATTTCTTTTCAGAAACAGAATCGTTTCATATTTATACCTTGCAAAGGGTACATTAAGTTTGTGCAGTTGTTTGTAACTCCTAAACCACAAATGCTATACTTTGTGGGAAATGCGAGGCCTCCTTCTGGGTGTTGCAAACGGAATAACAAAGTTAGTATACCCCCAACTTATGTGGAAGGTGGAAAAATGAATACAATGTGGTGTAAATAAAAACAAGTAGTATATGAAATAATTCCGTAGGAAGAAGAAAAGTTCATGGATTTTAATTCACTATTAGTTTAGTTACGGAAATATTAGTATAAGAAGCTAAGATTGATAGATGAACTGGGTGAAAAAGGATATAAGATAGGAGTAAAGTGTTGCGAATAAACGTATATTTACATTACCTTCAAATTTAACATTTAACGATTTTAAAAGATCAGCGCTCAGGAAAAAAACTCGATCGTACTTATAAATAGAATTTAATTAAAAACTCACAAATTTTTTTAAAAGGTTGAAACATAATTCCTGTAAATGCATGCACCTACATATACGAAATTGTTTATCGTTTTAATGATATAAAACTTTAATCAAAGTTTTTATTTAAAGTTTTGATCGAAAAATGGTCTTTAGGGAAAAGGGTAAACCCTCCCTCGTAGAAGCGAGTTTCTTCCGAACAAAACAGTGCATAATTTATGTTCATAATGAGATTTGGTAACAAAATTAAACCAATCCGTTCTTTTAAACCAATGGGTACTTCACGGTTTGCAAATAAATCAAATGTTTTATCCGCTCCAAATGTTAATACTTTCATATGAAGGTTTCGATTTTACCTTCAAATTAAAATACACTTTTTTACGCAGCTATCGGTTTTGCAGAATTACATTCTACGGCGCCCAAACTTACAATACGACTCATTATACAAAATATTATTGAGTGTTATACCTTCGGCTGAAGATAATTGAAAATAGCTTGAAATAAAACATAATCGTACAAGTTTCTTAATTTTTTTCTTTTTTTCTTTTTTTCTCAAATTGTATTCTTCTCGTAATCAATCTCATTATATAACAACTCGTGGAAAGAGAACGAGAGAAGGATAAAAAGAAAATTTAATTAAAATAAATTGCCGTGTACTTGTCGACAGAGGAGTTCTCCTTGCATAAGAAATCTTCGTGTTTGTGATGTTCTTTAAATTCTCAACTTTGTCATAATTTAGCACTTCAGTTGAAATTTACGATGTTTTTATAAGTTGTTGTTGTACTTTGTTGCTTTTGGGACTGCTTCTTATAATTAAGTTGTCATTTATGATGCTTACTGAAATTTAATGGAGGTGTTTATGTTGGATATTGCCCCCTTCTTGCCATCCACACCGTAACCCTGACAAAAACACAAACAAACAAACAACAAGTAGTGACAGTTTTTGCAATGTAATTGTTCATTTTTTGACAGCTGAACAGCACTTAACGTGAAAGCATGGCTGGGGGGTGTTTTTATTATTATTGTTATTATTATTGTTGTTGTAGTAGTAATTGAAGAAGTGAGTGGAGTATAAGCATATTTTTATGTATAAAGTGAAATCATGGTCAAACCCTTATTTATTAAGTAGATGGATACACACATACACCGACAAAAAAGGGAAATAAGATGAACTTTTTATTGTTCTTTATTTATATACAACACATGGCGCAGTGGAGTACCACACAACATTTCATAATGATGACGATGTTGATGTAACAGTAAAAACTGTCATGTACTGAGAATCGAACCAACACTTCACTTGTGGTGGCCAAATGGTTACGATGATGAAGTTCTTTCATTACTTTGTTTTTTTTTCAACTTCCACATCAATTTTTGTTGCTTCCGTTTTGTCTTCACATATATAGAATAGTGGCAACATGTTGTTATTATTATATGACTACCATAGCTGCAATTGCTGTTGGTGTAATAAGCGCATGTATGTACACACACAGACACACACACTTACGCGCTGGCTGCGAACATGAGTTGATTTTACTTAATGGCTCAGCATTTAAATTGAAAGTTTATTCTTTTTAATTTATTTTTATTACACATATTTTGCGTTGTTCTTCCGTCCATCATGTCGCATTTCTACCATTTGCTCCATACCCGGGCAATAACAACAACACACTATTAATGTTGACAGTGATGAAAAGCAGTGAAATATGTTGCACACCATAAATCCAATAATAACTACATAGTTGGGCGCAATAATAAAACTAACGAAAATAACAACAATAACAGCACGATTATAAAAAAGGCAGAGAGAGAGAGAGAAAGAAAAATCAACAGCAGCAACATCAACAACAACATCAACACCACAACTGTAAACATGGGTAATAAAAATAATTACCAACAAAAGTTGTATAAAAGTATTTCATTTGCAGCAATTGCTGCAACAACATGAACCACCAACACAAAACCATTAAGCTGCTGTCAACTGAAAAACTGAAAATATTTCGCTTTATAATTGAATTAAATGTTGTTTGTATACAAAATGTTTCACGTTAACTGAATTTATATTCCGTACCTAAAGTCATTTAATATTTGGCGTGAATGCGAGATATGGCGATGAAGTCAGAGAGCAAAAGAAACAAGTAAGAAAACTAAATTTGGTTTAGGCCAAATTCTAAATACCCTTCACATTTACAATGGTGGGCGTGGCAGATACATGTACATGGTTATGCCCTTCAATATAAGGTATAAGCTTTCAAATCGAGTTTTACATGGACTATGGTTTTTTGTAAATTTTGAGCACGTTTGTTATTCGACCACGTCAATTTTTGACACATCGATTGAAGGGATAACTATAGACATGCATACCAAATTTCCAAATTATAGCTCAGTTTTTATGGTAGATATAAAGTTGTTGTTGGTTGTGGGCGTGGATTTAAATCGATTTTGCCCATTTTAAATAGCGATCTGCTTGCAAAAACCAAAAGTACCTGCTTAAAATTTCAGCTCAATATCTTAAAATTTATGCCCGCGAGAGTGTCTGTCTAAATCGACTCAGTCGGACGCCTCCTTCTGGGTTTTGCAGCCGGAATGACAAATTTAGTATATTGCCCGTCTTATGTGGAGGACGACATATATAATAGAACAACAAATTTTATCTTTAAAATAAAATTGAATCAATTACGGATAATAATCGATAAGTCTGGAATGTGAAAGTTATTAAAGCAAGTTGTAAATAATAATTTGTAATGGTATGCATGCATGTGTACGTATATCTGATTATCCGAAGGCGTAGCACACGAGTTTCTAATACGGGTGCTCATAGAGAGTATGGAATAGCGATGGGTAAGTTAAAATGTTAAACGCACTGTTATAGCATAATTGTGTACACGCTACCCCTACATACATGGGTAGTGAAAGGTATCCAAAATGTGGTTAAGTTATCGTCGAAGGACACTATGTAAATAAAGAAATCAGTGGATGTAACAATAAAAGCAACAACAGCAAAAACTTTAACTTGTTGTCCAGTTAACTCACTATTTGTCCAAAATTAAGAATTATTTTGGATAATAATTGACAATGTTGTAGTTAGTTATATCTGACCTTTTAATGCCCTACATCAAAAATTATGGTATAATCAGTTGAGTGGCGCTGTCATATAAATATCGTTACAAGAAACGGCTTCTAAATATGATCCTATCAGGTTCAAATTTCTTACCGTCAATTGGCAATTAACTATTCTTCATCACAGTCTGTCAAAACATACTAAGAAATTTAAATTTTTGCCATAAAAAGACTTTGTATAGATAACGTTTCTAGGAATCGTCTAATTCGGTTATTTTTAATGGGGTTTGGGTCAAAGCAGGTCGTTGTACTAAATTTTATTAAAATATCTAAAAAAAAAACACCTGAAGTTTGCATACAAATTTACATGGACAGACAGATGACATGATTGATTCAAATTTTGATTCTGAATCAATCGATATAATTAAAGGTGACCCACACCCACTCTTTAGGAGTCACAAACATCCGTACAAACTTAATATACGCCACAAGTGGTCCAGGCTATAAAAGAGGGTAACAACCTCAAATATATTTTATAAAAATAAAAATCTTTATATGAATATGTTAAAAAAGCAACCTGAACTTTTGTTCTTATCTCTTTTCATCTCTGTAGGTGTTAGAAATCCACATTTCCTTAAAAAATTGCGGATAATACTTCAGATGGAATATTTATGTGTTTATGGTCATCTCTGATTATTCAAAAGTCCACAATATTGCTTAAAAATGCTTTAAATTTTGAAATCGGTTTAAAATTATATTTTGTGAGTTTTTCTTTTATTTTCATTCATTTTTTCCATTATACTTATAATGTTTTTGTCAAATGATAAAAGGCTTTGTCCATAAATTTACTAAAGGGCTTTTTATTTATCCCGAACATACATTAAATTTTCTCAGTTTTGTAATTTTTTTATCACCCCAACTGAAGACTACAATGGTATGTATGTACATGTGTGTGTATGTGAGCATAATATTTTTCTACAAGAGATATAAACTTGAATTATCTTTTAATGCGATGTATTTATTCATAGTAAAGTGTATGCTTGCATACACACACACATACAAGCATAGGAACACGTATGTGTATGCCAATAAATATGATAAATTTGAATTTGTGATAAAAATGCATGAGAGAAATTATTGCATGCGTGACATATTACAGAGTATAATAAAAATTCAATGCAGCATAAGTGAAAAATTGTTACTACAGAGTAAAGATTATTCATCCCAGGCAAAGAAAGGATGGTTCAAGTATGCTGTGTGGTTTGGGTTATGTGTATATTCAGGGTGCGTAGGGTAGTTGAGGACACTCGTTTATGTGAGTGTAATTTATGGAAAACAATTTTGTTTGTTTGTTTCTTGTCAGATCGTCAATGGAGGACTTAAAAATAACGCTAGAAATGAGAAGACATGCGGTTATCATCTCAATATTTGTACTGATTATTAATACCTTGAAACTAACATAACATTTTTTACTGCTTTCATGTACGTGATCCTAATGCAATTCTTGTATCGTTACAAAGTATTCATTCAATGAAACTCGACTTGCAAGTTAATACGTAATAATCTATGTAATCACGTACTTGCCACGCCCATTGTTTGCATGTAGATGTGTATGATATTTAAGGTTTGGCCTAAGCCAAATTTATTTATTTATTCAAAGTTTTTATCCAATATTACGCTTTACATTACTATTGGTGTCTATACCTAAGGCTCACTTTCAACTCCCTTTTAAGTTTTTTGGTGTTGTAAACTTTTTTTGTCATATTTACAAAACGTATCAATAATTTATTATTAAGTTATTTGTTGTCGTTATTGTTGTTATCCTTCTGTAAACCCAAAGGCTAAATAAAACCTCCTCTCCACTCAAAAAAAACAACTCAAAAAAAAAAGAAAAAAGAAAATTCTCGATAAAAAATGACAAAGAATTGCATATAAAATCGTAAATTTGTAAAAATTGCATATCGAAACAGGAAACGGAAACAGTTACATGGTAAATGCTTTTACAACCATTTTTTCAGTTATTGTTGTTGTTATCGTTTACATTTTTTATAGTGTATTTGCTGACTATAAAATACACGACAGCAGGAGCAAAGTAACACAAACGAAACAGAAAAGGAAATGCGGAATTATAAATTGCTCATATAGAGCAACTGTGATTTTCACTCGTCGGCAATACGTTACATTACGAACATGTACGTGTACATAAATTGGAATTTATTTCCTTTAATGAAATGTAGTTTTCATAATTGTTATGGCAAAAGCCAAGGCTAGGATAAGTAGACAGATAAAAAGCTTAACTAAATGATGAATACTTCGGATACACACTCGTATACATCACGTACATTTCATTTATATTCCTGGGCGAACTTTTAATAATAGGTACACAAAACTTTTGTTCAGGGTGCAGAATTTATATACACATATATGGGTGATGGTAAACCTTAGTAAGTGCATTATGACACGTTTCTCTCTTACACACATCAACGCATAGATTTAATCATTTTGCTATGGCTTTTTCTTATTACCTACACCATAATAGTGATCACAGCAATTTATCCTTATATCGATTTATATACTTTCATGTGATGTGAGTGTGTGTACGTATGTTATTATCGTATATTTTAGTTCCGCCTCAAGGTGGTTAAACTAAAGTTATTGATAAGTTTTTCTGTTTACTCATATGCCCGGGTGAAGTTAAATGGTTTTTATTTGTTGTTGAGATATTGGTTTTTGGGTTGTTGTTGTTGTTGTTGTTATTGTTGTTCTTCAAACAAAACGTTAACCAAAGTAATTTATCAAATTCTTTTTTTGAGGTATTTCACAATTATGATTATTTCTCTTCATGGGTTTTTCTGTCTGTCGGTATGTCCTACTATGAAATCCTTAATGATTAATTATGCTTTGTAAGTAAGTTTGTTTCGTTCATATATATGCACTTTAAAAGAAACTTGCCACATAGTTTGAATAGGATTTTACATATCTGTAGTCCCATCAGCAACTCCAAAGCCTTGGAGCCGCATAACATTTTATCATAACGTCTAAAACATTCAGAGTAAGGTGTCACAGACAAAACAAATTATGTATATTCCAAATCAGCATCGATTTAGTTATATTTGTTATATTTGTACGTCCGGCTATGTGTCGAAATTGATTTCAGTTAAACAGAGCGAGAAAGAGAGAGAGGGGAGACATTATAATGCAGTTTGCTGTTCCATTTTTAATAGACTAAGAACATAAATTCTTAATCAGCATCAAAATCTGAATTGATCTAGTCATGTCCGTCCGCATGTTAGTTTGTTGTTGCAAAACCTAAGATCGTAAATCTTAGAATATTGAAGTGAAGTTTTGTACAAAATCTGGTTTATAAAGGGAAGTGGTTCAGTTGTCACGCCCAAAATCTATCTTTCAGCTATAAAAATTTTACTTCAAAAATGAAATAATATACTAATAGTATATTGAGTTTTTCCGACCTGAACGACCTGTCAAAAAGGGGATGGGGTCGTATAACAGACAAGTCCACAGTTGGGAAAAATTCTTATTTTGAAAGTTAATTCGTATTGCACATGCACAATTAAAGAGCTCAATCAGGTACCTGCCACGCCCACATTTTGTATATACATATAAACGTGGAGAATATTTAAGATTTTTTGTAATCCAAATTTATACGGTTTATACCCTACGTTTGCTTAGCTTAAACATTTTATGCTCTCGCGTTGGCTCAAACCGCATCACCTTTGAAATTTCACCATCTACAAATATTTTTCACGAGCTGACTTTTTCCTAACAAAACTTATTTATTTGTACAGCTGTTGGGTAGTCGGCTTGATCTTTTCTTAATATGTTATTTAAATTATTCTTAACCTTACTAAATATCACCATCACCATCACCATCGCCATTTAAAGTCATAATCAAATAACATTAAGCTTGTAGACAATTACATGTAAACTTCTTCCTTGTTTATAATAAATTTTACATGTCAATGCTACTGAACAAGTAGCACGATTATCATTCATAATTCTTGGTAAATAATGTTGCACCACATTCCCATCGAGTGATCCACACACATGCACAGCCGTACAACCGCACAACCACACACCGTACAAGTGTACAAATACATGTTCTATGAAAAATATCGTTTGCGTACATGTTTAGGTGCTGGCTTTTGTACTTCTTCTTCTTCTTCTTCTTCTACAATAATATTCTGTTTACATTTGTCCATTGACACCAGACAGACGCACTTTTGGAATTTTAACACTTTTGTGCCAAGAAATGCCATATGTAGGTATTGTGCATGTATGTGTAGGATGTATTTGGGAAGCGCCATTCGGACAGACATGTAGCAAAATATTCCAAGAATTGCTGTGTGTAGGAGAATGTTTGTTTGAAAATTTATGTAAAATTTCAAAACGATAAGGAATCAATTGAATTGATGTTAATGGACGTGTGTGCGTGTGCGTGTGTGTGCACTAGAGTTTGTCTGTTTCAACTTGTGTGTTTACATGTACGCTTTATGTTTGTTTATGGATAATCAGTCCGCACAGATGTTGTTTTTCAACTAATTAAACATGCGATTAAAGTCTGTTTCAAATCTTAGGTAAATACATAAATTTTACTTTGAAGAGATTTTTTGTTTCGTTTTATTTGTGTATGTGTGTGTGAAATATGAGAAATTTTACCTGTTAGTAGTACCATAACTTGTGATATAACTTGTGAGAATCGGTGGCCGTGTCATCCAACTACGCCCATTTTTCGAAACATTGTTGGATAGACTACTTATATGGACAATATTTTTGTACGTTTGTTGCGTCTGTCTTGTTGTGTCTGTGCTTATGGGCTTGGCAGTTAATTGATTCAGTCCAATTTATATAAATTGCAAAATTTTATTTCAATGCATTTAACCAGGTTCATCTGTCCATCCATATAAGATTCGATCAACACATATTATTGATTGATAAAAATTGACTCAAAGATTATTCTTAACCAAGTAGACTATACATACACTATGGAAAATGGACTTGATGGGTTCATTTATAAAACCCCTCTCCATATGACGTCATATTTTTAAATTCAAAATTTTCTTGGAACCCTTAATTAGCTTAAATTTATCAAATTTGGACCCGATCGGACTATTTTTAGAACCTTTATCCGTCGCAAAACTTATTAAGAAGGAGACTTTTATAAGACAATGACTACAATTGAACTAATAACACCATAAATTGTGGAACCAAGTGGTGGGAGGTACTTAAGAGTCGGATTATAATATTTTCATTTTTTTAAGAAATGAATTTATTTTTATTTTTTTTCAATTTTTGTTTTTTAGATACGCGTATTTGTAGCTTATTCATGTACGACCTTTACCCTTGTTTCTATTTCCTTTTAGCCTTCCTTCTTTATATAGAACAAGTACTAATAGTTGTGTGCTAATTGTGCATGAAACCGTAATCAATGAACTGTTGATAATCTTAACGAACTATTAAAGAGCTAACTTTTGCACGTACTTTCATAAAACATAGACAAGACAAAAAGCACCAAAAAAATAAAATAAGAATAAGATAAAAAAGAAAACCTGCTTACTTGAGGTGATGGTGAAGTGTTGACGCAAACCAGAAAAAAGTAAACGAAAACGAAACGAAATGTTTTCATCAAATACGTGAGACAAACTTAAAGTCAGCAATTCATAAACCTTGCTGTGTACGTGCGCTTCACCGAATATGACGAATTTAACTAATTCTCACACAACTTCTTATTTGCTCAGGTCATTATATTTAATATTAAGTACATAGTGTATAAATGTACGCATTATACATTCTTTGTATGGATGAACGTGTATAGGGAAGCATTTTCAACCCCTGCAAGGGCATTTTTCCCTTTCTCCTTTCAACATATCATTCGTGGATGAAACCATTTGGCATTTCCTTCTATCCTTCAAAATCATAATAAGCGTTTCCTTTAAGAAATATTGAAATTTCAAACAGTTGCAATTCACGAATTCAATTTATTTAATGCAGACACTGCTGCACTGTTTATTTTACCCTTGGTAAGTGACAGAAAAAATACATAAATTTTTCCTTTTTCTCATTTCAAGAGGTTCCATAAATCTTATCGTATAACAGTGAAAGACCGAGAGAGAGAGAGAGAGAGAGAGAGAGGGAGGGAGGGAGAAAGAAGTGAAATTAAAAATACCATCATATCATGGCTGAGGTTAAACGTATTTTTTCTTTTTTTTTCCAACTATTCAAACATTTATATGTAGGTGACAAGTGCCGGAGCATGCATATGTATTTAACTGAAGAAAGGGAAAAAAATTCAAGATTCAAGCTTCTCAAAACCACAGCACTTTATAGAAGAATACAAAACACAAAAAAGAAATAAAATGCAGAATTTTATAGGAAAGAAAATCGTTTTCAGTAGCTGCAGCAAAAGTAAAGAAATGTGAAAATTTTGTGAATTATGATCTATGTTTAGTACATGTCCACCACGACAAAATCTTTTATTATTCTGTGGTGCTGCTTGCATAAGGATAACGTGTGACGGTGGTCTGTGGCATCTCCGTTGGTTTTATGATGAGCCAACTATAGCTTGCTGTACTAACAAGAATAGTTCTTTAAAAAAAGTACTGTTTTCTTTCCTTTTCATTTCTTTACTCTTGTTTATACAATTATGATAATATTATTCTGGGTCTTAGATGGAAGCCTGCATAACATAGTTTATGAAATAGTTTCATATTTAAAACTTTAATTCAAATAAGATGATCAACAGTACATTAAAGTGTACTCTACCAGCAGACACGTCATTTTGTGTATAGGCTGCCAAGTCCACAGAGTCAGTGTTGATTCTCATTGATTACATATAATCTGCTGCTCGTCAAAAAAGGACATTTTCCAGGCAAAATTCTTCCCAATCATTGTATGAACCACCTTACGTGGATAAAAATCTTCCTCATCGTCATAAATTAGTTCCACATACTCTTTAAAAGAAAACTACTTTATCTTATTTTTAAAAATTTATTATAAATTTTACCAATTATCCATTAATGTGATTTAGAACTTAAATATAGATGTAAATATGTATATTTTTTGATGTACGTTAAACTGCATAAATAGAAAATATTTCAAATGAAACCATTTATGGTGTTAGTTAAATCAGTTAATTTAAACTCATTAGGAAAGTGCCCCAAGGTTTCAAGATTACACACATTAATCATACAGACAAATACAATACGAAATACATAGAAAACTCGTATACATAGGATACGAAACCTATATATAGGACTCTTGTATCCAGAAAATGTATGTATGCGTACAAAACGTACATGAAACCACAAAACTGCTCATGTAAAATATAATTTATGGTTAAACTCTAAGCTGAGACAACTGAACTTTGCACAAATTCAAACTACTTGTATATATATGAGTATATAGTATATGTATTGTCCGTATATTTGTACTGAGTCAGAGAAAGGAAATTATTTAGACTTTAAATGGTTTCTCATAGATATTAATGTAGGCTTAGGTTAGGGTGATGATTATTGTACAAAGGGCGTGTCGTTGGACCGATTGAGCCCGTTTTCAATACCAACCTGCATACAAAAACTACCAACACTTGAATCGATATCTGTTTTTGGCACACGCAACAGACGTGGTTAGATCCACTCCATTTGGATGTCTGATAAGAGATCTCTGATGCCTACAAACCTTTTGTCAAAGTTTTTTTATACCCCTATACATACATGACGATGGGTGCATAGAATAGCCCGTCACACCAATATAAATACAACACTTCATGTGAATATAAATAAAATAAATCATTTGTAAAGTTAATGAAGAAAATTTAAATGCTTAACACAAGTCCACAGAGCACGTGCAAATTTATGAAAAACAGGTCAACGTTCAACATCTGCTGCCATGAACTAATGTTAACAGATGTTTTGTTGCATTTTTTTTGGTTTAATTTTTTGTTTTCTTTTGTGTCCCTTGAATAAAAACTTTTCATACACGTCCATCCCATTTGCTTCCCTTTGCATTTCATTGTACAGCTGAATTGTAAAAACTTGCTATTTCTGTAATACTTGAGATCTGCTGTGGGTCACGTTCAAGTTTGTTGTCCCATTTTATTATAATAAAATAGAAAATATATGTCTTTTGTACATTCTTACTCATAACAAATCGTCATAAAAGTTATACGTTTCTATTATTAATTTGCATTTGTTATAGAAAAGTTAAAAAAGCTTATTGATTGTTTTAGTTTTATACCATGTAGGTGTGTGTGTATATACGAGTATACGAATATACTATTGAACTAACATAAAAAGGACATTTGAGAGTTGATACTTCAGGATTGTTAGAAATGGTTTTTGGGGCAGCGTGTTTTCATTGTTGAGCAATATTTTAAAACAGTGACAGTTTTTCAAACAAAATCGTCATCTTAGTGACAAAGTTATAGCACTTAAGTCTGTGGCAGATTGGTGTGCTTTAATTTCATTGCTTATTATACATCATTGAGGGGCAATGTCAGATCCCAAAGTCCTGCTTTGTAATTTTCATAAATTTATTTTTCTTTTTTATGATTAATTCGTTATTTTGATTTTTTTTCATTAATTACCAAGCGAGGTATGCTGTAGCTGTAGGCGTCTTATTTGCCAGAGTTTTAGGGGTTTAAAAAATCCTCGAGTAGTTGTTGAAAAAAAAAACTTAATAAGAGGTACCCCAACTGTGGCCCCCGGGACAAATTTGGACCTCCTTAGTTCTCATTTTGTACGTCGCTTCCAGTAATTGAAAACCAACGTTCGCAAAAATCCTAGAAGTCACAAATTTAACGCTGAAATGAACGCTAACATCTAATGTCGCAGCTTCATGCATTCCATTAAACTTCAAAATTCGAATCAACTTCTAAAATTTGATAAGTGATGATTGTCAAATTTTTATTATATTAAAAAATTTACAAAAACTTATACTCTGATGTAAATATTTAATATTCGTCATTTATGTCCCTTTCTCTCTCGCTTCGTGTCACTATTTCTAAAAATACAAGGTGAAGAAAAAGATGGGAACTCTCACCTAACGTCATGGGATGAAATTTTTCGTAAAAACTCCGTTTGTAACACCCAGAAGAAGTCCTCAGGTACCCTACAATTCCTCATATAAACATGGTTAATCAGCAAAAACTGTGTCGATTTAGATACGTATGTGCGTGTGTCCGTCAGTCGTAAAGATGTTGAGCTGAAATTTTATACAAAAATGGGAAAAATCGGTCAAGAGCCCACTATCGACAAAAATCTATATATATGCCATAAAAATTGACCTATGACCCATCGCTTGTATGTAGATGTGGAGGGTGTTTAAGATTTGGCCTAAGCCAAATTTACTTTTTTCTTTAGTAGACACCACATTTAAACCAATTGAGAATTTCATTTCAATTAAGCAGAATTAACAAAATATATAAAAAACATATCTATGAATAGATTCTCATTTGATTTTCGTTAACAAACACGTCTGTTTATAGTGCATGTCACGGAAATTTGCTTCGAAAGTTTGTTTTTGAGTGCAGTGAAGGAATGAATGCACGATTTAACCAAAAAATTATTAATGTAAAACTTACACAACAAAACGCGTCAGTGCCTAAGAACTAATTGTCTATGTTCGTGTGGTTGCATTGTGGTTGTAATTCTTTATATAAAGCCGCGATCCAATACCATCCTACCATGTACGTACATTACGCGGTTAAGAGCTTTACACCAATATGTGCATGTTGCAGTTGTATACACGTGCCCAATGTAGTGTATTTATGGAGTATATGTTGTGTATGAGACAAGTTGTACAAGTTGTACGAGTTAAGTGCTGGCTGCTGCTTCAACTTGAACATTTCATTATGAAACGTGACACAAAACGCGTTTAAAGGATTTAAATAATTGTTCAACTATGTGTGTGTGCGTGTTCATGTTGAATAAGTGAAAGGAGTAAAGCAGACAATTAACAACAAAAAAGGTAAATCCTTGGCAAGCGATTTTAAAAAGAAGAAGAACACTTCAATAACAAAAGATTTTTAAAGCATTAAATCTTTAGATGTTCTGGTGTGTAAATCACACCAATAAAGAGTAAATTGCAATAAATTATTTAAACCCAAAATGAAATGAAATTTAATAAATGCTGAACTTTTTTCTGTTTTACATGATTTTCTGATACTTATCGCTAATGTACGGTTTGTGCGGAATGTTCTGCTTTTAATTGTTTTCATTTGGAACTCTGCTCATTTGCCCAGTGCACTGTTCTCTTTCTATTTAACATCCCATTTGCTTCTGTTGCTGTGTTCTTTTTTTTGTGATAATATGTTTAAACCCGAAAAGTGGTTTTTGACAAATTTTAATTTTCGAAAAATTCGAGTTTTGCTTTTTGACGTTGTCCACATTTAGGTATGTCGTCTATGTGTGTGCACTTGCGTGTTTGCAGTGATTTCAAGTGATAATCTCTCTGTTGGTTTAGGTGAAATGCTATCTGTCCAAATGTGCACAACATGTGTAGATAGAGTTTTTTCTTCATTCGTCGTTCTATCTACCGTGTGTTTTCGAAATTTTATGCATTTAAATTGAAAATTAAAAAATGCAAATACACAAAAAAAGCATATTTAACAATAATCAAAAGTAATGGAAAAGAAAGAGAAAGAGTACATTTTATAAACTCTGCTCTTCTGATCCGTGGATTGGACGAAATCAGAAAATGCAAATATGTGTAAAAAAGTCATAATTAATTTCATCAATATTTCAATTTGTTGGCCCAAAAATAGATACACGGACACATGCATCCAGATCGATTCAGATTTTGATGCTGATCAGGAGTAAACCTTCTTTTATCTGAAGCGTATAATAACACGCACTTTGTCAAAACTTTTATTACACTTACCAGAAGGTTTCAGAGCGTTGAACTCTGAGCCAATTTATGCCCGCCTGTCTGTCCGTTTGTGTGTTCATTCGTACCAAATATCCTCCTGGTCACAAAAATAGCGATATCGATCCTAACCGTGGCGCAAATATTGATAGTTCTTGTATTTAAGGTTCTTAAAAATTGGTTGTAAAACATGTTCACATTTAATCAATAACCAGGGAATAGTCAGTTTTTTAAGCTTTTTAAGCGTTTCGTTTCATATTACCCAAGAACCGTAAAATATATATTCTTTAAAAGAATTTACTTGATCCCTTGAAAAATGAAACCACACCTAGCAAAAAAGAAATAATGGAAAAAATCACAATCCCTTCCTAAATATGTTTCATGTTAATTAAACGAAAAGAAAAGCGACATGGCACTTGAAAATCCTTTTAAAATTACGCCGACAATATGTAAAAATGGCTGTGGCCAGTTAAAAATTTGGTTTTATTAATAAAAGTTAGTAGATAGCGAGGACTTGGTATAAGCCAAACATAATTTTTTACTTATTTTAATATGTGCGTACTGCGTAGGCCCTTAAATTCCAGAACTGCCCTCGTATTTGCAATAGATATCTGTTGTTCACTGCATATACAATTTAAACAAAATCCATTGAATAATTAAATGAAATTTTCAATTTGAATAAATTTCAATTAAAAATTATTCATATTTGAGTTCATTTTAGGATTTTTAATTTTTTTATATTTTTTTTTAATAGTTTAAATTTGTTTGCAAACATTGAAAACATTGTTGATGAATTTTGCAGCATTTTTTCTTTTTCCATTCAATTCCACCAAATTATATCTAAACGCTCTTAATCTAAAACAATTTTTGTGTGGTGTTTAACTAACAGAAAACCGCATCACCGAATATCTAGCAAACCACCTCATTTGCTTTAACAACAAACAGCACAAAAGGATTTAGAGCAAAAAAAAAATAGTTTTTAGCATATTTTCACACTAGTGACAGAAAAAATAAAAGGATTCACTTCACTATTATGTTGTAGTTAGACAATGTTATATCCTGCAAAATGTTAAGTGCTGTGTGGCATGAAAGGACACAAAGAGTTAGTCTATGATAGTGCTCTTATAATGGAAAAAACAACTGGAACATATTTTTTTACTGTGGTTTGTTCGTAAAATGGGGAAAAAAGCAAATGATGGTGATAGCCCAACTACCACAATTTTAAATGTTTTTATCCAGTAAGTAAAATGTTGAAATAACTAAACGCTGACTGTGGTTGCAGGAAGGGCTCCCTGAAGGTCTCAGTAGTTCACTACTTTGAATTTCAAATTGATTCAAGTTTTCAATGCGTTTAATATTGTATTTCAGTGAAATTTATAAACTATTAACTAAAAGTTACGACTTTTTTCAGACAGCCGAAAACAAAAACTCTGCATAATTTATTTATGTAAATTTTACAGCAACAACAAATATGTATTTAAATTATCGTTCAAAAAGAAAATAAAATCAAATTTTAAATATCCTCTGTATATATAATATAAATAGTGGGCGTGGCATGTACTGAATTTTGCTCTTTAATTGTACATATATTTGCTTTTAACAATTTTTGTATGTGAACTATGGGCATGTCTGTTATCGCATTCCGCCCCCTTTTAACGCATTGATTGGTATACTGTTATAGCAAATTTCTAAAATGTTGCAGCTGCTAGATAAATTCTTGTCCATTGTGGGTATGGCTGTTAATTGGTTTTGTTTATTCTAAATATTCGAAACCTGCGTGTTCAAACTATGTACTAGATATCACCTTAACAACTTAAAGTTAGGATCCATATGCGTGCCATTAACACGGTCATACGGACAGCTTGCTGCTAATCAGGGATACTGTACTTTTCAAAGTTTTTATCACCTTTTCAATTAAGTGCAGCCTTCTAATACAATATATTTTCAATATTTATCCGATTTTAATCAAGTTGAACTATTTTCATCAGCAGTATAGTAAACGTAAATAAATGCGAGGTATGCGAGGTCTTACGAGTTGAGTGCCTAACAGGAAAAAAAATCAAATAAAAACAAACAACTTGCGTCTCATTAATATTAATTTAATCTTCTACTGAAACCAAAAAGCATTTAATAAAGTTTTAGTATCAGAGACGCTTAAAAAGATTAAGCGCTAGTGTTGAAGTATTTATGTTGTTTGTTTTGTTTGTTACCCGCCAGATGTAATCCAAAGTTTCTCACATATACATATTTAAATCGTTTAATTATGTTTCAATTTCTGTTGTTGTTATTATTATTGTTGTTGTTGTTGTTGTTGTTCATATCTGATTTTTCTAATTAAAACGTTCCAGACATTTAACAGAAAATTTGTGTTTGTTTTTTTTGTGATTAGGAATTTATTGAATTAAAAAAATTTAAACAAGTAAAAAACTAAATTTGGCTTGGGACATAACTTAAATACCCTCCACATCTGTTGTTCCCACCCTATGTGTGCATATATTATGTATCAGCTTGCAATACGAGTTTTACGTGGACCACGCCCATTTATGCCATATAGGTGGATGAGATAACTATGAATACATGAATCAAATTTCAAGTTCACAGGTCAAATTTTGTGGTAGACATATGAACATTTCTTGATTGTGGGCGTGTCTGTTATCCAAAAACGCTCATTTTTGGCATAACCATTTTCCAATTTCAATTTGATAGCTCCTTGATAGCGCAGATATTGATAGTGGGTGAGGCTCTTGACCGATTTTGCCCGATTTCAAGCGATCTGCGTGTAAAAACTAAACGTGTCTGTCAAACTATTAGCTCAATATCTCAAAATTTACGACCGTGAGAATGCCAACAACAGACAGACACGCGGACATATATCATACACGTCATACACGTCCAGATCGCCTCAGATTTTGATGCTAATCTATATTTGCTGATATATACTTTGTAGTGTATCCGACTCGTCCTTCAGGGCATTGCAAACGTTATGATAAAGTGATGCATATCCCCATATTTATACCCATATGATGGTGGGTATAAAAACCAGTTATAAAATTTATATAAACAATTTTTTTGTGGTGAGGAGGTATTTGACAAGGTCTTACATTTCATTAAGTATTTATTTTGTTTGGAATTTATTGTTTTTTCTATTTTTTCGTAATGTTTTTTATGTCTATTTGGTTTATAAATATTTTTTTAGACAGTTGTTGGTATTCGTGATAATCTTTATAATTCATTATTGTATTATGCAACAAATAATTAATTGTGCCGAATTTTATAAAAATACAATAATAAGGGGTTCGTGATATTTCGATTTGCTTAACAAGTTGATTTCGTTCCTTTTTAACAAAAATATCAAAAGAATTTATTATAAATTTTTATAACTGTAAGTAAGAAAACTAAATTTGGCTTAAGCCAAATCTTAAGTACCCTACACATATATATACAAACGGTGGGCGTGACAATATATGATAAGTACATTGAGTATGGTTTCCGTTATTCAACCACACCCATTTTTGGCACAGTGATAAAAGCTTGTTCTTCCGAATGCAAATTGTTAATACTAACTTGCACTTTTTTAAACTTTAACATACAATGTCTAGCAATAGAAATAAAACATCATAAATGAATTTAATTTAATATTTAGTTTTCCTTTTCACATTATCCAAGTAAGTTGTTGGCTTTTAAAATTATACCATAATAACTAGCCAAACATCACACTCTCTATCACACGTAAGTGTCAACAAATTATAGAGAAAACTAAAACAAAAACAACTGCAACACCTCTTAAGTAAATATTGACTAATTATAATTAGCCATCTGTCTCCCTCCCTTCATCGCTCAACAGCCTTTCCAACACATATATTACAAACTAGCTTATTAGCATATTAGCAAAAATCAATGCCAAAGTAATGCTTGTGGAGAAGCCTCCGAGAGTATATGATACACGTACAACCAGGGATTTGCTTGCAATACTGGAACAATTCAATTCTGTTTTATTAGGTTTTGCTTATGAATTTATTGTACGGTATGTATATGTACTTATTACGTAACTCAGTAACATAAGGCGAAAGATTTAATTAAAATTATTTGCTCTTAGCATCACACTCTACAAGTCATTTGCAGTAGATTTTGATCTAAATAGAATTAAAACGTATTTTAAGAATTTCTATCAAAACGAATATTTGATAGGAAACACATTATTATGAAACAGTTGAAATCATTATTATATAATAATGGGAATTTTTCGAAATTTCTCAACATTTCTCTTTCATTCTTAACCTTCCTTCACAGCTGCTTTACGTATTAGTTAGCTTTGCGTACTTGTATGGAATTGGTTTGATTTCCTTAAACTCTTAGCAAATAATCATGATTGTACGTGAATAATAAAAACTGAAAGCTTGACATTTGATGGCACATATCAAGCAGCACTTGGTTGAAACTAAACAAGCACAATAAATATCAATATCGTTACTAGCAAATGTTCAATGCAATCAATACAAGGGGTTATATAGAATAGAACAACAAAGAAGACCGAAAGCCATAAAGGATAGTCATTGCCTACAGTCACATACCCAGACATGAATTTGTCCTACAAACACAGTTGGATTAAACACATAAGCGTACAGAGAAAAATTCAAGCAGAAAAACAAATAAAATTGTACAATTCGGTTTGCAAGGAAAACAATAATAAACAGGAGTTATATGACGCATGTACGAACAAGACGATTGTACAATCTGAGGAAAAAGAAAAACCAGGAAAAGAAAAGGGTTATAGTAAAAGTAAGTATAAGAACATATAGTTTTCTAAATACCTTTTTATTACACATTCATACTGATTAGGCTTCGTAGGATATAATCGTGTAATGGGGTGAAATTTTCTTTTCTTTAAAAATTATGTTTTTAAATAACGGAGATATCATGTTTGTCTGCTCAGGCATGTATGTGAAGAAGTTGTAGCTTGGAAGTTGACTCCGATTATGACTCGCAAGTTGATCAATATCAGGTACTTGGCAAGCTCTTGTTTTGCGTATATATATTAAGAGGATATTTAGGATTTAGTTTCAATCTAATTTTTCCTTTTTTTAGAGTATTTTTAGTATTACACCAGAAAAAGTCATTTTCGTCCGTACGTCCATCAAATGAAAAATCATACAAAAATCCAATTATAAGAGTTCGGGTTGATTCAAAGAAAGGCTTTGAAGTTATTTAGATATTTTTTCAAAATAACAATTCCTCATTACTTTATAATCGAAGTATAATTGGGGAATGTGCTGTTACTGGTTTAATGTTGTTAATGCGGCGAATCGAAGAGTACCATTGAAGGGCTCCTGCTGGTTATCCATTGTCTAATACTAAGTGCAATAAATGGTTGTGTATTTGGATTCAGAGCTTCAGATCTTCTGGAAATCTGACCTTAATGTATTGAAGTCGTGTCTTCCGATAAGCAATTCATTCAACAGATGTTGGATCGATTTACCCGCAGAATAATACAACTTTTGAATGCATTGTCACAAAATTGAATTAGAAAGAAATCTTGTAAACCTCAGCATGGAACTTAAGTTTTTAACTAAATCGGGAGGAAAAGTCTTTAATTAAGTGTTTGTTGTAAGTGATTTTTTGCGTTTTTTTCAAGTATATGCTGTACACCACACTTATTCATTTCACACTCCTTCTATCTAATTTACAATTAGTTTCGTTTTCCAACATGTTACATTTTTTATTGATTTTTATTCTCTTCTTTATCTCCCAATTTGTTAAGAGCGCTTTTTAATTTCAATTACTTTTTTTAATTCTTCATACATCGTGTAAGTATGTGTTTGCTGTAGGTGTGGATATATGTGCAGTTGTATTTTCCTGCATCCGTCGTTGCATTCCACAGCACCTGACACTCGTTTATTTGTGACATTTGCAACTAAGTTTTTAATTTATACTTCCCCAATGTAGCAATTGCGTTTCGTGCTTTTTTTCACTTTTTTGGTCTTTAGTTTTTCTTCTTCTTTGTGCTTTCCGCTTTCCGCTATCTCTATTAAATTTGTGTGTTGTGTAGTTTGTACAAATTTATTATGTTAGTGTGCTAAATGTCACGCCGTTGCACTCCTTCTCTACACACCGCCCTGCCCCAATACAACGCAGTTACTCTTCGAGGTTAATAAACTATTTTTTTTTTTTTTCAAAACAATTTTAACAGTTTTTGTAAAATTTGAAGCAATATTAGAAATGTTTTAAATAAGTTCTATGAACACAATTGGATTGAATTGGATTCATAACTTTTGGTCAATTTGTAATGAATGGCAAATGCTGCATAATGAAATAAGAAAGTTCATAGTTCACTTATAATTAAAACAATTGAGAGTAAAATTAGATGAACTGTATAGAAAACGTAGCAAAGGTCCTTCAAAACTTTCTCTGCACCTTTTTTTTTTATATAATTGAATACAAAATTAAAAATTAAGTAAACATGGTTTAGGGCAAAAGCACTTCATATCTATCATGTATAAAAAATGGGGGTATACTAAGTTTGTCATTTCGTGTGCAACACTCAGAAGGAGGCATCAGAGACCCTAAAAAGCACAATTAATCTTGATCAGCATCAAAAACTGAGTCGATATAAATCTGTATGTCCGTGTGTCCGTCTGTTGTTAGCATTCTCAGGGGCGTAAATTAATTTTACGAACCTGGAGACGGTTTTTTATGCAGAAACCTCTAAAACAGACGGACATTGGCAGCTCAAGTTTGTTGCGAACAGGTACCCTTTTCTTTTGGGAGCTATAAAAGGTAAAATTGATAATAATATGTTTACTCCTATCATCCGATTTATGCCCAGGTCTCTTCTCAATTTTTACGCACATTTCAATTTCTTAAATAATATCAAGTATATACAACTTCTTCCTTTCCCATTTTCCGCTTAACCTGCCATCACTAAAGGTTGCCGGTTAACTAATTGGGCCACCATATATAACCATGTGTTGTTGTTTTCTTTTTTCATTGTGGAAGAAAGGAAGAAATCAAAATTTCATATATATTCTCTTTTCTCAGAGAAATATTGCTCTGTATGAAGAGAGGAGTGCATTGTCACAGAGTGGTATCCACTCAAACGTTTATTTGAGATGCAAAGTGTGAGCTCGAGTAAAATGTGTGTAAAAACACAACAAATTGATTGTACATGTTGAACTTTAGGTTAAGTTAAATATGTGCCAACTTTAATAGGATTTAAGCACTAAGAGGGCAACAATATGTAGTCTTCAACTAATACAATGAAACCATAGTATCTTACTTTATTTTATTATGATTTCGTAGAATATCTTAATTCGTCGTAAAAGTTGCGAATTGAATAACAAACCAATGATCTAAAAAAAAAGTGAACTACGAGATACAAAAAAAGCGTTATTGCCAAAGGCTCAATAGAAACACTTTCATATGCTGCAGTTGCTTCGTTATGCACCAACTGGCTTCTAATGCCAAATTGAAGCTTATAGGTGTTGAAAAGGCTTGGTCGCACAAGTGTTGCACTATTGATTAATATTGAAGTCTAAAAAGGCTTTTAGTTAACTAAAGCATCACATGTGTAGTGTGAGGTAGTTTAGGTTTTGCGCAGATTTTTCTAACTCCGTAACATCTAAAGAAAGTTCAGAATCGATTTCTGAACCATAACAGTCTGTCTGTGCGTCCACTTATAAGTTAGCGATTAGCGGTACTTTGATTCCAGTTGAGTTGTCTTAAAGACGTTTCCCATTGAAAAGGAGTCAAATCATACCAGTTTTTAAAGCTCCTCCCCACAGAACGTTTTATTGTAAAGGAAATTTTCATAAAACAAATACCACTTAGGACCTCTACTATTACATTAAGGGTTTTATGGTGGACCATTTCTGTTGAGACTCTAAAAAGCTCTGTACTGTAGAGCTGCTTATTGCCTTAATACCATTAAACACGTTGATTGAAAAGTTATATACAAAATAAGGCACAAAATGTAAATCTGGGTCAGTATTATAAAATGTTAAGTGCAGGAGTTTATAAGAGTTTTTTTTTTTAATTTTTCTTTTTGCTTTGTTAAACTCCCTTAAAATTTCCAAAACAACAATAATAACAACAACAGCAACTAAATAAGGAAAAATACAAATTTACACTCAACCATTCATTAAACATCCTTTAGAGCATAATACAAATGCTCTTGCTCTCTACATTTTCTCTCGCACTATTTAATAATTACTCCACTCGTTAGAGCGAATTTGAGATAATACAAATTTAGAAAAACCTGTCAGGTTTTAAACGTTAATGGAGCAAATATTAGGCTAACATGTAAGGTATTAAAAAAATAATAATAATAAAGGACTTTTATATAAAACACTTACATAAAAAAGGAAGACGGAGACAGAACAAAAATGCAACGAGAGCAGAAAAAAGCAGCCTGAGTGAGTTATTTCTCTCATCGTTAATACTTTAACAACATTTGCTGAGACGTACAAACGAGTATTTGACACAACGTTTATCTGGTATGCGATACTTGCAACGTGCTTTACACGGCATCCAACTAAAAACATAACAAACACTGACATTAAAAACAGTTTCGATTTTGCACTGCAACTTAATGGATGTAGAATTCATTCGTCCCGGTTAACACGGATATAACAAACGTGGTGTTGTGATAAAACACAAAATTACTGCACATGTGTAAAAAATATAGAAAAAATCATACGAATTGTAAAAATATTTATGAAAACAACAAAGCGTGAAAGTGAGAAAAAATTTCAAAATTCAATTTAAAAAAATAAAAAATTTAAGAAACAACATGCCACCCTCAACACTTATCCCTGAGTATATACAATTCACCATAACCAACGAAACTCACGCGGATTTCAATGCAATGGATGCCACAATGCCATCAACAACAGTCTCACCACCCACCATAATGAATTCGAGGTTGTCACAGCTGGAAAAAGATCATCCCGAAATCTCATTCGTTATACCCAATCAACATGTTAATCAACATATCGATAAAATGATGAATTTCAAACATTTATTAGAACAAGTCGGCAACACCGCCTACGACACCATAACAGCTGAACAACATCCACCCGGACACGCATCGGTATTGATGGATTCATTAGGTCAAACTATAACGCATGAACAGATCTCAAAGAGTGCCGTACTGGATATGACCGATTTACGGCATACAGCTTTAAATGGTTTAGAACGTTTCTTCGGTGATACTGACATACACACCATCATTAATTATATATGGATTGGTGTTGTCACCTCATTGATTATATTATCAGTGACATTTATTATATTTAGCTGTTACTTTTATCGGAAATTTCGTACATGGAAGAAATGCAGTAAGTGTCATATACGTATACAAGATAGAAAAGATAAGACCCGATATGAAATCAAAGCATCAAATTTACTTGAATAAAATATAATTTCTTTAAATAAAGATTTAAACGCTTTGCTGATAATCAGTATAATGAAAAAGGTTCATTAGACAAATATTAAGAGTCAACACACCCACAATTCCTACCTTAGAAAATCACACTTAACGAAGGCATATGTCATCTATAACATAAATCCCACCTCTCACATTCAAGATACAATAAATAGAAACCAATTGATTATAAATGCCAAGACAACGTAATTGGGAGAAAGTAAAAAATTCACTTTCTACCAATCTACCATTACAATGAAGGAAATACTAAATGTGTCCATCTATTTAATAGAACTAGGCTTTAGAAACTACACAAAGTATATTTTCCTTAACAGAATTAAAATTTTAGATTAACATCTAAAGATGTCCGCACGTCTGTCCCTTTTTACAACGCTTATGATCGCAAAATTTGTTAAAAATTTCTATCTAAGAATATGGGATAAAAGACACGCCTACAATTTATGAAAAACTATTTTGTAGAGTACTTTCAGCCATAATTGGTCCAAACTGAATTTTGTTAAAATTTTTTTATTTTTGTACAAAATGATATAAAAGTTATATTGTACGATATTTGAAACTACTCTACTACTCTGAAACTAATAAATGAAACATTGGTCGAAATTTTACTTTAGTTACTGATTCAAAGGTGGCAGAATAAACAGACAAGAAAAGTAAAGACCATCAAGATATTATTAATACTTAAAGTTTTACGTAAATTTATTCCTTTCTAAGAAGTTAAATTTACGCCTACTTCTGGGCTTCTTCTAAAACCAAAATTTATTGCTTACTTTGCAATAGTATTTACATGTCATTGCTTAAGAATTTTTATCAAAAAATCTCTATTGTGTGTAATTGAATTCAACAATTTTCATTTTAATTCTTCTAATATTCTTATCTTGCTTTCGATATGAATTTTTTCAACACTTTCATTTCTTTTCAAAGATTATAAGCTTTTTATAAAGTTTTTATTGTATTTATTGCATTATTCTTCCTTACTTAATCACTATGTTTTGTTAGAGTTGAGAAACAATTTTCAGACCATTGCTTTTTATTAAGTCTTTGGTAAAGCAAAATAAAGAAAACTTTTCCTTTACGGTAATCTTTAAGATTATACAACAAGTACTTTTCGATGAACTTGTTGATTGGTTTTGCAGTCATTCTACACTACTAAATACTATCTCTTAACAGTTTGTGGTTTCAAAAATTTTTAAGTTTAATTTTTGTTTTAGAAAAGAATTTCTAATCTTCGTATGTGCGATTTCAATTTAGACTGATACAACTTTTTATTAAACGAATATAAGAGGTTTTTAAATTAAAAACCTTCAAAACCTTGCTTCCCTTTGGGCTAACAAGTATTCTTTTTCATTATTGAATAATGTCTTATTTTCAAAGAAATAGTCGTAACATTTTTCACTTTTTTATCCTGCAGTTGTAGTAGATTAAAATGGAAAAAGGAACCAGTGACAACTTTATTAATGTTTATTTTCATTTATTATGCGTTAGATGGTTTCCTTAGCCTAAATGTACACTAAAAATTGTGTATAGCCAGAGTAGCCATAAATTTTCGTTATTTTCTTATAAGCTCTAGTAGCAACATGGGCAGAAATAGTATAATTTGAAAAAAAAAAAACTAAAACAGATTTGGTTCATTAAGAGGACCAGAACTGTTAGATGTTCAAAGTAGAAGTGGAGTAAGAAACTAGGTTAGCTGTGTAAGTGTAAGCTAATTAAACAACTTTAAGTAGGCTGTAAAGCTTATTCATTTAATTACCTTAAGTTGAATAAGTCATAAGCAAATATAGAGAATAATCAAAGTGATTCATTTAAAGAACAAGGTACTTACCTATTATAAAGGTATAGGTTTAGATTCGCCATTAATTCAAATTCAAATGCCTACTTTTTGTATATTAATAAAATTGTTAAGCATACTTAGACTGTTGGTCTGGTTTTAATAATGTTCTGCTTAAATTGAGATACGTTTTAAATAAAACAAAAGTAGTAAAACTAAATTTGGCTTAAGCCAATACCACATCTACCTTTGACATCTACAATAGTAGGTGTGGCAGGCACATGATTCCGCCCTCCATGTATCAGCTTGCAATGGCAATGATATTTTGTAAATTGTGGATGTGTCTGTTATCCGACCATGTCCATTTTTGGAAAATTGGTAAATTACTATATGTGTGTGTAACAAATTTAAACTTCATAGTTTAATTTAACAAAATTTTTTGTCGACTGTCTGTGGGCGGGACTCTAGACCGATTTTCCCCATTTTAAATAGCAATCTGCACGCAGAAACTCGGACATGTATGCCTAGGTCAACTCAGTTTTATTCACTGATCAAGAATATTTATATATATGTTCTTGTAGGGTGTCTGAAGTCTGTTTCTGGAATGATAAACTTAGTACACCCCCCTCTTATGTGTAGGGTATAAAAATCCAATGGTTTTAAAGTAAATTTGATTAAAATGTTATACACAGAAGATTTAATAGGTTTTGTTTTTACTACATAATATTTCATTATAGTTTAAATTTTTAAAAAGATTTTAAATTTTAAAGCTAGTTTAGTTTAGCCTTAAAACCCACTTTACTCTAAATTAAATAACCATAGCACATAAAATCTATTTTAATTTAGAAATACATTGTCTTTTTCATAAATTACATTTTTCCCTTTATCATACTTTTTTAACCTGTACGTATAAATTCTTAAAAGAAACCCAATTTTTTGTTCATTATTGTACCAATTCTTTGTATTGTATAGAAAAGTATTGTACATGATGACAGGGGACAAACTTAATAGGTTTTTAATCTGCACAAAAGCTTTGTCTCCCCAGAACACAACGTACCAACTTGCTCATGTGTTATTTTACACCAGAGTGTCATCATAACTAACAAAATGTATCAATGTTTGTTTGTATTGAATGTATTGCTATACATACATTATATGGTGAGAGATGGGCAAGAATATTAAATATTTTTATAGTTTTTAGTTTCATTTAAGTAGGAGAGTAAGGAACATTTGTCCGACATTGGGAAATATTTTAAAATTTATTCAGCTCTTCAATATAGACAATTGTTTACTTAATTGATAGTGCTGCCTTATAATAGGCAATTAAGTAAGATCTAGGCTCTAAGGCTCTACTCTGAAAGTCTTCTTTATAATTGACACTTGATTAGTTTCTAAATTTTTTTACCACTACACCATGATTACATCGATACTGAAAGAAAGCTTACAAATTTTGCAAAAATCATATCTCCCTTCGCGACATTATAAGTTTTTATATCCATCACCTCGAGGCATACTCGCTTTGTCAAAACATTTGTAGTACTCAGGCAGAAGCTTTGGAGACCCTATAAAGTTAAATATCAATCAGTATGAAATCCTTAACCAATTAGCTAAAACTATTTCTATCTATTAATGTGTACACTTATGGTAAAATTGACATATCCTTGAAAAACTATTTATTATTTTATTACTAGATTAGTAGTTGGTATTGAAATTGGGCAAAATTCCTTGAAAGATAAATAAACAGAAAAAATGTTAATTTTTTCGTGGTTTTTTGATTAAAAAACTGCATTAAGACCTTGCTCGCAATATATAAGCAAACATTTCCAGTCATAACTTCATCATTTTAAATTAGTTTAGTTCCTTCAATTATACCGATCGATTCAAGGTCAAAATATGAATCGATTTAACCATGTCCGTCTATCCGTCCGTCTGTTCATTTATATTTTTTGCGCAAGTTACAGGTCGAATTTTTGGAGATATTTCGATAAAATTTTGTACAAAAAGCCCAAAGAAGAGTCCTATTGAAAACCGACCCGATCGAACCATTTTTACAACCCTACCTCATTTAAGGCAGTGTATACAGATGCAACTAAATTAATTGTAGCATAATTTGTAGATCTAAGTGATATAGGGTATTAAATGGTCAGGCTTGACCGACTATAATACTTACACTTGTTTTTTGCTTGGTGTTTTTCGCCAATTGTGAATTTAAAAAATTATTCATAAATTTGAAAAAGTTTAAAACAAACCATACTGTCCATTTACAGATAAGGATATACGGGCTCACTTAAGTAATGACACGTACTCGGGCTGTGTAGCACCCTGCAATAGTCCTGCCAATCCTGAAACCGCATATTATCAAATGGAATCGCCACCTTGTTATACGATAGCCACCGGCTTACCCACCTACAATGAAGCCATACATCGCAACCATACACATAATCAACAACAGCAACAACAACAACAATCGCCTTTTACTTACGGCTTTAAACTCATTTATCCCACTTTGACGGCTGTACATCGAACAGCCACTAATTTGTTAAGTTCTTGGGATAAATATGATAGGCAAGAAAAGGAAAGGCGGGTAATGAAATCGTACAAGCGAAAACCAGAAACTCAACAATTACAGCCACAACATCAACAGCAAACAAATATATTGAATGATTGTGCCACCAGCAGCATAGCTTTACTAACCGACTGCCACAATAACAGTGAAGCGGTTAGCAACGCTACCACCACTGCCACTACAATAACCGCAGCCACAGCCACCACCAACACTACCCTGCACTCTGTATTAGATGCCACTGATCATTTTTGTAATAATTGTAGTGATTATGAAATTAGCAATTTAACCGATTTAACCGAGATTGTAACTGTGTGATTATGCTTAACAAATAACCTGTAAGCCATTTTTGAGTGGAATTTTTTAAGAAAAAATTTAACTTAAACCACATGAATGCAAGCCGTAAATTTATTAAAATTATTATTATTATTATTACTGTAATAAAATGTAAATTAAAGTATTTTTTATTTTTAAAATTTTTTTATTTTTTTAATATTTAATTTTGATTTGATTTATAAGATTTATAAGACAAAGAAAGAAGAAGTAGAAGACTGAGTATTGTAATATAATTAATGAAAAAAACTATTGCTATATAAAAAATATTTTTCCAAAAATCTTTTAATTCGTTTTGTTTTTTGTTTTTGATTTTTTTTAAATTTCAAATCAGTTTATGAAGACATTTTATATTTTTATTTTTCGTTTAATTTGTGATATTTTTGAAAAAGTTACCTCTTCCTTCCTTCCTTCCTTGAGAAATTCTAAAGAGAATCTTCACAGATTTTAATTTAATCATCCAAGGCTATCAAGTCTGACATGTCTCAGTCTATGAGTGATATTTTCGATACAAAAAAATCTTGCAAAATCTGTCCTGAGGTTGCTATTGAAGATTTTTAAAATCAGTATTTAAAAGCAACAACTAAAACAACAACTATTTAATTAAGCTAAATTTTAAAAACTCTCCACATTAATTAAAAACAGATGGGCGTAGCAGGTACCTGTACGCTTTTTAATAGAATTTCGATTTTACCAAGAAACTTTATTTTCTTAAATTGTGGGCGTGTCTGTCCATTACGCTTATTTTTTTAGAAAATCTATAAATACACTAATGACGAATATTTGTATCAAATTAAATTTTTGGGGTTGCTTTGTAAATTTTTATCGAATGTAGGCGTGACACTTGACTACCAGTAAAAATATGTATGCCAACTTCGCAACGTAATTTTTATGGCTGATAGATAAATAGATTTTTCTCGACGGACATGCCTGGACTTGAGTTTATAAGATTTATAGGGGTGCTACTTTCTCCTTCTTTCTTTTATATTATAGAATGCCCTTCTATTTACTTAATAAATCGAAAACCGGCAGCGGCTTCTTATACCCATCATCAGAACGATGCGTTTTTATTCAGACGTTTGTAAGTACCAGATGCGGGCGAGCCACACCCCCAAAAGTATATACATTCTTGATCAGCATCAATAGAAAAGTTGATTTAGACAATCTATCCGTCCGTATGTCCATGCGAATGATACACTTTATTGTTGTATCTCTCACGGTGACAAATCTTAAGATATCGAGCTGAAATTTGGTACACATATACTTCTTCAACGTCAAAAGCTTCTTGAAGTTTATTGAAAGTTGAAAATGGGCAAAATCGGCCTACTGACTGGCTCACATATTAAAATAAAAAAAAAAGGGAATCGAACCAACAATATACCGTTTCCAAACCCCTCGCTCTACAACGACACCATACAATATTTTTGAAATCAATTGCTTAGTAAATTGAGATTTTATGCATTTCCTAACTATTTGAAAAAGGTTCATGACAATGGGTATCTTAGATTTGGTGCACTCCTAATACAGCCCCGTTTTACTAGATTAATATTTTATATATATTTATTTATATTATAATTTTTTCTAACTAAGGTTTCGAAAGGTGCAAAATATATTTTGATGAACTCAACAGGTTTCCGTTGTTATTACCGTTGTCTTGAGGTAAAATGAAAAATTTATTTAAAAATAAAGTAAAATAAATCTAACGTTAATAAAACTTGGGTCAGAACTATGACTCCTTATTATGATTGTTCAATAAATTACACAACCGCCTACTCGTACATGTATATCCAAAATATTTCCTCATTAATCCACCTAAATAAAAACAATATTCTAAAGTTCCTTTACTTTCTGCCTATCCCAAATAGTTTGGGAAACTTTTGATTAATTCAAGTAAGTTACAATAAATTAAACTGCACCTTAAATAAAAGAAACCAATACCAATACAACAACTAATAAATAATAAAAATATGAAAAATAATTAAATTGATATTTTATCCTACTTAAGCACGGGAGGGGCAGATATGTACAACTTGTAAAAACTGAAAAACGCAATTAATTAACGTAACATTGCGACCATGTGGATTGCAGTAATTGGAAAGGAAAAGTATAAAATTTAATAAAGATATGTATAAATACGAATTGAAGCAACTCTGACTTTCATTTAAGTTTCTACACCTTCCAGGCTTTGAAATTTTACCAAATCGGTCAAGAGCCACGCCTACAATCGACAAAAATCTCTCATAGCCACAAAAATGATCTATGTAATTGCAATTTGAAATTTACAAGACCTCGTGTAAGTGACGTGACGTGTAAGTTGACACGTAGTTTTTTATAACGGACCCTTTATGAGTACCATCAGTGGTTATGTGGGAGTCTTCAGCCGGGCGACCTACCCACTCCCACTCTTATCTTCCCTGCGGTACCACCTTATAATATTACTTCACAGGGAAGTTGACTCGTAGTGGTTAAAGCTACTTGCCACACCCGCTGTTTGTATATGGTGGAGGGTATTCAAGATTAGGCCGAAACCGAATTTAGCGTTTTTACTTATTTTGATTTATAACCGGTTTTACTTTTTTCACTTGTCTATTTTTACACCGCATGTTGCTCAAACGTGTTTGATTGCTGTTTACATGTAACAATGATTGCATTAATTTTATGCATGTACTGACACCTTGGTTTATAAGAGACCAGTAAAATAATATTTATAATAAAAAAAACTCCTAAAACAGTAACACACGCACACACAACGGTTCATATATGCACTACTTTAATTTAATCATAATTTAATGAAGACATTTGTATGCATATTGTATTACTGGTGCTCGGTGCAAACGTCACAATCGCTAATGGTGACGTTGGTTTATTTACATACCCAGTCTCCTACGGGTAATAAATAAATCACTTTAGAAAAATTTCTATTCAATCGTTTGCATATAAAGTTTTTTACGATGCATATTTTTTATAAACAAGTAAACGGTTTTTTTTATTGGTGTTATAATAAACTGTAATGTCATTTATAAATGGGTGTGTGACATCACAAAAACTTGGTTAATTTCTTCCTTCAATGTGTAACGTTTCCCGTCAGGGAGACTATAAAATGATGCTCCTATATCCGCGTGTCCGTTTGCACGCGTTTTGTTAAAATACTGGAATATTTTATTGAATATTTTATAAAATTTGCCAAATTTATCTAGGACAATTTCAGAACGAGAATGAGGTGTCAAAACTCAAATTTAATTTTCTAAAACTCCATCAAATTTTCTTATATGTTACAACAATTTTGTTACTTGTTTGTACCCCCCACATAAGATGGAGGTATATTAAGTTCGTCATTCCGTTTACAACATCTAGAAGGAGGCGTCAGAGATCCTACAAAGTATCGAAACTATCTAGATATGTATGTCCGTGTATGTGTGTGCCCTTGGGTCTGTCTATTGTTGGTATTAGAGATATTGAGCTGAAATTTTGTTCAGACACTTTTAGTTTTTGTACGCAGATTTATATTTAAAATGGAAAAATTGGTCAAGTGCCACGCCTACAATCGACAAAAATATATGCCATAAAAATTGAGCTATGAAGTTGGAATTTGGCACGCACATATATAATTACCCCATTCACCGATTTGCCAAAAATGGGTGAAGTCGGACAACAGACACGTAAAACTCGACTTTCAAGCTGAGATGTTATGCACACCCTGTTACTGGGCGTAATCATATACTTACCACGCCCATAGTTTGTATGTAGATGTGGAGGGTATTTAAGATTTGATCTAAGCCACATTTTCTTACTCGTTTTTCATTTATAATAATAAACTTCATTAATTAGGATTACGTTAAGTTAAAAAAAAATTGCAGAAAATTTGAAAATTTGTGATCACATTAAGAAAATATGTACGCTTGACTTCAAGTACCGGGACACCCTGTATATAGTTTTTGAGGAAATGGACTACTTTTATAAGTTAAAAAAATCACGTGAATCATTCATTATGGAGAAGGTTTTAGTAAGGAAAGATACTTGCTGCAAACAACTAACTTCATTTTACAAGTTCTTTGGAGACACACATTACTACAGTGATTACCTCATATTAATAACTCTCTATCTCCTAAATAGATTTGTTTATGTATTGTTTTAATGACCCTTTCTTTTAAATCTTTACGACTTCCTCGGTTACATTGTTTTCTGAAAAAGAAAAAACAAAAAAAAAAACAGAGATTAAATTTTATCTAAATAAAAGAGTCACTATGTCATCAATTAGTAAAACAATTAGTAGCTGGGGAGTATGACAAATGCATTCATTCTCACTCATATTGTTGGTTATCGTGCAGCCATTAATTCGGCATTACATGTGCCGAGCACGTTTGCACATGACCTACATGTTAAGCTGGGTGGTCGGCCCTAAATAGAAAAATGCTTTGATAAGAAATTATTATATGGTATATTCCAAGAGCGGGCGGTAGGTATAAAAGTGAATTTTTATAACTGAATTATTATAAGCAAATATTTCCATTTTTTTCGGTTTACTGCTGCTTTAATAAAATAAAAAAGAATTTATATTTAATTCAATTAATTTTTTGTAGCCATTATTATACTTATCTTTCACTTTGTCAAAACGTATGCAATGTATGCCCCGAAGTGGGCGTTAGAGAATGCACAAAGTATATACATGCATTGTGAATCAGCATCGATCTGCCTATGTCTATCTATCCGCGTGTGTAAGCAATGTCGTGATCATTCTCCTGGTCGCAAAAATTGAGATTCAATTCCAAACTGATTGAAGTGTTGGTAGCTTTCGAACTCAGGTTCACTTTTGAAATTGTACAAAATCGATAAAATGAAACTCAAAAAGGGTCAATTTAAAAAAAAAAATCCCAATTACTCACAACGTCTGAAAGATATATCAAGAGTGCACCGATACTGGGTTGTCAACATTAGGCTTCAGCCAAACATACTTTTTATACCCATCAAAACAACGATGTGTGAATATATTCAGACGTGTGTATGCACCAGAAGAGTGCGAGCCACACCCCCAAAAGTATATTCTATGAAATTAAAAAAAAAAATTATGGAATCAAAAAAAATTTTATATGGGAATTGGTTCTAAAAATTTTTAAAAGGGTTTATTTTTGGTCCAATACATTTCCTTGTACCAAATTTCATCGAAATATCTCAAAACATAATAGGACCTCATATGGAGAGGGGTTCTATAAATGGTTTAATCTGGTCCATTTTCAATAGGGTTTACCTTTGGGCCAATACATGTCCTTGTACCAAATTTCATCAAAATATCTAAAAAAATGCGACCGGTCCCTTGCGCACAAATTTAGACAGACAGGGGGACAGACAGACTTTGTTAATTGGTTAATTGATTCTGAATCGATCGGTATCGTATCGGATTGAAGGTGGGTATGGTATGAGCCGTTTAGTAATTACAAACATCCGTACAAACTTAATATACCCTTTTCCGCAGGGTATAGAAAAATAAAAATTTTCATTTTTCAAAGAAAAAAATTAAATTAAATAATACATCAAGTGGTGTAGGGTATTTGTTAGTAGGGCTTGACCGATCATAATAATTTTCACTTGTTTTTACTTGTTTTATTATTATTAAAATAACGCTGTGGTTGACATGAAGCTAAGCGCGAGTATTAAATAAAGTCTCTGGAGTTTTAATAAAGGAATAATGGTTGTGGCAGTCGCATTTTTATTCTGACTGTTGCTCAACTGAATGGAAACTATGAACTTTTCAGTTTTTTATTCCCTTTTGTTTGCTAGTTTTCTATTATAGCAAATGATTATAGTCTTAAAGGTGTGACTGAATGAATAAATGGCAGACAGATTAAGGTTAAGAGTTAAATACCGCAAAGTTTTTTCACTCCTCTTGTACTACATTTTTAGCGAAAATGTATAAAAATTATTTACCACTTACTAACAGTATAACTTTAGTGGCAAAATGTTTGTATATATATATCCTTGAGAGAAAAAAACTAAGGACTTTAAAAAGGTCTGTTGAAAATCCATTTTCATGCTTGGCAGGCCTCTAATGAACACATTATTAAAAATAGCTTGATGCTATGTAATCATTCTTTAGAATACCGTTATTTTACAGTGAATTTGCAATTTTTATAGTTTTCCTTCAATGTCCTTGTTCTTTGATTTTTATATTTGAAAACTATTGTTACCTTCTCATCTCCATCACTCACTCTACTCTGTTGGAAGCATTTCATTATTTGTTAGCATTTTCTTTAAAAGATAAGTAAAGTGATTATCATCTCAGTCGGTGCTATATTGTTTTGTCACGCTGTTCTTTTTCTTTTCTACCTTTCTAAGCAGGATATTTTTACAAAGCACGTCATTTTTCGCATTTTTAAACAAATTAAAGGAAGATTTTTCTTACATGTTCAATATACGAGTGAAACCTTGAAGTATTGTGAAACCTTGAAGTATTGCACTTTTATACTCTTAACATTACAAAGATCTGGGTACTAAAGTCCGATCGATCCAAGCTAACCAATTAATCTTCACCAAATTTTGTCAAAAATTTAAAAATTGCGAATTTTCTCCATATAGAGACGTTCTTTATATAGTGAGCGATTCTATATATGAACCATTTTCAATAAGAATCCTTTTGGAGCCAAAAGATGCCCTTGGACCAATTTTCATCAAAATATCTCCAAAATCGTAATCTTTAGCTTGCAGCCCATGTTTCCGTTTATAACTACCGAAGGCATTTTCTTTGATTTTGAAAAAGGTTTCATCATTACATACATATTATGTTACATTGAATAGAAATAAGAACCTCGCTGTAAATCTTCAGTTCACAAACCATCAAGAAATTTCTGGACTCAGTGGGTACTGCAGAAAAGGCAATAACTAGCAATTATGTTAAAATTAACTTTTAAACGTTATTATCCCCACAAAATAAAATAGATTTCTTTCTCGCAGAGTGTGACCTGTTGGTATTCATTATATTTTTAAGCATTATTTTCCTTGTAAAGTTAGTGTAGGTTAAGAAACCTTAAATGAAACCTTAAATAAATGAAATAAAATGAAATATTTCTTTGTGTTTATGTATAAGCGCATAAATGTGAAAGTGATCCAAGTCGATTTTTCTTCTTTTAAAATTGTTGAAACGTCGCTTTGGCAAAATCGACTTGGACCACTTTCATGATTACGGTCGAATATGTGCATGTGAATGTTTTCTTACAGTCCGTTGCTGTTGCAAACTTAATTGTAAGTTAATTTGATTTATTACGGAACCGTTAATGAAAAAAATAGTTTCGTTGTAAAGATAACAAGTTTGGTAACAAATCATATAAAATTGTACAACAATAATTAGTACTTCTAATTGCATGGCTAGAATCAATCTTATAAACGAAAAGCCTGACTAATGTAAATTATGCAAAATTGTATTCTAATTGATGTTACGTAACATCTATTAACATAACTCCTTACGTAGGAAAAAAGAAAATTAACAACTGGCGTCATTCGCTAATTGTTGTTTGATTAATAGCAATTTCTTATACATATGACGCGACAATTAAATACAAAGTTGTCTAATAACTGAATTATTCATAAATCATAACAAAACTGTGTTCATTATTATAAAAGCATGTCACCTCTGCTATTCATTTATTCAACGTTGCTTCATATGATACATTAAACAAGATTAGTTCAACGAGCAGAGTGGCGCAGTGGAAGCGTGCTGGGCCCATAACCCAGAGGTCCGAGGATCGAAACCTTGCTCTGCTAAGCACTTTGGGTTGCTACTTTTTTTTTAATGAGTTTTTTTTATCTCATTAAGCGAAAATATATGTGTTATACAGATAATGTGTTTTTAAGTTATTTTGAAGGTCATTAGGAGGAAAACCGCTCATCATCATAAATTTTTTATTGTTTTAAACAAAACAAATGCATGCTACCAAAGATGTATCACACATATACACATATATATAAATGTGTTGACATAAAATAAAAATGAAAATAAAAATAAAAAAAAATAAAAAGTTTGGTGTACGAGATATATACTGAAAAAAAAAGAAACTTTTAAAATAAATTTTTTTATGAAAAAAAATGCGCTAAAAAGCAAACAAACAAATTTTAAAATCATGCACTTTAAGGATATGCGGGTTTATAAAGTTTCTCACAGGAAAAAAGGGACTCGTAAAAGTACTTAGCGAGAGTTTTAATTTATATTAAACCCCATGCGGCATCGCACCCTCACAAAAGCGAAAGTCCTCCACGCACTCATTCTAAATCAAACAATTAAAAAACAAATACAAAAAACTAAATTTGGCTTAAAGAAAATCTTATATATAAGCAGTAGGCGTGGCGCATATATAATTGCAGTATTAACTGGCAAAGTAATGTTTTGCGCTGATTAAGTTTTTTGTAAATTGGGTGCATAGACAAGTCATAGCGCCTCAGATTTTAATGCTGATCAAGCATGTGAGGTGTCCGACGCCTGCTTCTAGGTGTTGTAAGTACGTATGTTATATTCTTGTTTTCTCACAAGGTTACGTGTATTACGCCCCCTGAGTAATACAATTTTCATGGCTTGTTGATTATGTATCGGAGTGTCAATTAAATTTACTTTCATCGTATCTTACATCAGCGATTAACTGCTCTGTACATATGTATGTATAAAAATGAGGAAAGCTATGTCATTAGGGAGTGGTAAGAAAATGAAGATAAAGAGAAAGGAAGAGAATAAGAGAAAAAATGATTTTGTTTAATTAAAATCAAAGTATCGTGTTTATCTTGTAACAGTTAATACAAGCTGCTGTTAAACATATCTTATTCTTCTTCTTCTTCATCTCCAATGTTATTGTTGTTGTTATTGGTTACGCTGTTGTTTGCGACATTTATTTTGTTTTTTTTATGTTTTTAATGGAACCGAGTTTCATGTTCATTCATAAACTTGTCATCACCAACTTGTACATACACATATGCGTAAGGTGTGTGTGTGTAACAGATTAAATGACTGCCATGGTTTAGCAATCAAAACGGGTTTCTGTCAGCATGCTCTATACATGCTTATGGTTTAAATTTGCGGCCAAAAGTTGTTGTGTGCCTACCAGTGAATGACACAATTTACCAGATAGCTATACAGGACCTTTATATATAAAAACTACAAAAAAAAAAATACAAATTAAAAAACAAGCACACTGGACATAGCTAACAACTAAAACAGTTCCATGTTTTATATATTAAGGCTTGGCTACATCCGTCTGTCTGTCTTGTGCGTGTGTCGTATGGTTTTTTTAGTCTCTTCTATACCCTCCACCTCTTGTATTTTCGCAAAGGGTGGGTATATTAAGTTTGTGCGGATGAATAAAGAGGAAGTCTATGGAAAATGGTCCGAATTGGACTATTTTTAGAACTCCTCCTCTTACTCTACCACATATATACCAAAAAATCGCAACTCTTATTCTTCTGGCAAAATGTGGTAAAAAGAATTATTAGCTTAATGATTGGTTGAGTCTAATTTGGATATGTCACGAAGTAACTTAGAGACCTACTAACTAATTGAATCATAATTTGTGGAACTAAGTGGTGTAGGATATTAGGTGGTCGGGCTTGATCATTGCACTTGCTTTTTTCTAATGTGTGCGTACCGCTGCAAAAGTGGTTGCTAAAACTGTCACTGTTGACCTACATCAGTAACAGAGCTCCTCTTACCAGTTTGCTTTATAAAAAAAGTAAACAGACAAAATAATCGTATTCACGTGTTTATATGGATCATAAATATTATTGTGAGGTTGTTGCTCTTACAATAAAATTGAACTTTTCAAGAGGAAAGAGAAAGAAAAGTCAGAGTTTTATAGATTCAGAACAGAAACTAAAATCATGTCTTAATTTATTTATTGTAATATTTGCAAGCACAAGTACAACCTCCACAACGTTAACGTTCAACATGTATAGTTCGAATTTATTAGTTGATCATACGATGGTAAAGGTGACTAAACCAGTTGGTCGTTTATAAATAATGCCACTCACTGGACTTTTCCGTCAATTGAAATGCTTTTTGTTGAGTAGTGGTTACATACATTGCATGCATTCATACAAATCAGACTTTGGCTTGACTTAGCCGGCATTTTTTTCTTATTTTAACCTGGTCAATATTATGTATGGAGATATATATGGCAAGTAAGGGAGGCATTGCTTTTCTTGTGTTGTTTGTGTTGTTGCATGCTTTTCATTTAATTGTTGTTTGGTCAGTTTTTTCACTATTGACGTTTTTCTATTTTAATAAATGAATGCCTCACTTGCCAAATTAATTAAGTCCATAAAACGAAAAGAAATCAAAAGCAACCAAAAACAATATTGACCACTTCACCAGTTAATTTCATAATTTATGCTATAATTAGTTGAGGTATAGTTACACTTCAGTAAACGCGAGTAATTCCTAAAAAAAAATATATGGAGACTCAAACTTGTCTCAATTCTACAAAACGGAATTAATAAAAAAGTTTCATTCAAAAATATCAAGAATGAGGAATTATTAAATAAGATCTTTTTATACTGAAGTGATCTTTTTCATTACGAAGTTTCACGTACAAAGTTTGAACTGTTGTAAGTTTTGCGAAAAATGGACATAAAGGAAGATGTTTATGTCGTTTAAAGGCTTACATTCTTAAAATTGTGTGAATGTAGAGATTTATGTGTTTCAAACGACGCTTTCATGGGAGTTTCAAAATCTTAATAGATGCTGTTATGGCGGTCTGATCAAGCTCAAACTTGCACCATTGAATTTAAACTGCCATGAAAGCATTCGCCTAAATTGTGAGGCTGTTAACTTTCAAATGATGTAAACATTTTTCTTCTATCTTCAATTTTTGCAAACTTATCACCCAAAACACAGTCCGCAAACACAAATTTCATCATGCTAAACAAATATAAGAGTATTTGCTTTTAGCTCATGTTGGTATCAGTCAGTCATTTATATAGAATTTTATCTTTATCTTATTTATTCAAAACATGATGAGTAATATCAGTGATATGTGTACGCAGTGATGTATGTAAAATATGGCTTGGGGCAAACCTCTAGGGCACACTCTCAGCGCACCAAAATGTTCTATTTTCTCTACGTCTACTTTCTATATGCTGTAAATACTGTAACAATCTAAATTGCTCCCTTTTTAAGATCGTGTCGTTTTGTTATACCTCTCGTGATGCACACTTTCTACTAGCAGAAGGAGACGTGGTAGATTCTACAAAGTTCAGTATATTTGATCAGCATTAAAGTAAAAGACATTCAGTCTATTGATACGATTACTAAAATTAAAGGATCAATCTGAAGTTTGGTACAATTTTAAGTCATGCCCGCCATCGACAAAGACATGAAGTTGAAACTTAGTGCATTTTCTTAAAAACGCATCCATTTATTTGGCATCCATCGACGAAAAAAGTAGGCGGGGCTGGATAACATATACGCCCATAATATACAAAAAACCTTTTTATTTAAGATTTGAAGTAAAGTCAGTTTTTAGCATTTTGTGGTGAAAAGTGCAAGTTCACCTTCAATTATACCGATTGCCTATGTTGCTTGTAAAAAACCTAAATAGTAAGAATGACAGATATTTTAGGAGATAACTCCGTAAACATAAAAAGATCAAATTATTTCACATCTAATATAAAACACGAAATAATTTTTACATAGAACTTTTTGAACTTAATTAAACATAATGTGTTGACATTTTCTTCTTGAACTAAATCTAAGTTTATCATGCTTGTACGTGTATATGTATAAGTCTATAAATCAAATGCATTTATAATTATTAGCTCGCGGGATATGAAACTTGATAGATTACCTAGTAAAGCATTACGCACAAATTGAACAATAAAACAATCATTGCAACACTTGTACAAATACGTATAATTTCACTCCAAAACACTCTTGCAGAGGCTGTGATTAATAAGCAATAATAGCAAGTAAAAGTGTCACTAGCTATTTGTTTTAACTTCTTTAATGTGTTTTTTTTACACACTCACACACCTGTAGATACATTTACGCATACTTGGCTACACTTTTCAAATACATTTCTAAAGACTCAAAGTAATATGTGAGGTATTGAGGAAAGTAATTCACTTCAAGACAACAATTGCTTTGATCACCAAATAAAACAAAACATGCTTTTTTATACCCTCCACCTTAGTGATGGGAATATATTAAGTTTGCTATTCCATTTGCAACACTTACTTCTTAAACAGCATCAAAATCTGAGTTCTTCTAGAAAGTCCGTCCGTGTATTATAAATTTTGAGACATCAAACTGAAATTTTGTAAAAATTCTTCTATGTGCATAGGTAGATATTAAAATTGGGCAAAAACGGCCAAGTGCGACTCGCGTATTATAAAAACAAAAAACATAAAAACCCTTTCAATCACATAAATGAACCTATGAAGGTAAAACGGTATATTTTGGATTTGGCCAAAGCCAAAGTAGGTGTTTTTACTTGTTTTTGACAAAATTTTAATATCAGCTCAATCCACTAATCAATCATAGCATTGACAAATTAAACACATGTTATTTAAAAAACCATTTGAGTGTAAAATTCATTTACAAACAGATAAATTGTAGATAGAAAAAACAAGTAGGAAACTAGGCTGGGATACAATCATGAATACCCACCGAGCAGCACATAAGTACTTTAAGAGTAATCAGGAAAATTTAAAACTACGAAAACTTGCGGCCAAGTTTAGAAACGATAACAAAATTTTTGCGCCCTGGAGCACACACACCGCATATTCATACAAACAGACATGGTTAGATCGACTTACTATGCGATGCTGATTTAAAATATATTTGTGGGGTCTCCTATATCTGCTTTTGAGCGTCGCAAACGCTTCGGCAAAGTGACACTTGCCCCCATACACGTATGGTGGTGGATTTAAGAACAGTCATTCTAAGATAACAAAAACAAATATGTGTTGAAAAACACACCAAATAGCTGCTTCTACAAACTCTATCTTTTTACAGACAATCGAGACTCATACTGCTAATCATTTCATTACACATGATTATACAAACGAATGAGTGGGTCATTGACTTGATGTGGTGTGTTTTATGTGATGATAATAAATGTAATAGTAGTGTAAGTGTAGTCGCACACACATGTGTGTTATAAAAAACTCAAATACATAGAAAATAAGTGAAAGTAAGGAAGTTGGCGCTTAAGTTGTATAAGTAAACGTTTAGCATAAGAATTGTTGTTAGAGTCAAACATGTATGTATTGAACGATACATATTTTGATACATATTTTACAGATGTACTGATTTATTTTTGTTAATACTTATTGCATGACATCATCAAATACAAATCGTTACAGGAAGGCTTTTAAGCAAAATTCTCCTTCCTCTTGTTAATCAAGATGTGTTCAATTATTCGATTGATCAATCACTTTAACTACTCATCAAGAAGCTTTTTTTTTAATAGGATTTTAATAATTCGTATCTTTCATATAGAAGTGAAAAAGTATGCAAAAGACTATTATGGTGATCTGGTTGGGGAAGTGCATCTTGGGAACAAGGTTGCCAAGGTGACATATAGTCTGCTAACACATTTTACCTTTCTTAGTGTTCTTCTAATTAATATAAATCAAGTTTTCTCATTGTTGTTCATGTATAAATAAAAAATACTGCATTATAAATGTCCGTACATTCATTTAAAAAAAATATAGAGCTAAGATCCAAAATATAACTGCAGACGATTACAAGTAAAGAGACTCAATTTAACTTAAGACAAATCTTAAGTACTCTTCATATCAAAACAAGTGAAAATGTACAACAATGTCAGTCCCAACTTGGTTCCACAAATTAGTTTAGTTGTATCAGTAAAAATCGCTTCGTAAAGTGTCTTTATATGAAAAGTAATTTTAAAAATGGTCCGATCGGATCCAAATTTAGCACAGACAATTATTAAGCTAAATAACAATTTTTACCAAATTTTGTCAAAAAATATTACTTTAAATTTAAATACAAAGCGCACCTTCTTAAAATCTTCCATAGTTTGCGCTTTAACAACAGACACCCATGGGGACAGACACATCTAAATCGACTGTGATATTGATGCTGATCAAAAATGGGGTGTAAGAAGGGTCTCAACTGATTTTTCAAACTTTTTAAAAAGAACTTTTCAAACCTTTAATAAGGAACAAATGTTTGCAAAAAATTATAATTATAATAAACTTTTACTTTGACTTTAAAAATTAATTTTGTTAAAAAAAAATAAAAAAAAATTAATAAAAAGAAGAAAAAGATGACTAACGCAGCACTACTAACTAGTGTTAAAAAAGTGTTTAAAATCGTTTGGAAAAATATCGTTTAATAGATATATAAAAAAAACGGTACCACATGTACTAACAACAGCTTACTCGTACTCGCATATAAAGGAACACGTAAAATAGTTAACAATAGAGATTGCGCAGCTTGAAAAGGATCTCAAGCTCAATTAAATGCTATTGTTCTCTGGCCCGAACAACAGCACCAAACAACAAGAATACGATAACACACGCACGCACTGAAATTAGATATGAAATTTTTACGAGAATTTGTAATTTTAAACGGCATTGAAGGCTGAAGATGCTTTTGTTCAGAAGTGAAATAAAAGAAAATAAAAAATGAGTAGGAGTGCGTTAAGGAAAATTCGAAAACGCCTTGGAAAACATGTGTGCAGCATTTAAGCTGAAAGTAACAATTATTAATAGCCTGTAGGTATCAAGCGTAAGCAAGACGATCATTTTCTGCCTGCTACTGAGACACAAAAGGTTTTTTTTTTTATAAATTAAATTTTGTAAGAACACAAGCATCATCCCCCGAGATGCTTGGGTAAAATTTAAATTCAGGTAGAGGTAGAAAAATGTTCTCTCTGTGAGAGGCATTTGAAAAGAAAGAGGAGAGTTGTTAAGATTATTGTTACTCTAATCTCTCTTTCGTGTCTTTCAAGATCAGTGAGAGAGTGTTTTTCTTTTGCATATTATTTTATTCCTCTACATGTTTATTTTATTCATACAAATGCCTACAAATTCTTGCTCTAATCTCTCTCTCACGATCGTTAGAGAGAAAATCTTCCTTTTTTAGTTCATTAAAAATTCTTTACTTACATTGCTTATAAAGAACAAATAGAAAGAGAGAGAGAGAGAATACATAAAAAACACTCACTCTCATTGGCTCTCCCTCGGTTATCTTTATTATTAAATTAAAACGATCGTTACGTTTATTCAACGGTCAGTTTACTTAAGCAAGCCTTGGTTTTACGTTGTCTTTTCGCTCAACTGTTTCTTTAAACGAAGTTAATTTTTAATAAATATTGACTGACCAGATATAATAACAGTGGTTACGTGCAGTGAATAAACAATCAATTATGTTAAAGTAAATTTTATAAAAGAAGCATACAACACAACACAATACAAGCTCACTCGAGAAAATATTTACCTAAAAAGTTGGTAAGCTAAGCCATAAAATAATAATAATTGTAACACACGATTAACAACAACAGCAACTAACAAGAAAGAAACAGTGCTCAGAGAAATCCTATAAAAAGTGAATAATGGAAAGTTTAACGCGTTCATTAAATTATGAGCTGCCGCAAGAGTTGCACTTTAGTGACGCCAACGTTCAACACATATTGCAGAATTCACCCAGTAGCTCCAGCACAGCTAATATCCCCATAACTACTATAACATTGAACTCCACACCCGCCATCACTACAACAACAACAACTTATCAAAGCGGCCAAACAGCAGCTCATCTATTAACTAATTCGGTGGCCAAAGACTTTTTGCATAAATTAGGAGCCACTCTTTTAAATTCCATACAATTGCAAAATAACCATCAGCAACAACAGCAACAACAACAGTTATCCAATACTTTTACCACAAATTTATCCTCAGTGCCAGCATCATCAACGGCGGCATTGTTAACGGTCCATCATCACCAACAGCCATCAACACTCCAAACGGATATGGATTTTATAAGCAATCATTTATCGATTGATGCGAAAAACTACGAGGCCATGGACGAGTTGCAAAAACAATTGGAATATGACAAATTTATGAACGAGGTGTGGATTGGTGTGGTCTTAACACTGATATTCATCTCAATGATTTTCTGCTTTTGTTCCTGCTTCCTCTACCATCAGTTCATCATATGGAAACGGAATTGTAAGTATTTTGACCCGAACTTGTGCAATGTTGTCAAAATATAATATAAAGATTTTAAAAATTCAAACGCTTTAATGTGACATATACCGGAACGCGTTAACTCAAACGCTACCAAGTAAACAAATAAATAAATAAATACAATACCTCGCTAATACTTTCACTTTTTGTTTATTCGTATATACCCCTCCCCCCTACACACACACACACACACACAAGATGAGGGAATACTAAATTTGTCACTCCGTACACATATACCCGAAGAAGGCGTCAGAAACAAAGTAATCAGCATCAAAATCCGAGGCGTTTTAAAAATGTCCGTGTTTCCGTCTCTTGTTAAAACTCTAGCGGTAGCAAAGCACTTCTTTTTCTGTAAGCAGTTTTCTATTAAAATTACGCATAATTGGTCACGCTAGCCACGCTTGCTTTTGACAAAAATCTCTCTATTAACCACAAAACTAGATCTATGAAGTTAAAATTTAAAAAAATACAATGTGTTCAAATTGGGCGGCGTCGAATATTAGACATACAAAAAGCGTCTTTTTAACACAGAATCCAACTTATAAATTGGTACATATGGACTTATGGCACATGGTGGACTTATCCTACATGTATTTTTTTATTTGGCTGGTTCTTACTTCACATAAGCGAAGGAACAGACGTAAGAATACATTTCTTTTTAACATGAGGAGTTACACATAAAAATGTTTTTATATTTTTCCATTGATCAATAAAAAAATTTTAAATAAAAAACTTAACAAAAAAGCAATAAAGTATAATTTCATCAAGTTTATAAACAAAAGCAAAGCGACGGAATAATAAACCATAAAAGTCAATTAAGTATTACAACAAATAAAGGAAATACAACAATCATCAAAAAAGTAGCCGCCAAAAACATATTTATATTATACTGACAATAAATATAAAGTTTAAGAATTTAAAAAAAAAATTAAATTATTGATTTTTATACTACGTGTGTCATTGCGTTCGCAACACCTCGCAAGAGGCGTCAGAGACCATACAAAAATCTATATATTCTTGTAAATTGTGAGATATTGGGCTACAATCGATCGGTTGAGAGCCAAAAGCCTTTTTATCAACCACAAAATATGAGCCACGAACTTGAAATTTGGCACACACATTTAAGATATGGCCAAGGCCAAATTCAGTTTATTTGCTTATTTCACTATGAAATAAATTACCAAAGAAACGATACTTGAATAAAAACGCGCCTCAAATAATGGTGCATTTATTGGTTCGCAAATTAGGCATTTGCGAGAAGCCTATCGAATTAAGTTAACTGTCCCCGCAATCAATCGTCAATCATCAACAGGCACCCGATATACTCTTTTTACTTTAGTAAAGATTTCTTCTTTTGTAAAAAAATAAATAATGATTATAACCATTAATTAATAATTTTTATTATTTCCGCCTAAAAATAGAAAAAAAAATCACAATAAATGCAAAAAAATCGAAATATACATCGACCAAATCGTAAATAAGTTATAAAGACAATCGCGCATACAGTTGACACACAATCAATTAAAATACTGTTATCATTCTATAAATTATACATGCATAGAAATAATTGCGTTGCATATGAAATTTAAAAGAAACTGCACTTACAGTAATCTATTAATAATCAATCTATACCGTGAGCGGGCGTTATCAAGCCTGGGTTAAAAAATGTTCCAAATCAGTCAATAATGGTCACGGTCACACCCAATAGAAAATTCAATTTAAACTTAAACAAAATGTTTGAGTTGCCTTATTTATTTAACAAAGTTGCAAATGAAAGAAATGAAATAGTTAACGCTGATAATAAATGAAGTTAAATCAGTTAATTAAGAAATTACGAATAAATTTGAGAGATTTTGAAAAAATAAATCGGAAAGTATTATATAAATAACTATACACACTTATAAACAGGTGTTAATTTTTTTGATGAGCTGCTGGCGCGGCCCCAGATCACAGGTCATATGTCCAGATTCTTGATAAAGCTTGGAAAAACCGATTTCATAATATAATAATAATATTTCTCTCTCTCTCTCTCTCATTTTCACTTCACTTCACCTCAAACAAAATGTTTTTATTCAAATTTTGAGATCATAATTTCTCGACACGTGTTACCGAAGCGATTTTAATTAAATATGTCCCCTTAGCTTAAAATAAACGAGTGTGCTGGCATATGTGCGTCGAGTCCAAAAGTCAAAAGCGCACTACGTATGTAAACAGATAGGTGTTGTGAACATTAACTATGATTGATTACTTTCCTTGAGGCGACTCTCTACATTCATTGATTTATATTTAATGTTCAAATAATAATTATACATGTTTTTCACATCTTAGTTTAGTTATTCTTAACACTTTTCAAAAAAGAAATTCGTGTAAATAATTGACAAGGTGATAGACAACCAATCTAATACAAATTTATAATAATTTTTCATATATAAAATAAATTTACTAAAAATGATTTTTAATTTTTATTTTTCGTCCTATTCCCCTCTCTATAGATCGTTCCACTTTGGTGCAAAGTCAGTCATTGTCGGATATTGAATCTATAAAATCGCCTTCTGAGTTTAATGATCCAGTACCCGAATACACTTTAGTTTCTGGTTTACCTTCATACGAAGCTGCCCTTGAACTATTACGTAAAACGAAGCAACCCTGTTTACTGGTACATCCCAGTGTTTTTAATATATTCGAAAAGTCGTCGAACAATGACGACCTTAACAATATTATTGTAAAAAATGCTGCTACCTTAGATACTATCAAAAATGTCCCCATAAACAATAGTAACGAAGTAACAACACCACTGCTAACTGAAATGACGGTTACAACAACGCATCACCACAACAATAATCATAGTTCAGCTACATTGACAAATGTCACTGCAATGACACATGTCAATGAGAAATCACCGCAGCAGCAACAGCAGCGTTCCCCAGGTATGGCAATAATACCAACAACAGTGGCCGCACCAACAACATTGATGACTGACAAAGCGACACACGGTAATAAATTAGGTGCAGTGGAGAAGTGTTGTAAATCTTAAGTTTTATTTTTTGTCTTTTCCTTTCTCATTTTATTTCTATTTCTGTACTACGTATATTTGCTGTGCATTTACTAAGAAATGCATTCTAAGACTGTGATAATGTTACCTACTAAAAATTATATTTTACAAGTAAAAACAAAAAACGAAATCTAGAATATCCACCACCGAGGTAATGGCGTCTTGAACTGTACATACATTAAGAGGACTATTGTGGGAAGGGTTTTTTAAGAAAAATAACTTAAATAAAGCTTGTTCCTTCTTAGGGTCCCTAAGTAAATTAATTCAACACTGCTTGAAGTTTTATATTCAGTTATGTAGTTGGCTATTAAATTTGGAAGGGTATAATTTATTGTTGTTTTTAGATAGTGAAGGACAAGGTTTTTTGGACAAGTGCAACTTCGATTTTGTTCACATTTTCTTACCGTTACATAACATCGTTTTAAACGTAAATTCTAGTCGTCTCAACAAGACAAGATTTTCAATCAATCACAATCGATAATTATTTTGGAAAATTTACTCCAAGCACATTGTCAAAATGGTGAAAATTCACTTGAGTGTCTGAATATTTTAGCTTTATAAATCAATTAATGATACGAAATCGGTTTTGCTTACACGGTATCTAGATGTTAGGACCAATTTTGGTTGTCAATATTTCGTTCCAACTTTGAGACCCATATTTAAAAACTGACTTTAAAGAAATGTTTGCTACAAACAAATGGACAGACAGACAAACATGTTTGGTCAAGTGTACAGTTTTTTGTAGCCTGAATAGTGCCAACATTTTGTTCGAGCTGGTGGTGGTGGTTATAAGAAGAAGTATTATTCTCATCATGAACTGTAGTATATGAGAATATTTATATTTTAGAGCTTTTTTGTACGATTGAATGAACAAAAGATTATTATGAAAAATATTTTTAATTTAATAATTTATTCATATTTTATTGTTTTACTAATAATTAAAATAATTATCTAGTTTTTAATTGAACATATATATAATTCATAATTAAGATTTAGTTTCTTCGATAAACTCGAAATCCCAATGATTTTAATATCGATTTAAATGAGTAAAATTAATTTTTATATAGTACGACTATCGGTTAATATGAAATATATTGCCTAAGATAATAAATTGATTTATTTATTCAAAACCTTCAATAAAGAGTCATTTAATTAGATTATGTAAAAAAAAAACACTTTAATTACTTCTGCACAGTGATAAGTTTGACATTTTCCAGTTACAGTTCCAAGTGCAATACGTGCTTATAATTTTGAAAGTGGGCCAAGTCAAGAATGAGGCAGGCCGAAACTCTGGTGTTTGATGCCCTGCAAACACTTTTGCAAACGGCCAAAGACCGACATAGATTTTAATCGGTAATCGGCAATCGACTACTATTGTAATAATGATGATATTGATGGTCCAAGTCGGTTTAGCCTTCTTTATCTTTAAACATTTCCACATATTGGGCCTTTAATAATAGTAAGCACCCATCTATATTGTTAATTATATATTTACCATTGGAGGAACTCTTCATGTTCTAGTAGGTTAAATTAAGTCATCATTACTTAGTTAGCAGTCTTCCATTAAACCCAAGTGTATACTCACCTAGCATTACTCGGAGTATACTTACAAATAATAAAATTTTACAATACATTCATCAGCTTACCCCTCCTTATGGTTATAAGCTAGAGCAGTGTAATAATTACTAAAAGCATAATTTTCTCAAGTGTACGTAATTGACTGCTTCTGGCGTTATTTTCTCAATATTAAGAAAACAGATGTAGTTAAAAAAAAATTGCTACATACAGATGTCCACACTCTCAGTAACTTACCTATCGATTGTAATGTAAACCTGTTATGGGAAATGTTTTTTATTGTCCAAAAATCCATAAATAATTTATGAAGCCAGCTTTTTGCTGATATGTAGGTCACCGTTTACGAGTGACAACCTACACGCATATACGGCCTACATGCCATTTATGGCAACAAAATATGACTGGTTTTGTAAGAAAATAAGGAAAGTTTGTTTAAGCGTAACGGGCATGCGCACATGGAACGTGCACCAAAAAAATAAATAAATAAAGGTAATAATAAAGAAGAAGAGGAGTAAAAACCAAAATAAACAAAAAAACTAAATTTAACTTGTGTTGGCAGTGACTTGGCGTGCATGTTATCCAGCACCCTTCAAATTTTGGCACATCCATATATGTATTAGATACAAAAATGTGTACCGAATTTCACACATACATATTAGATTAGGTCGATTGTAGGCGTGGCTCTTAATTGGGAAAAGAAGATTCATCTTCATTTTTGTGACTGTAAAAGCTGTTCGTCAATTATGGGCATGGCACTTAAATAAGAATTTACGAACGGTGGTAAAAATTCAATATTTGTACTCGATTTACAGCCTAATGTCTCAACCTTTGTTACAATAAGTAGGTGGACAACATTTTCACACGGTCGGACATTTCTACATTGACTGTCTAAGAATACACTATATCTACTTTATGTGGATGTCTGATTGCAATCGGAACAAAAACCACATAAGTGCTAAGCTAAGCTAAATTTGACTTAGCCCATAGCCCTCTGTATTTCTGAGTAACCTGTTGGCGTGGCCTCTCTCTGTTGGCTAACGCTCCTTATCTTAACAAACTTTTAATACATGAGTTGCATTTTACCTCATAGGTCAAGTTTTACATATTTTACATTGGTCAACATATAAAAATGTTTTTTTTTTGTAGCGGTGAATTTTTTAAACCGATTTTGCAAATAAAACGACCAACTTAGTATACTGCTTTAAAATGAGACTCAATATAAAACTCAAGTGCGTATATGCAAACATGAATGTTACATATGTACAATCTAAACCAGTTTTAGCATTATTTATTAAATTAATGACGATAACTATCCATTAACTAATTTAGATCTAATATTAGGCCTTAATTAGTCCAGTACGACACATATAATGGCATGAGTAATAAATATCAGTTGTCGCCACTTTATTAATATGTTGTGCAAAGGTGATAATTACAAGAGATAACTATCGATACACATATGCATAAATTATTGATACAACAAATGCTTGTGATGTTTTTTTCACTTTCATTTTCAAGGTTATATTTTTTTTGTAAAAAAACGCATTATATGTGTAATAATTAATTTAAGCAAAAACATTTAAAGAGGGTACGAGTAAATTGTTAACTTTCTTAAATGGATTTTATGCAATTTGGAAATTTTAGTTGAAATGCACTCCGAATCGCAATAATATGCAAAGTGATAGCACAAACACAGCTATCGCAGAGAATGCGCTTGTCACCAAAGCCTTATTTATTACTGCATGTAGAGTATCGTTTAATTTATTTATTAAATAGATTTAATAAAGTATTACATTGTTTGGTGCATGTACTTACATATGCAAGTTGGCGTCATACTTATATCATGGTTGATTAAAAATGCAACCACAAAACCTATTTGAATTTTATATGCTTCCTTTGAGATGAATTCTTAATTGCACGATTCAAAGCACCTGTAGTTAATCTATTGCGTATCGACTAACAAGTCGGGTTCTGTATCAAATAAGGTTTTTTTATACTCTACACGTACATGGTGGATATATTAAGTTTGTCACCCAGAAGAAGGCATCAGAGGCTCTACATATATATAGTTGATCAGCATCAACATCTGAGTCGATCTGACAATGTATGTCCGTATGTTGTTAACACTCTCACGGTCGTAAATTTTAAGATTTTGAGCTTAAATTTTGTTCAGGGAGTGCTGGTTTCTGCATGCAGATCACTACTTCAAATGGTGAGTTTGACCAATCAAGAGTCAACAACTAACAAAACAGTACCTATTATATATGCGCGCTCGGATTACAGAAAAACGCACAATTTGTACATATATGTGGAAGGTATTTAAGATAGAGAATAAGCGAAATTTACTTGTTTTTAATTTTGACTGAATTTTTAACACTCTGATGAATCGTACAATTAATTATAAATGTCATCAAATCTCAACTTCATAATTTTTGTGACTGATAGATAGATTTTGTCTATTATAGACAAGGGCTCTGTGAAGACTTTTTCCCAATTCCCTCATAAACATGTTTTGTTCGAAGAACTCCACTTTCTACGAGGGAGGGGTTTCAATTTTCAATGAAAATAAAACTTCAATCATGTAAAATTGATATTTTCACTGAATTCACTTTCTAATCTATGGATTTTAAAAAGTCTATTTTCAAATTAGAGATATACTTCTAATTTAAGGAGCATACTTTTAGTTTAACAAATAATAAAATAAAATTAATATAAATTATAATTAAATTGATATAATTTTTTTTAAGAAAAACAATGTGTTAAAAATGATCGTAAATGATAATGACATTACATGTAATGTAAATGCAAATACAATATATCCGTTGGATATAACAAAGCAAGTATTTGATTTATAGGTTTTTAATGGAATTGAATATCTGAGTGAAAAATATCTGACTTTTCCTACCATAAAAAAGCGTTTAAAAAAATCTTACAAGACCGCAAAATTACTTTTAAAGTAAAACGTCACCTGATGTGTTACTTGAAACTAAACAAATTTATATTAAAAACTCACATAACTATACGTATGCGGTATATGTTGTAGATATTTAATCAGACTCAATGTGTTTTCCGGCTTAGCTTAACTGTGAGAGAATGCTCAGTAAACATCCCTTTTCTGAACTGTCAGCTTAGAAATGATTGTTGGAACATTCTTTACAGTTTCTTTTTACTTACACTTCCGTTCTATTATTTAGTATTACAGCATGTGATGATCGATAAACGAACTGATAATGAAATACTTGAGATGCCGACGAAGTAAAGATTATCAATAAAATCTGCTTGAAATATGATACTTATACCTTACGTATATGGAGATTTAAAACTACAATGCTTCTGACCACATAAGGTAAAATTTTAGTAGTATGATGGTTAAAGAATACTTCCCTTTAAGTATAACAAAGAAATGTCTATACTTTTAAATAAAAATTAGAATATGATACTGATGCCGGCTACCTTCTAGCAGACTTCTTAGCAGTTTCTTGTATACACAATCACTTCATATTGTACACAAATAATCACAATATAATCGCAAACAGCTAAATGCTTGCTTTTTGCCTTATTATCAGTTTTTTAAAAAATAAGTTAGTGTTCGTGTTTTTGAATAAACCTTTCAATGCAAAAAAAAATCAGTTTCAAGGACTTTCTATTCAATGAACTTTCTAATCTGTGGATGTATAAAAAATCGCTATCACCATGAACTACATTTATAATTAATTTAATGATATATTTTAGAAAATGAAAACAGCTTTACAAAGGTTTTGAAAATCGAAATCATTTGTATAAATTTTGTTAGAGAGTAAGCGAGCTCATGAGTTGTTTTACCGAGAGAAATATATGTTAAATGAAAGTCGCTTCGCGAAAAAGGTTCTAAAAATTATTCGATGGGGTCAAAATTTATCACGGCTAATTAACAACTCTTCACCAAAAGTTAAAAAAAAAATTTTAAATTATAATTTTATAAATGCTCAAACGTCGATGGAACCGATCTCGACTTTCATGGTAACTTAACTTACTTCAGCTGTCGTCGGTGGGTTACCAATCCAACGCTACACTTAAATTCAAATTCCAGCTGAAAAAAACTCTCTTACTTTTACTTTCGCGACCCACAGTGGAGAGAATTTACAAAGACAAAGCCATAGCTCACCCGGCTACTGAAAGGATGGCGTTAGAGGAATAAAGGTGATTCAAGTTCCAAAACACATCACAGTACCAAATCTGATTGAATTGAAAATTTAAAGGTAGTTCGTTTGAAAATAGCAAAGAATTATTATATAATCAATTTCCATGACTTAATTAATGACAATGCTTGATTCAAAATGAAATGAGTGGAGGGCCTAAAAACTTTTGTATGGCTTACAAGTGCCTTTACAAAGGTACGTGTACTTTTCCTAAATTATATTTATATATTTGCTAAAGTATTATAGTTAGCTAATACTCGGTAATAAATCTTGATTGAAAACTATAATTAAGGTACTCTTACTTAGCTTTTCACATGTTTTTTCCCCTGGAACGGTCAAATCAAAATTACAGCTTTGCTTACAAAGCAATTAATCAAATGACAGAATATTGACTCAATCCGAAGAATGTAACGACATTGACATTGACATGATAATACAGTTAGAAAGAGTGAATTGACTTTTTTAAAATCCCTAATTTCGCAATTAACACATAAATACAACCTTTCAAAAACTAAAAATCATCATTTAGTGGCAGTAAAAAAATATTTTTATATCAGCTACAGCCGTTAAATGTAAATATAAAAACTTTATTTTACAACTAAGTACATTAAAATGAATACTTTACACACACACGCACAAAATAAATATATACATTTATTAGAGGTCAAAGTAAGTGAAGATGATTATTAATCCTTTTCATGGTCATTGACTTTATAGATAAGTATTTAAAATATTTTGTAATTTATAGTTGAAAAGGCAATAATGTTATATGAAAAAATAAGTAAAAAAACTAAATTTGGTTTAGACTAAATCTTAAATACCCTTCACATCTACATACAAAAGGTGGGCAAGGCGGGCATATTATTACGCCGTCTAATAATGTATGTATTCCAAGTGGAGTTTTGCGCTGAATTCAGTTTTATGTAATTTGCAGGCATGTCTGTTATCCGCCACGCTTATTTTTGGCATATGTATACTAAATTTCAACTTCATGAATATCTGTTTTCAATTGTGGGCGTGGCACTTGATCGATTTTGCCCAATCTAAATTGCGATCTGCGTGCAGAAACTAGAAGTGTCTCAAAACTTACAATCGTGCAAGTGCGAACAATAGACAGACACACGGACATACATTTCTAGATCGACAGAGAAAGGTTATATGTGCTTTTTAGGGTCTCTGCCGGGTCTTGCAAATGGAAAGACAAAATTAGTATCCCCGCCATCTTATGTGGAGTGTGGATTTATAACGTGGCGTGAGAGATTAATTATTCGATAATTCTATTTTAATCCAAAACATTTTAATTTAAATGTATCAACAGAATCATACTAAGAAAATAACTGAAGTCAGTCCCAGAGCCCAACAATTTAATGCCCTACATGACGGTCGTAAAAGTAAGATTTCTAAGTTGGCGATATGGCAATATCTATATATATATTTTTCATAAAAGTACTTTCTTGTTAAAGACGATGTTGCCGGGAAAGGAGCCATTACTTTCCTTTTCATTAAAAACCAATGATATGTGTGACAAATTTCATTTAAAAAATATCAAAAATGTGTCAACGTGTAGAATGATTACAATAAGTACATGGACGGCAGGTCGAACGTATAGACGCATGTTTCAATTGATTCAGATTTTGATTCTCATCCGATCGATATAATCAAAGGTTTTCAGGGGGTTTTGAGTGTTTTTTTTTTTTTAAATTGCCTTAAGATCGCACCTTTAAACAAATTTAAAAATGTTATTTTTGATAGTCGGCTTGTACGCTATTGAATATTTTTTCTTTGAATCAAAACTTTTCAACACTTCGTAAAGGAAAAGCATCAGAAGTAAAGGCAAAAAAGAGTATATGCGGTCATGACGCATCAATAGTAAACGTGATTTGTTTGTGAATGACATCTGGACTAATGCCAATACACAATATTTGAACATTTGATACAACAGTACTATTTGGCATATTCTAACTGAAATTGCAAAAGCGCACTTGGAAATATTTGCTGATTAAAATTCATATTGACTTTACTTAAACTGTTTATTGGCCTTGTTTAGATATGCTAATCCATAATAACTAAAGCCATATAAACCTATTGAGAATTTTAAAAACATTTGATAAATATTTGGTGTGTTAAGTAAACCACATTGAATTCGAAATATTATTTTAACAGTAAAGCTGCGTCATGATCGCAATTAAATTTTGTACATATTGTTCGTCATCATCAAATGATAAGTGATGTAGGAGACTTTTTGTCAAAAAAAATATTAAAATTCTTTATAAAATTTATCCATCGCTGTATGATTAACATAACCGAAATGCCATTTCATTGTTTGCTTTAAAACATCACAACGATTTACTACTAAATTTAAAGAGTCCGGCACCAGTTCCAGACATCTTTGGTTAGACTTATCTTCACCTTGTATTAAAAATTTTGTAGCATGATCATAATACCAATATTGATTGCCACGTAAATGATGACAGTCCCATAACCATAAAGGGGCGTTTTCAGCCGAGGATTGCACCTCTAAACATAAGCCTTGTTGTCTTATATCTTTACGAAAACTGAGTTGCCAATTTTGGGTGGCGAATGGATATTGTAAATCGGGTGAACATGGTTTTAGGCCATTTGTCAATTGCTGACGATTTTTATGCGAGAGTGTATCTATGCATAAAGTTGGCATCGCTAAGCTTTGTATAGCACCCTGAGCATAATCATTGGGCTCTAGAGGAGGGTAAGCTGTAAGCAGATCCGCAGCTACATTATGTAGAAACCATTTAAATGTTTTACATTGTAGTTTTTGCCTCGTCAACTTCAGATGGGTTAGGTCACCTTCTTGAATTTGCGTGAGTTTGGGTATATGCTCATATAAATATTCCTTATACTCATCCATCCAAACTTCAGCCACACGCTTGTAATTCTATAACACTTGAAAGATTATTAGGAATTTGTTTATTTTTCATTTTTGAATACCAGACTTACTCTACTAATGAAATCGCCTTCTCTTTCTGTGTATTTTATATGGTATTTAGGTGAACGATATAAGTGGCCAACACGAGAACAAGGTACTTCCAAAATTTGACCACCACACAACCAAATTTTAAAGCTCAATTCAAACTGTTCACCACCCCAGATTTCCAAACCTTCGTCATAGCCTCTTAGATGCCAAAAAAAATCGCGCCTTATGGCAAATAGGCCCCCACTCATTATGGGATTATTATGAGGGTTAGGTAGATTTCTAAATTCCTCTGGCAGTAATGGCAAATTAACATAATTAAAATCCCAATTAAACCCACCTCTAGAGGGCGCTGACTGTTGGTACTCAAAGGTGTCATATCGTATTACATCAACAACAGGAGTGGTGCACGCTTTGGGATTCTCCACTATAGGCTCCAATAATGGTGGTAACCAGTTAATGTTGACCTCCACATGAGCATCCAAGAATACTAAAACCTTTCCTCGAGCTAATTTAGCTCCTTCTAGGCGGGCTTTGATTAAACCGTATCTCTTCTTCAAGTTTTGTATTTTGATAATTTTTGGTAGATTCTCTCGTGCATAATTTTCCAAATCCTCTTCTATACCAGAATTACTGTAATCGTTTACTAAAATGATTTCTTGCAGTAAATCTTCAGAAGTATATTTTATTATACTGTGTAGAGTGCGCAATACTATGGAGATTTCTTCATTATAAGATACGATTACGATGCTGACTTTTGGTAACTCCGGAGAATATGATTCGTTTTTACACCTGAAAAAGAAACATATTAATATGAATTTATTTTAAAAACACTTTAAAAACTTAAAGACTTTAAATGAAACAAGAATGTCTTTAAAGAACACACTTTTTTTAAAACCCAACTTTATTTCAATATTTAAATGAAAAAGTTTCGGTTTTGACTTACCTCTCATCTCTGACATCAGGTAAAACACGATTCAATGGCAAAGTGTCTGAGAGCAATGTATTAAAACCGGTTTTCAATATAATTTCATTTTCAATTAAGCTACGATTTGGAAAGTTCAAATAGTCATGTTGGTGATGACCTTTATCAATAATATTATTAGCAAAACGATTATTTACATTTAAAATATTAATTAATGAATTTTGATATGTAATATACAAAATAATTAAGCACAACACAATTAGAAGAAACGCTTTTACAAAGTATTTATTTAAAGTAAATCGTTGAAACAGAAAATATTCCAAACGGCACATAACGTAAGACTGTTGTGATCGTCATATATAAGGGGCTTTGAGAGTGTACTCGAAAAAGCTTTTTTAAATGAGACAATTTTGTTTCTGTGAGATAAGGCGATTTGAGTTAAATTTTATTATATTGTTTCTTTAACCTGAATACTCCGTAGTCTACTTGGGTGTTCTTATTAAACTCTAGGCTGGAAGCTGTAGCAAGTGCAGTAGCTGTCATTAGGTCACAGTGCGGATCTCTTGTTAAAAATAAGGATTAATTAATTAAATTGATTTGCATAAAATTCTGAACTGATTTATAAATGTATCCATCTATCTATCGATCTCTTCTAAATAACTCAGGAGCGTAGAAATACAGATATCGACTCCTATTTTTGTAGAAGAATTTGTTGTTCCCGTTCGCAGCCACCAATAAGTAAAATAAAACGATTTTTAAAGAATTTTTCATTCATAAATAGCTTTGCCTGTTACAACTCTTACTTTTACGTTGCATCGGCCACCGAAGACATGATTTTGCAATATCAATTCCTTTTTAATAACAATAATAAATAGTACCGCAATTAATAACAACAGTAATAGTAACTGTAATAATGATGAAGTAATGTTTGATTTAACTCAACGAGTCGGGATAAAACTTAAAGAGAGTAAAATGAAACAAAGAACTAAATTTGACTTAGACAATCTTAAATACCCTGCACATCTATTTAGACACCGTGGGCATGCCAAGGATCTATCTAATAGTGTATGTTTTATGTGTCAGCTTACAAGTCAAATTCTGCCCATAATAAGATTTTTTCTAAATTATGTTATCCGACCACGCCTATTAATAGATGTATAAGTAAGCGTACTAAATTTTCACTTTCATAGGTAAAACGAATTTTATCGACAGATTTCGCTCAATTTAGAGAAGAATATAGAAACACCAGGTGTTTGTTTCATTTTCACCTCAATATGTCCAAATTTACGACTGTGAGTGTTCCAAACGCTCAGAGAGTTCTTGTCTAGAATAATTCAAATTTTGATCTAATCAAGAATATATATACTTTTGTATTGTCCCCGATGGGTGTTGCAAACAGAATAACAAACTCAGTGGAACCCCCATTTTATATGAATAAAATAAGACGAGAAAAACAAAGAACACAATATACTAAATATTATCCAAAGAGAAGAACGAGGACAGCATCGAGAACTTCCGCAAACCAACGAATGAAATATCATCATATAAAAATATAAAGTCGGCTGAAAAAGCCCTACACAATATTGAAATGAATTTACAACAGCTACCAACCTCAAATATTACTTGTTCTTATAAAACGAACGAACAGAGAGAACGATTTATACGAAAATTACGGCAATGTTGTGTTTTGTGTGATTTTAGAAATCCAATGAATGATTTAGAAGGCAAAAAGATTAAGCGGGCTGCCTTAAGTAATTTATTAATGTACATAAGACATGTTCATATGATCCTTACAGAAGATCTTTATCGTGAAATTATGCACATGATATCGAGCAATTTGTTTCGTACTTTACCTCCTACTGAAGCTTTGCATATTCCGATAGATGAAGAAGATCCAAAACTGGAAGCAGCTTGGCCTCATCTACAATTAGTTTATAAAATGTTTTTACACCTTTTGGATATACACGATTTTAAGAACACCAAAGATATTATTGATGAAAAGTTTGTTTTAAAACTATTGGAACTTTTCGATTCAGAAGATCCCCGCGAACGTAATTATTTAAAAGCGATATTGCACAGTATCTGTGGCGGATTTCCAATATTACGAAAATTTATTAGAGAGCAAATCAATAATATTTTCTTAACTTGCATTTATGAAGCGAAACATTTCAATGGCATCTCCGAATTATTAACTATTCTCGGCAGCATAATCAAAGGCTTTTCTCTGCCTCTCAATCCTAAACATAAATTGTGGTTAATGAAGGTTCTACTGCCATTGCATAAAGTAACCTATTTATATTTGTACCATGCTGAACTTGTCTATTGTGTTGAACAGTTTCTTGAAAAAGATCCCAACCTTACTAAGCCAGTAATGTGCCGCATAATGAAATTTTGGCCGAAAACTAGCTCTCAAAAGGAAGTGTTATTCCTCGATGAAATCGACAATATTCTTGCCATAATCAATTCCATACAATTTGTGGAAATCCAAGAAATTTTATTTCGCAAAATAGCCAAATGTGTAGCAAGCGAACATTTTCAGGTGGCGGAACGTGCTCTATGTCTTTGGAACAATGAGTATACGATAGCTTTGATTCAGAACAACAATGAAATCATTATGCCGATTCTCTTCCCGATTTTATATGCATTCGTTATTAACGAGCATTGGAATCTGCAGATTACAGCATTGGCTTTTAATGTATTAAAATCTTTTCTGGAAATGAACTCCACATTATTTGATGAGTTGACAATTGAGTATATGGAAAAGCAACAGAAAAGCGAACAAAACTTTATGGAAATAAAGAAAAAGAGAAATGACCTCAGGAAAATAAGAATACAATACAAAATAGATGTTTCTTCGCCCTATTCTTAGGCTCTAAACAAAATAGTTACTTCCTGGTTGGGGATCATTTTTAACGATTGCTATTGTAAGCGTTTTGTCATGAATTACTTCATAATGTCAAAAATAATAGAAATAAATATTTAATATATTTACATTTTAATCGGAAATATTCAGACATAGTCTGTTGAGAACCAGGACCACCAACAATAAAAATATATCTGTTGACACTAAAAATAAAACTTTGAATTTGGAAATTAGTACGCGTATAAATAATTGACTTATCCATTGAAGGGCGGGGTTAGATAACAGACTGGTCTTTAATTTACAAAAATCTTATTTAGGGAAAAATCCATATATGTGGTTGATGTGCATTATTCGAGGCACATGTTGCGTCCACGATTTTTATATAGATGTGCGGAGTATTTATACGTTTTACAAGCAGTGTTAAAGAGCGTAATGAGGTCCCTGCTTCGGCAGAAGTGGAGGATATTTAAATTCAGTTTTTTCTTCCTAATAATTATTAAAATATTGGTTTTCTACCATCAGCGTCTACCCTGAATCAATGAATATATAAATGCATAGAAATTTTTTATAATATTTCGCTCATCTTTAAACAAGTTTACTAAGCTCTCATTAAAAAGGATTACAACTAATTGTATGCTCTCTTTGTTCATATTATTCTTTGTGGCAGATAAAATATGATGGAAGGAAAATCCGTACTTTTTAATGCAAAATTATTAAACTTCTTAAATACGTACCCGCCAGTCTAGCAGGAATTGTTATAATGTACAAAGAGATGAATATGCATGCTTATCACGTACTACGCAAAAGTTTCCAATTGTCTAATAAAAGAGACGATCAACCAATAAAACACCCTTAATTATTTTCTGTTAAGTCTCGTAAGCCTCCCAGCAGCAGAAGGGGAGATGGACGAACTATCATTTTTCCACCTTCATCAAACCCAAGGGTCACTTGTGTTAACGTGCGTAGCTTTCTATGGCATTGACTTTGTTTAACAATAATATGGAAGAAAGTTTCAAATGAGATAGAAAGAAATCCCTAAACAAATAAAATGTCTTAACAGTATCGCTAGACATGATTAAATTGATGATGTTTCTGATGACTTTTAAGGTGATTGCAATCGATTTTACTACATTTTATACAATGTTTTACCCCTCAAGGTACACATCACTTTGACCACTTGCTGCGTCCCCCCTAAATAGCATTCATGTAAAATGGAATAAAGCTTATATGTGATATAGGAAAAAGCCGCATATGGTGCAAAATCACTCAAATCTTTATATTACCTTAACACAATAACCTTAGCTCCCATTCATCAATCTATTGTGCATAAAATATATTTTAAACTAAAACTTTGCGTTCTACTTTTACTAAAACCACAGGAGGAGAACATTTTGTATTTTTTTTTTTTTTCATAATAAAAGTGTGAATAAATATAAAGGAGTGCGAACTTATTCAATGGAGGAATACAGGGATATAGTAAGTAACTACACACGTGTTGTTACGCGTGTGGCAGCAGTTATACGCATATGGATAAGTCAGTAAGTTTATATGAAGAAGTGACACGAAAAGAAATACCACATGAGTGCTTTTTTTTTTTGTTTATAAACTTGAAGCAGCACGAAATTTTTTATAGAATATTTTTGAAAAATATTCAAGTATACTCCTGAACAGCCAAACATACCTTTTTATTTACTTTCTCCTTATGGCTGTTTAATTATATTTCTTTATATGACATTATTATTATATGAAAGCATAAAAAAGCTTCTAAGGAGTATTGCCATCACAAACTTTATATTCCTTAAAGCAGTCTGCCTTTTTTATAGAATATGTTTTAGGCCCATCTAGTGATTTCACTTCATAAGCATGACTGTCTGTTGTTGCGTATGGTAGCAAAAATCAAGATGGGCAAAATCGACAGCCACCATCACTAAATTTGCATACCAAGTACCCAGTTCAATTGAACTAATCAGTTAACATAAGTGGTTAAAATGAACTAATTTTCGATGATTGGTTCACTCATTTAGTTAACCCATCCATCAATAAACCGAAAATGGGCGTAGACTCGCCCACAATTTTCAACGTAAAACTAGACTTGCAAACTGATGTGTAAAACGTACCCTATTAGAGATATATATATATCTGCCACGCCCATAGTTGTAGATGTGGAGCATATTTAAGCTTTGACTCAAGGCAAATTTAGTTTTCTTACTTGTTTTTATTATTTTTATTTTTTAATGTTGTTTCTTCCCTGATTATTTGAAATTTTATTTGTAAATAAATGTAGAGGGTATCTCAGATTTGTCTCAAGCCTAACGCTTTTTTTTTGTTCCCGTACACTATAAAAGAAATTCACTTCGGTTTTCTTATAATAATGCATTCGTTCGTTTGTTCTTCCATATTTTTTTATAAACTCTCATCATAAATTTGCAAATTGCAATTAAAAGTTTCTTTATAACATATACGTACAAGTATAGATAAAGCAAGTACCCAAAGATACATTTGTATAACAAAGTCTTGTTCGGCTTGTTAATGAGTTGTCTATTTAGGAGCGTTGGTCTCTTACCGGGGGGAGAGCAGAAGTAGGCTAAAACGGAAAAACGACAAAGCCACCACCACTTGAGCAACAACAACAACAAAAAGTCATTGTGAAATTATCAAATTGAAAAATCTTAAAAGGTACGCTTTGTAGCCTAACTCTCTCTTTTCCACTTCAAACAGAAAACCATTAACATTGCCAGGTAATCTAACTAGTCAGCAACTTTATGTACATATATATAGTACATACGTACATAAAATTTATACACCTACTTTGTGTAAAGTGAAACAAATTTGACTTTGTAGTCATGTACTGATTAATGACAGGTCTTCAGTAACAGCAGTCTACTCTACTTCGGAGCCACTCGTTATACACCCGTAGATGATGATAAAATGCTATGAGCTGCTGCTCACCTTTACCTTACCTTACCTTACCATATCTTTCTGGCAGCACGCGCACTGCATATTGTGCAAGTGTTTGTCGTTTAGAGTATTTGCTGAAATAAAGAAAAAAGAAACATAAAGCGTAGTTGTGAATTAGCAGAAGGTAGAGCACACCAACAATAATTATAGGCTCAATTTGCACAATGTGGTTGTGCTTGTAGGTTTACCGGCAAACCAGAAGTTAAATGAGCAGCGCTTTCTTTATCAAGGACTACAAGCTCACTTAATTAGTTTTATTATCAGCGTAAATGTTTCAAAGTTTATGTGCTTTTTCTCTTTTGCATAGAAAACTTTTATAATGGCAACAAAAATATTCTTTTTAATATCTTTGCAGATTTATTGCTATTGTTAGATGCGAAATACTTTATTAACTAAATTACATAAAACTGTGGTAGCATTTTATGAGGAAAAGCCTTATGCTCCTATACATATTATGCGAGCTGTACTTTTAAAAAGAATAAGATTTTACTTAGTTGTATTCAAAAATCAAGTTAAATAATGCTTTATTGGGCAAATGCCATGTATGGGCTACCCACCACCATTACGTTTTCCAAATATTGCTGCTCCAAATAATTTGAACAAACATGTGATTTTGGGCGTGGCAATATCACTTTACCTTTACGAAATGAAGAATTCTTACTTAATGTGGACAGACCCGTCCACATAAACTGATGTTATACATTTTCACAACTTCTATAACAACTTCATTTAATAGGTGAAAAGGTGATCAGTTACTACCAAGGCTCCAATCATCTGACTTTATAAAAGACCTTCAACATGTCAAATTTATTATAATATTAGTTTTTAAAATGTCACGTAAGTAAAACCTTCATTTTATATACAGTTCATGTCATCATGCTAAATAAAATAGTTCACCTTCAATGATTCAGAACATTTTTGTGTAAATACACAATAATTAAAAGCAATCAGTTGCTTTTCCTAAAATAACAACATTTTCAAATATATCAAGTGAAGGTGTTATAGTCGGTCAAGCCCGATTATTTAATACCCACACCACTGAGATCCATTAATTACAAATGACTTGTAGTCTGCGCACAAATTTACATGGACAGACAGACAAACAGAAGGACATGTTAAAATCGATTCAGATTTTGATTCTGAATCGGTATATTTGAAGGTGGGTATGGCATATGCCGCTAAGAATTACAAACATCCGCATAAACTTAATATTCTCTCTTACCATAAGTGGTGCAGGGTATAATTATTAAATAAAAATTCTATTTGTTTAAATTTAAAATCACAAACAAAACTGAATAATATCTTAAATAAACCGATGACATTAAAATTAAAACACCTGCAAAGTTTTCATAAAAGTAAACTTTAGCTGTTTGTGTTGTGCTCTTATTTAATATAATTTTCCCCCAAAAATTTATAATTTAATTACGTGTTGTTGCAACAACATAAATTAAAACTAATTATTATGAGACAACAGAGATAAAGGGTACAGCATCCCCTAAGCAATAATATTTAAGTTTCAAAGTATATTACACTGAATGGTATATGCACGTTCGTTGGAGGTCATTGATGTATGACAAACACGTTTCTCATAAGTACTAACAAACATCCGTATTCACACTTTAATTTCCGGCTTTAATTGTTTACCTGCTACTTGAATCCTTCCCCCACAAAAGCTACGTAAATACGTACTTGAAAGCATACCTAAGACCTGACGGATATATATATACTTATACACATACTATCTGATGGCAACCTTTTGCAGAGATTGATATATATATGCGTAACCTTACATCCACCTAAGGCATATAAAACCCCAACGTTCTGAAAGTTGTGGTAAATAGAAAAAATGGATAAGCATAAAGAAGAAAGCAAGTACAAGTAAAAGAAAATAATCAACACTTTTTCATTGTCAACACCTCCACCCCAACAATCATCCATCTCATGCTCCCGAAACTCAACAGAATAAATAACTCTGTCTGCCATCCACAAGGATTCACTTTCATTTGATGCGTGTCTATATAAACACATACGAAATTTATTATAGCTAAGGGACACAGTTTCAAAATAAAGTGTTGATGACAAGTTTTTAAAGAACTATTTAAAAAAAACAAGAAGAAATATTATAGCAGTTCAACCGCTTAGTTGTGCTAAAATTAACTTAATTGCATGAACAAACCCGAGTTCTTGTCATATAAAAGTCACCTCATGAAAAGGCTTTCTATGCAAAAGAGTTCCACAACTGACCCAATTTGATATATGGCACAGTTATTAAGTTAAATAATCTCTGCCAAATGTTATTTAAAAAACAAACAAAAGTTTGTCATATAAAGACTTAATGTAAACCGATTAGATCCATTTTCCGTGTAGTGACAGTCCTTGGCTCCAAAATATACATATCATGCTAATTTCAGCGATAAATATTAAAAATTTAGAACCATAAGTTAATTACAAGAATTATATGAACAGATAGACGGATTTTGTTAAATCGTCTAGGATTTTAATTCTAAACTGATCGGTATAATTAAAGGTGGAAGTGGCTTTTGCCACATTACAAACATACTAAACTAAAATATAACTCTTTATGGTGTAGGGTATAAACATTTATGAAGCAAAATTATTACATAAACATTTCATTATAATTTTTATACCCTGCATCACTTCCTGCAAAGGGTATATTAAGTGTGTATGGATGTTTGAAACTCCTAAGCGGCAAATACAATACTTATCTTCAATTATACCGATTCAGAATCAAAATCTGAATAGATTTAACCACGTCCGTCTGTCTGTCCATGTAAATTTGTGCTGCAGGTCGCATTTTTTGAGATATTTCGATGAAATTTGCAAAGTTGGCCCAAAAAGGAACCCTATTGAAAATGGACGATATCAGACAATTTTTACAAACCCTCCTCATATAATTATTTCACGAAGTAATTTATATTCAGACACATATAAAATAATTGTAGCATAATTTAAGGAGCTAAGTGGTGGTCAAGCTTAACCGACTATAGTGTAGCAGATTTTGATTCTGAATCGATCGGTATAATTGAAGGTGGGTGTGGCATATGCCGTTTAGGAGTTACAAACATCCGCACAAACTTAATATAAAAACTTAGAAATGGCTCCATATACTTTCATACAAAGAGACATTATTTATAGTCCATACTTAATCTTCACTGGTTTTAAGTCTCTTTAATTATGATCAATAGGACAATTGCAAAATTTTAATTAAAAATTGCGTTTGATTTGAAATCATTAATTTTAGCTTAAATCCACTTAACTTTTCTTATTACACCCCATTCCCCATTCTACTCAATCTCAACAGCTTATATATAAAATAACAATAAATTCCACAACTTTGCGCCTCATCAACTTGAATTAAGTAAAACAATAGACAAAAGAATGAAAAGATAAAAATTTAATCATGTACGCCGGCAAATGCCGCCAGTAACAAGCCACTGAAACAGTGTGTCGGAAAAGTGGGGGAATGCAATTGAGTTGAACATGTGGTGTTATGATGATGAAAAAAATATATTCCTTTTCGTATATTATAAAAACCTCACGGGGAATGATTGAAATGAAAAAAAAGGAAAAACCACCCTTACCTAGAAACAAACCCCGCAAATCCACCACCTCTATACCGTCTATTCGTATTTGTATTGCGGTGATGTACATATAATATATGATAAAGAGGTGAGAGAACAAGTGCAATCAATGTCTAAGTTTTCAACAGTAAAGTAATTTTTTATGCAAAATAATACTTTTGTTAACGTAGCTACGCGGGTGGATGGCAGCTAGTGTTTACTTTTCACAACACTATTACAACAATTCATGCCTATGCATTGCGTGATGGAAGTTTTTCTTTACACTTCAAGAATTGCATAAATTTTGTAAGCATTTAGCTAATCCTCTGTGGAATTGAATGGGAGAAAAAAACGCACAGAAGCGTTTTTATTGTATTACAAAACGTTGATAGTATCAAAACAAACGTATAAACCTTTAGTTACACGACTAAAGTGATGTAAAGAACGTTGGCATACTTTAAGGCAGTAACGGAAAAAAGCATTTTATTGCTGTTTGTTTAGGCGCTCAATGATTTTCACTATTAATGGTTTAGCTCCCGGTTTGATTTCAAGGTCTCTGTCACTTTCATACATGTATGAGAAGCACCCTCTTTTCTTTTACATTTGTTAACATATATTAGGTCGAGGGGAGGCATTCTCTTAAGCCCTTAAAGCAATTGTAAGGGTGTTGATATATAAATTGTATTTTTGTAGAACTTTTTTTTCTTTTTGGGAATTTAAGTAGTTCGTCCCCAGTCTACTCCACCTATTTCACACCACCTTACCCATTTAACTTTTGTGCACTCCCCTTCAACGTTTTGGGTAGCTCTCCTTTGTAAATTAAAGTTGATTCGTTGCGAAATGAGATTAACTGGATTGTCTTTAAAGAATGACTAATGATGGATACATAAAACCCATTAAACGGTTACATTAATGTCAGGATTTGAGGTGAGAAAGAAACATTTTGAAGTATATTTTGAAAATATTGCACAAAAATTTAAATAAATACTACGGTGCTTTAGAGTCTGCAGAACATTATACATTTGATCCCTCCCAAGTGTAGGTTTCGCTTTCCCACTTACATGCTGCTAATAAGATTTTACATTATTTTGAATTTAAAAAGTTTCATTGTTTATCCTTCTACTATTAGAAAAACGTGAAAACATTTAAATATTCCATGTTATTGCAGAGAAAGTTATTGCATGTAATATAAAAAACGTCTCGAACGTATTGATATTTAATCTAATATATGATTTTTTGGCCTTATGCTACACAGTCGCTCAAACAAAATTCGTAAATTGGCCGCAGTCTTTTACGAGATTGTATTGTATAAAATACAATAAAAACAAGTAAAAAAACTAAATTTCGCTTAGGCCAAATCTTAAATACCCTCCACAACTATAACGGAAGACGTGGCATATATATAGATACGAAGCCCTCTATTAGTGTATGTATTACGTATCAGCTTACAAGTCGAGTTTTATGCTGAAAATGTTTTCTTGTAAATTGTGCTTGCGTATGATATTCGACGATGCTCATTTTTATCGCATCGATGGATGGAATAACTATAGATATGCATACGAAATTTCAACTTGATAGGTCAATTTTTGTGCAAATAAAAAGATTTTTGTCGATTATGGGCGTGACTCTTGACCGATTTTGCCCATTTCAAATACCGATTTGCGAGGAAAAACTAAAAGTACCTGTACAAAATTACAGCTCAATATCTCAAAATTTACATCCGTTAGAATGTCAACAACAGACAGACATACTGACGTACATGTCTAAATCGACTAAGTTTTTAATGCTGATCAAGAATATATATACTTTGTAGGGTCTCTGACGCCTTCTTCTGGGTGTTGCAAGTGGAAAGTATAGTATTCCGCACTCTTATGAGGAGGGTATAAAAATTAATGAAAGACAATAGGTTGGGAGGAGTCACACGCACACAAATAAGGAATAAAAAGAATTTCTAAAGCAAATAAATTCACGCTAAAACTTTTTATGAAATGGAGATCATATGGTTTCATAAAATTCCCAAACAATAGACTAATGTACACACATGCAGTGCATAACTCAACTATTGTTTTTAGGAAAAATTTCACTGACCACATTTTGCTCCTTTCTAGGTTTTCTTTTTGCTCTTTTTCTGTTTTGTTTTTTGTGTTTCCTGGGAGGGATAACACTGTACATTTGATTAAAATCCATAAATAATAAAGCGTAGTAAAGGAAAATAGTATAACATGGAGGGAGTACAAATCCTCCAATGCATATAAACAAAAATGCCGCAATTGCTCTTCTTCACTGTATCTCTATCATCTTGTTTATGGCATTATATAGCGGGGACTTATGAGAACACATTGGTACTTATACAGACAATATGTATATAGCCATACTTATGAAGCGAGATTATAACGCAAACTGAAATAAGTAAACAATATGTTATCGTTTTGTTTTGCCTGCCTGCCTGCATATAAGCGATTTCTCATAAAGAACACGCGCTCTGCAGGATACCACCGACCAAATGTATGCTGCTTGTTGTCCTTTCCAGCTCGCACATTAAACCAGCTTATGTTTGTTATGCAACTCACATGCACTTGTTGTGCGTGTGCGTGCGAATGTGCATGTAAGTCCTTTATCATCAATGCCATAAGCTATAAACAAAAGGCAATTGCTGTTGAATTGCCTTTTAATGTCAAGCCCATCATCTTTCTTTAATACTCGGATTCCTTCGCTTCAAATGTTCAGCTGTTATGTTGTAAACCATAGCCAAGCGAGTGATTGGGGGGCTCAATGACAGTTTGTTAGTGTCTTGGGACAATCCATTTCTTATAGCAGTTACAGTTATTTTACACATTATGTAAAGTACGACATGTAAATTTTGGACAAAAGGAAAAATTGTTCAGAAAAAGAAAAAGAGTGGAAAAATATTCCTTAATACATAACAAAAAGAGGGAAAATATTATAGCCGGTCAAGCACGACCATGAAATACCCTACACCACTTGATGTATTATACAAATTAATTTTTATACCCCCCACCTCAGTGATGAGGGTATACTAAGTTTGTTCCTCCGTTTGCAACACCCAGAAGGAGGCGTCAGAGACTCTACAAAGTATATATAATCTTGATCAGTGTCAAAAACTGAATCGATTTAGATATGTATGTCCGTGTGTCCGTGCGTCCGTCTGTTGTTGGCATTCTCACGGGCGTAAATTTTGAGATATTAAGGTGAAATTTTAGTTTTTTTACGCAGATAGCTTTAAATAGCGATTTAAAATTGGCAAAATCGGTCATGAGCCACGCCCACAATCGACAAAAATCTATTTATCTGCCACAAAAATTAAGCTATAAACTTGGAGGAGGGTTTATATCACTTTCTCAACAGGTTTGCAAGGTTCAAAAGGTGACGTCGGAGACCCCACATTCTAAATTAGTATTGAATACTGAGTCGGTCTAGCCATGTCTCTCCATCCATCTGTATGGGCTTTTGTGGTCTCTGATAATCATTTTTCTGGACGCAAAAATTCAGTTGTATATTCCAAACTTGGCGGAAGTACCAGCAGTTCATACGCACACTGGTCTTGATATGCAACAAAATCTGAAAAAGGAACAATCTTTTACGGAAATGTTCCGTATTACTTATAATGTACAGAAAATTAAGTAAAGAAAATATATTGACATGGGAGGTTTAAGGCATCAATGGTGGGTATTCAAGATGTAGACTTGGCAAAATATAGTTATTTTTAATTACTTTTAAATAAGTTCTTATAAGAGAAAATTGTGTGAGTAGTATACAAAAATGTTTGACCAGGCTTAAATTTGAATAGGACGTCAACCTTTCCTCCAAGCCCCTACATCACTTAATGTATTATTAAATTTAGTTTTTTCTTTAAAAAATTAAAAACTTTACTTTTTATACTTGCATATATATACATACAAAATTTTTAACTCAATATTCCTAAACTTATGATCGTTAGCATTCCAACGAAAATTAGACACCCGGACTTACATACATGTAGGACTTGAATCGACTTGGATTTTGATGCTTATATAGAATACATATATTTCAAAACTTCCCTGACGCCTTTTGCAAAGCCTACGAGAGTTTTCGTGTATATGCAGTCTTCGAACCCGAGCCTATTAACAAGTCAGATTATTGTCTTATCTTTTGTATCATGTTTTTTTAATAGCTATAGTTGTTGTTGTTGCTTGTGTACGGCCACTAAATTATTCATTCAATTTTTATAAAATATTACTTCATAAAACGGAATTGACAGTTCAGCTGTTTTATTATAAAATATTTGAAACGTCACTCATCAAGACTTATGATTAACCTAAACGTACACTCTTATTATAACAAACACCTTTCAAGATACGATAATTTTAGAGAGACTTTAATTAGAAGCAGCAACAAAAAATGCAAAATCCTCTAAAAAAACAAAGAGCTGCTCCAATGATTTTCAATAATAAAACAAGAAATTAATAAATGAACAACAGCAGCAGATGCAATTCAAACGCAACCGAGAAAGTCATATGGCGTTATATTAACCAAGACTAAATAAACGGAAAAGGACAGACAGTCGGATAAAACAAATCTTATAACAAGAAAAATAATTTGAGGTTTTTCTAAAGTGGTTTTTAAGGCTTAAATATTAGGATTTATTGCTTACTGAAGATGAGGACAAACAGATCTCAGGTAGGTATTTACCAAAAAAAGAAAAAAAAACAGCTTAAAAACACTAAGCAAAACAAATTTGAAAGAAAACAAGCAAGAAAAATAAATTTGGCTAAAGACAAATCTTAAATACCCTCCGCATCTACATTAGTAGGCATGGCAGGTATATGCTTTCTCTCTCCAATAGTTTATATATGTATTATCAGCTTGCAAGTCGAGTTTTATGCTGAGCATAGTTTTTTGTAAATTGTGGGCGCGTCTGTTATTCAATCAAATCCATTTTCGGCACATTGATGGATGGGATAACTAAAGATGTGCATACCAAATTACAAGTTCGTAGCTCAATTTTTGTGGCAGATAAATATATTGTTGTTGCTTGTGGGCGTGGCTTTTCCCCGATTTTGCCCATATTAAATAGCGCCCAAAAGTGCATAAAATTTCAGCTCAATATATTTCAAAATTTACGTCTATGAATTCGCCAAACACAACAAACTTAGTATACCCCCATCTTATGTGGAAGGTATAAAAATATTCTCTTGATTATGTTAAAGATATGAATGCTCTGACCACGAAATTCTATGCGTAAAAAACGAAGGCATACATTCTTTAACACACATCGCTATATACGAACTCTATAAAAATCATCGACAGGTGCCTTTGTACGTACACGAGAAATATAAAAATTTTAAATGCTCTTTTGTTTTGTGGCTTCTCCTTTTTTATTATTTTTTTTTTTGTTTTATTCTTTATATACCTTAAAATAAATTGATCAAAAAATTACTTTCTGGAAACAGTAAATACAAAGTCATCCGCGTATTATGTAGTACAAAATGTTACTAACTAAGAGTAACGCCCCATCTTGTTAATATGTATAATAGATGATTATCGTAAACCAAACAAAGGCCTTCTTTTTTCTTTCGTTCAAACCACCATATAATTAAAGACGCAATCGGAGTTATCACTAGAAAACAATCAATTGAATTTTGAACCTATTTCTAGACATTTTTTATATACGCAAAGAAAATAAAAAAAAAATAATAAAAAAACGTTTTTTGTTACAATCATTAAACATCATTTGTTTTCACAGAACAGCAGAAATTATTAACTTTATCTGTTATAGTTTACAGCAAAACTGTGATGCTGATGTTATGAAGATGTTGCTCAACTTTTAGGCATGAAGTAAAATTAATGATTTGCAATTTAAAACTTTCCTCTATACATATTTAGTTTTGTATAATTCTATGAAAAAGTTATACAACAATAGCCTGAATGATTGCTTTGAAATGAGGATTTTGCGTAAAACTTTTCCAGTCACTCACAACAAATGTGACCAGAAAGTGATTAATTACTTTAACATTTTGATCGAGGCATCTGTGTTACATTATATGGTATATAGTAGCATACCATAAATAACATTGAAAGCTTATAAAATTTTAAATAATTTAAATTTAACAGATAAGCTGCAGTCATTTATGTAAAACCATTATAAATTGTAATCAGGAAGGTAAGTTATAATACGCCTTTTAGAACATGGCTTAGGAGTCATCTTAATCATCTCACTCTGCACGTTTGTAAATTATGGTCAAGTTGATCAAGCCCGAACATCAAAAACCCTACACCACGTGATGTTTTATTCAATTTTTTTTTCTTTGACAAATGGAAAACTTTATTTTTTATACTTACTTGTATTATCAAAAAGGTTTATACCCTACACCACTTGTGGTAAAGAGTATATTAAGTTTGTGCGGATGCTTGTAACTTCTAAACGGCAAATGCCGCACCCACCTTTAATTATACCGGTAGATTCAGAATCAAAATCTGAATCGATTTAAGCATATCCGTCTGTCCATCTGTCTGTTCATGTAAATATGTGTGCAATTTACAGGATTTTGTGAGATATTTTGATGAAATTTAGTACAAGAACATGTATTGGCACAAAGGGGAACCGAAAATGGACCGGATTGGACCATTTTTAGAACTCTTCACCATATAAGTTCCTCTTATTTTTTGAGATATTTCGATAAAATTTGGTACAAGGACATGTATTGACTCAAATATGACGCCTATTGGATAGGACTGAACCATTTTTAATACGAATCCCAATTTTGATTTTAAAAACAAACAAAATATAAAGAAAAAACTTTGTGACATTTTTATAATTTTGAATCTTTTAAAAATACAAGTATAAAAAATAAAAAATATTATTTTCAAAGTACTTATTTGGTACTTTTTCCTCAAATTTTTTTATATTATAACTGAAACCAAAAATTTCCATTTATATTAAAAACTTGAAGCAATTATTATACTTGAAGCTAAAACCTAATATTTACATACTTATCATAATAATACGGTGGAGTTGTAGCAAGAAATAGATATGTTTGTCTCCCTGTCATAAACCGCAGCTTATTTCGGTTTAATTACGCCTCATATATCATCAACTCATACTTACCATGAAAATTTGTGCCAACTTATGGGTTTACAACCCTTAAGAATAGGCTAGAAAATTTTCTTCTCTAGTGCCTCCACCCCCCTTCCAAATCCTTTTAGAACATTGACATTTGTTTGATTATATTGTACAATAAATAGAAAACTTGGCTCCGCATACAAAATGAAAATGAATGAAACGTTTGTCTCCAATAAAAATGCTGAACAAGTAGTACAACAACGAATGGATTTTTTTCTTCTATGTGTAGGTGTAGGTGTATGATTTGATTTTGATTGCAATTATTGCTACAACTCCCCCTCACTCTATCTGCAAACCACCCACTATTACGCTGACACCCTTATTGTTTATAAATGTTAGCTGAAGTGTAAGCAAAATATGTTACATACTTGGTTTTTTGGGCTTTCTTTTGTGTATTATTGCAGTTTCCGTATTGTGGGGGATGGTAACACACAGAATATTTATGATTAAACCAAGCTGAATTATTAGATTTTTAACTCACACTCTTGCCTCCACCCCCGCTTGGACGTAATAAGTAGAAAAGGGCCTTTAAAAGCTTAAACAAGGAAAAGAATTTCGGGCATTTTTTTTGTTTTTGCTTAATTTTCCAAAGTGATTAAAGTCATAAAAAGTGGAAAGAAGAAGAGTTGGGGAGAAAACATGCAAGAACAACAATAATAATAATTATAGATGGATAAAGATAAGGGCTTAGAGTTGACAAAAACATAAAAATAATTTGTTTGATACAGAAAAGGGGTCACGAAGTTATTGAAGTGTTAAGTTCAAGGAAAATTAGCTTGGGGACTTGAAACATATGAGACACAATCAAATAAATTATACATATGTATGCTGAATATGCAAACAGTCGTTTTAATGACACTGGGCTGCATATGCGTAGAACTGCGACCACAAAAATTAAGAGAGGACATTAGAAAGTCGAATTCAAATTCTTTAAAATCACGACCTCAAAGTCGGTTTAATCGCATCAATGCAGAGCAATCCCAAGATCGCAACCTTAGGGCCGTATAGCCTTATGCCCCTATGACCACATGTCCACATATCAATATGATCTGGACATGTCCATTTTTCATACATATATCTCTTTATTCAGAGTTGAACAATTTGTAATTATAATTTGTTCCATTAAGTTAATAAATACATTGGTGTTCATATATACCTCTTTTTGGATGGCCTTATGTTCATATATTCACATGTTGCAAATAACTTGTTCGAAATTTCTTTAAAAAATCTTGTCTGTATGTCCATGCATCTGTGTACCTGTTGTTGGATGACGATCTCAGTTGGGAAATTGAACTTTTGAGCTGAGATTTTGTAAAAACTCCAATTACTCGTCGCAAGTTATTACGCCCAAGTTTCTATTTAGTATAAATTGGAAAGAATCGGTTAATAGTTACACGCATAATTGACAACAATCTTTTACTGTGGCAAAAGTAAAGATAAAAAGTGAAATCATTTATAATGAACTCTTTCATTATTTCGCTAAAAGTGTAAAATATATTCTTTAAAGAAAAATTAACAAAATACTTTAATAGTGTTTATAATTGTGCAGAACATTTGATTTGCGAGATACTACTGAAAATTTTTGTTTGCCTTCATATTTATATATATATTATCCTTTCTTCATCTTAATATTACGGATAAAAATCAAACAAGTTTTTCACATATCTCAAAAACTCTAATCATCTCATTATGATATCACAATATTATTGACACTTCATTATTGCAGATCATTAATCTAAAATAAAAGTCTATTAAAAACCAAACTTTGAATAAAATTTTGCGAAAAAAGGGGTGGCACTCTACCACTTCTTATCAAGATCTTTGACACATGTCTCGGAAGTCTTTGATGATATACAAATACTTGTTACAACCGGTATAAAATCTAGTTATGTTGCTTTTGTTATAAAGAGAGCAAGTCAAATTGATGTATTTAATTATATTAAAGAAATTTTCAGTTTCCTATGGACACGTGTCTGGGGAGGACAGCATATCATATGTTTAAACATAATTGATCTAAAGCTACCATTAGTCAAGTACTTTTATTAAAAAACAATTAAAAAACTAAATTTAGCTTGATCCGAATCTTAAATACCCTCCATGATGGCCGTGGCATACACCTTATTACGCCCCTAATAGTGGATATATTACTCGTTAACATACAAGTCGAGTTTTACAACAGTTTCTCGTAAATTGTCGGCCTTTCTGTTATCTGACCAGGCCCGTTTTAGCCACAACAACGGGATAGATTTTTTTCTATTGTGGACGTTGCTGTCAATCGATTTTGCTCAAATTTTATAGCGATCTGCCTGCAGAAACTAGGCAGCTAACTGTACAAAATTTCAGATGTATTAAAATTTACTACTGTGACAGAGACAAAAACGGACGAATGGACGGACAGACATGTCTAAACCGTGTCAATTTTTGATGCTGATCCAGAATCACATTGTAGGGTTTCCAACGCTTCCTTCTGGGTGTTGCAAACGGAATAGCAAACTTAGTACACCCTTGTCGCAAAAATGGAGGCTATAAAAACAATACTATAATGGTTAATAATAAAGAATACACAATTCTGTTTAGTGTTATATTTATGGTATATTTTTATTATAAGAATATAGCTAAAAGTTTTGTCCTCTCTGCAAATTAAACCATAAACAAAACAAACGTTTTATAAGTTTGTTTAAAAAACCTCAAATAATATACCGTAGAAATCCTGACTGACATGAAAACCTACTGTTAGTAACCACTACCACTGCCACTACTACCACTACTACCCTTAACTGCTTTACATTACTTTACTTTTGTACTTTAGTAATTTAAAACCCACACCCTCCATGGCATGATGCATACCCCCACACTAAGCATAGTACACGTGTTGGAATATTTTCAGCCCTTTCCGTTTATTATCCTGTCCGGAACAGAGTTTAGAGGAATAATGAAAAATATGCTAATATCCATTGTAATCCCTCACAGTCACTACCTATTGTGTGCGAATGCCTTCATAACTCAATGTCAACGTTATGATACCGAATCGTGGCTATAATGAAATGACTTTAAAGTAATTTTCTTAGTTATGTATTATATTGGTGTAGCATTAAATTTTACCACTCTTGTGCGTAAGCATTCTTTACATAGTTTTTTACACCAGGCGGTGGAAAATTGTTTTGTTTTTGTTTTTTTTTTTTTTTTAAATAACTTTGCAATCGTTGAATATTTAGAATTACAAAACATTTTCTTGTATGATATGGCATTTTTTGTGTCTTTTTGTAGAGGGTGACCAAGTGCGTGTAATATAACACAAGGTAGCGTGAAATGTTTGGAACGAATTTTTGAAAAATTTTGGAATATTACAAAAAACGGCTGTAGAGTATAAAAATAGGAAAAGATGTTTTAGTTGGTTCTATCCGATTATGTTACACCCTACACTACACTTTGTTCCACAATTTATGCTATAATTAGCTGAGATGAAGCTATTGTTACATAAAAATCAATACGTAAAAAAATACTCTGAAAAATTACGCGATAGGGTCCAAATTTGCATTCTTCACTATATAATGTTAACATTTTTTTTAATATGAAACACTTTTGTCAATTTTTTCAATATTATTTGAGAATTTGATGCTATATGGGGAGAGGTCCTAAAAATGGAACAAGTAGGTCCATTTTCGATAGCCTAGTTCCAATTTCAATAGTGGGCGTCCATAGTTAAGACATGCCCGTGCCGAGTTTCAACCACATATATCAAAATTTGCGACCTATGGGCTGATTATAAAAAAAAAGACAGAGGGATGGACATCGTTATATCGATTTTAAATCTTAACCAATCTTTGTAGTTAATGGTCTTACAATAATATCACTTTGTGCTGCTTTGAAGTGTACCACGATGTATATTTTTTTATTTGATGAATTTTAATACAATAACGACTAAATTTTGTTATACTTGAGGTGCATGCTTTCCTTTTAAGAATGATTTTTCATAATTCAAAAATTCAACAAGGAATATTTCCCTCTTTCACTTCTTGCTTTATCATCTCAACTTTTTTGAATCACTTCGATAATCATGACACAGCCAAGTGTGGCGCTTCAGCTGAAGTGACTCTTCAATGGCAGCAATACAACATGGAACATATAAGTTATTGCAAGCTAAAATTAATCTTGTACTCGTAAGAGGTTGACTGTGACCAAGTGCTTTCTGTACTCTCCATGCACTCTAAAGGGGTTCGTTTTTTTTATTCATATTATTATCCCCACAATCAATAACATGCTCTCAACCAATAATTTGAGTGGAAGACTTTTGACCAAGACTAAGTATTAGCACAAGTGCAAGAGCTTGTTGAAAGCATATTAGATATGGAAGAAAAATACTATTTAAAAAAAATTTAATAACGACTTTAATCCACACGTACATATGCCTATTATACTATATGTACAAGTTGCCTAAAAACATTTAAAAATTCATTAACGTGAAATTTTTATTAGTATATGATGTAATCATAAAATGATAATATGAACAAAAAATGACTTTAAAGGTTTTTTAAAATACAAAATACAAACATGTTTGATGATCATAACATCCAGAATTCATTTGTTGCAGTTATGTCTATCCGTCTGTCTTTTGCTTTACTTTAATTTCCTCACATTTTCATTATATTGTTCGTGACGATTTACAAAATATATAAATATTCTTGCAATTGAAAATTATTACACTTCCCTCCCTACGAGAGTATCTTACAATTTTTACAATTTTCTTACCCGATTTTTAGAATTGTTGCAAGTTGCATGTGTATGTTACAATGAAAAGAAGAAACTTTTATACATTGTTTTTTATTCGTTACTTTACGTCCATCCCGTAACCATTTCAGTCTTTTTGTTTTTCTTGTCCGATTACTTTATCAGAGATCACAAGGTTAAGGCAACGCCACACAGTTTTATGTAATCATTTCAATAAATTTTCATTTCAAATGAAATAAAGGACAAAAAAGGAAATCACGCACAACTAAAGTTAAGAGAAATTATTCTGCACTGCCAACATGAAAAATCCATCTAAAATCACAACTTGAAAAAAACAAACAAGTTTAAAAAAGTTGGAAATAATAAATAAGTTAAATGGTAATTGAAAAGAGCCCACTTGACTACATTATATAGAAATTATATAGAAAAGTAACAGTCAAAATTAGAGAGAGAATAAAATTAGAACAATGAAAATGTGTTATAAAAGTAGACGTACACTCAGTATGGGTTTCAAGCGGAACAGTTTCTTGAGCCTCAACATTAGGTTTTTATGTAAATTTTAGGTCTATAGACATAGCGAGAAGCTTGGCAATTGCTTATTCCCTGTAGCGTTAAACCCCTACGACTTTCTTTTTTCTAAAGATCAAAGCTCAGAAGAAAACTTTTATATCTGTATACACGGTGCCCTACGGAGAGATTTTTATTCAATTCTTTAAAATGAATCTTTAAGAGACCGATTTTTAAGCAGGCAGCAAACCCGCAATTTTACTGTTTGCGGGCCTCATGTCCTCCACTTCTAAATATATATGTAAAACAATGGTCGCAACCGATACTTGACTTAGCCCTCTAATAATGGCAGACTATGTGCCAAACACACTTTTTTACAAATTGTGGACCTGTTGAGCCCCTTTTTAACAAATCTTTGGTGCACTAATTATTAATACTTTTTAGATCAATTTTTGTTCTTGATACGTGATTTTCGTCTATTTTGGGCATGGTAATTGATCCATATCGTCTCATCTAAATAACAACTTGTACGCGGAAGCTTAAAATATCGATCTCTTTTCTTTAAATTTAGTTTGTTGCTGTATTAGGAAAGAAAAAGAGAAAAGAGAGATATTTCTCTATGTGATGGATCACTTCTCTTTCCACTGCCTTCCCTCTTTTTATTCTAACGGTAATATACTCAACATTTTCAATGGGTACTGACATTGAAATATGTCAAAAACTACGACCTGTAGATTAAACACAGTGAACAGTCTTCATATAGATGGACGTAGGTAATCAATAGGAATAGAATGAAGGAAAAGTTTCTTTGATGTACGGCATAAAAATCGTTAACTTTGAAAGATTAATTTTGTACACTAAGTAGAAACATAGCACGAAAAATGTGTTTTAATAAAAAAAAAAAATTCAAACTCAGTAACACATAAGCCAAAATACAATACCAAGCACCTGCAGAAACTCATTAAAAATGATGCTGTTTAGTTTACTTACCTACAATGCAATTTCATTAAAAGCAACATTACTCCCGGGAGATTTCTTCTTCTTCGTTTAAGCGTCTTATAAAGTTCCCTTCAAAAAGTGAATAAACTTTTTCACTTTAAGCAGCATCAATTGTAAATGAAGCAACAACATCTTATATAAACTGCAATCATATTTATAAAAAAGAAAATGTTCCAAAATACAATAAAAAGCACACTAAGTGCAATAATAACAAGAGCGAGTGCATTACTAAATAAAAGAGGAAAAAAGAAAAAAAACAACAATGCATGGGAGGTAGGTTTAGCGTCGATAAGAAATCAACACGGTCACGTAGTAGCAGTAACAAGTTCTTTTTCCTCTCGGTACTCTTCTTACTCTCCTTTTTTTCTCTGTTACATATGGTGCTGTTGCCTTATTTTTGTATACTTGATGTTGTTGTAATATGGACTACGAAAATTAAGCACTTTATATGCAAGCAATGATAACAATGGCGATAATAATGATACTCGCAGATAAAGAGGGATGGAAATAGAGAGAGAGAGAGAAAGAAATATTTATTAAGAGATGATAATCAAGTTGAGTGTGAGTTTATATAAGCAAAAGAACAAGAGTCAAAAAACTTTATTAAGTATTCCATCTGTGTTGATATGAAAGAAAGCAAAAAAGCCGCATTGATATAACTTAAGTACACATGTAAACTTGCAAACGCACACATATTTTTACGTTTATCTATTTATTATAATGCTTACGCACCAAAATGCTAGAGAGAGAGAGAGAGCGAAAGCAAAATGAAAAGTGAGAAATACAGTGGCAGCACGTGTTACTACTGTTTGCTGATGCTGATGATGATGATGATGATGATGATGTTGCACTCTGGCTCTAGTAAAAATTTTTTGCTCTAGACCTTTATGCAAATGTTGTTTTTGTTGTTATCGAGCCAAATGAACAAAAAAATAAAAATGAATACGAGATCAGCGCATATGTACATTTCAATTTAAATCACTGTTGTATTACTCGTTGTATTACTCGTATAAGAAATTATTTTCAAAATAACATTTATGTAAATCAGCGCAAATCACTACAAACGATTTGTTTGTTGTTATTGCACACATTTATTATAAAATGGAAATTATGGCAGAAAGTAATTTTATCATAATAATACAAGTTCAAAAATAACAAGTACAGGAGCTAAATTCAGTTAAATTTAGCTTAAAGTCAACAAAATTAACCGAAACCAAGAGTTAATTTTTTTTTTTGGATTTCCGGTTTCTATTGATTTGTAGGAGGCCTTTCATAAGGCAACGCCTTATGAAGTTGACACACTACTCAAAAATGTATAGAAAGTACGCCTGCATTTGTCAAATTCGAAATGGATATTTCGAACTTGACAAATGTCGATTTTTTCAATCCACAACATTCATCATCGTACAAACAGACAGACAGACAGTTATAGCTATACCGTCTAAGTATAATAAACTAAAAATACAACAATTTAACTAATTCATTAACAAAGTCTCACTTTCTTTTAGCACTTTATCTCAATGAGAAGAAATATTTTAAAAAAAGCTTTCCTTACGTAACCACTGAAGTAAAGGCAAGTAAAAAAGTTTGTACCCTACAGCACTTAGTTCCACAAAGTATCCTACAATTAATTTAGTTCTATCAGTAAACACGTGAAAAATTACCTAGTGGGAAAGGGTTCAAAAAATAGTCCGATTAGGTCCAAATTTGGCACAGCCAATTATTAAGCTAATTAACAATACTTCACCAAATTTTGACAAAAAATATTAAGAATTGCAATTCTTGGCCATACAAAGAGTTCGTCTTTATTAGGACCTTATATGGGGAGGGGTTCTAAAAATGGTCCGATGCGGTTCATTTTCAATAGGTTTTTTCTCTGGTCCAATGTATATCCTTGCATCAAATTTCATCGAAATATCTCAAAAAATGCGACCTGTAGTTTGGGCACATAATTATATGAACAAACAGACTAATCAAATAGGTTAAATCAAATCTAAATAGGTGCCTCAAATTTCATTTCGGATCCGTACATTTTTTGCACATAAATGGATGAGCTCATTATAGATATTATATAGCAACCAAATTTGAACTTCGTAATTTTGTAGCTTATAGATAGAGTTTTATTGATTGTGGGCGTGGCCCTCAACTCAATTTGTTGGCTCAATTCAAATAAGAAATGACTACAAACACTTTTAATTTAATATCTCAAAATGTACGACGTAAACATGGCATGGGCATGGCTCAAATGCGCCCTCTTTTTATTTCTATTAATTATTAAAACGTGAGTCACATTTCAGCCAAACACTGCTTACAAAATCCAGTTTTTTGTAAATAGTGGGCGCGCCTAATTTTGCAAACCTCCAATTGTCATAAACTCTAATCGGATTTATCCATTTTAAATAGGAAACTAAGTACTTGGACTAATATCAAATTTCACCTGAACATCTCAACATTTATGTATACACTCGGAAATCTCTACAAGTTGCAAAGGAGGGGACAAGCTTATAGTGCCGTTATTTTATGTGGAGGGTGTTACAAAATATACGTCAAACGTACGCTTTAGGGATCAACACTCTCAGCTGTAAACAACAACAATAAAAATTAGCATCCAATAACAATCATAACAAGAACAACAACAAAAATCGCAATAACAATATGAATTGTAAATTAATTTAACAAACGACAACAACACACAATTCAGTACAGAAAAAAATAAAAATAAAAACAGTCGAAACGACGCATTCTAAAGAAGCGGTTTAACGCTGTAGTGAAAATTTCTTCTTTAAACAGACAATTTGATAAAAAACAAACAAAACAAAGCAAAAAACACATAACAAAATGGATATTCCAACAACGCCAGCACTAAATTATAACGTTCTTATGAACAATAACTCTCCTGTGATGGCCAGTGGGTTGCATTACATCAGTTTAAGTGAATATTATGTGAATGATTTATCACCTACCAACGACAGTGTTTTGATATTAATGACAAGTCCTCAACATAACGGTTTAAATATATTCGGCTATCATAATACCACCACAGTTTCGTTAATAATATTGGCCTGGTTTCTACTGATATCTGTTTTCTTTGTTTGCTGTTGTTTGCAATGTTTCAATGGCGGTTTTTGGGGATACACAACACACCGACGTTGTCTGCAGTTGTGCAGTATACACAGTGATGTATTGGATGATAACAATAGCCGTGTTAGTAGCATCAGCTTTGTAGATTTTTACGGAGGTAAGGTTCAATTATTTATAAAAAAATTAATTTATTAAAAATACATTTTTTATTCATGTACATGCATATATAAGTAAGTCATGTGAATCCTTAAGCTTTTTGAACATTATGGAAAAAAGTTTGTAACATAATTTAAGGCTTTAACAAAAACAAACGTTTCTCTTAATTTACGTTTATAACTAAAGTTCGCTTCACTAGGTTTACCTTGTTGTTTATTCTTCTGCAATTTAGCAAAAGTTTATTTTAGCAAATTAACAATTTGTAAACTGTCAAGTGCCTTAAAAGTGTTTCTTTCCCTCTCTAACTCCCTACATTTGCTTTTTTCTTGGCAAGTTCATGTACTTGTACTATATAGAGCAGCGCTCAAACGTTTCATTTGTATACGAATATATATGCACGTGTCGAGGGCACGTTTATATATAAAACGACCATATTTTATTGACTCTAAACACATGCTCTACTCTCCAACATTAGCTTCGCTTCCGTATCGACACAGCAACATCTGTGTAAACGTTAGTGAAAAAGTGTTATAAGGAAAAAGTAGCAAATTGTGGCAAATTTTCTATCCTCCTTCGTTGGCCCTTCTTGTTTTGCTTTTTCGCATTTTTTGGCTACAAGCCAAGTGATTTCCTTTTTCGGTTTTACCGTATAGTATAGCTGAGATTTTAAGAGGGAATAAGACGAAAAACTGTTCGAATATCAATCATGTTTAAATTTTTTTCTTTCCTTTTTAAATTCGTCCAAGAAGTATACAAGAAAATTGCAAATAATGTAAGCCGAAAGGTATGTTGTGTTTCTATTAATATTAAAGTTTCATTTAGCTTATGGAAATTTTAATTTTAATCTTTTGAATAATGAATACATTTTGCCATGAATTCAGGTCAAGTATCAAGCATTCCTTGAATTATAGAAATTATTTCAAGTTAATTAAGTCAATTATTATGGTAGTTTATAAAGAGGTTAACTCAAATTGTTAGTGTAATGTGTAAATTAAAATAGTTTAATTGTTTAATTAAAGCTACACTCGACGTATTAATGTTATTATTATTATCGTGTTGACTTTCATATAAAGGGAAAATATATTATTATTATTTTGTTGAAAATATTTAAAAAGTCACCTAAAGAAAATCTCATTCTCCCATACATAATACTTATCATGCCCTCATTATGAACTACTGAATTGATTAACTATGTCCTTCCTTCTGTCCATTATTGATTTTCTTCTCCTGCTTATTACTTTTACATTCAGGGCAATAGCGTTCAATTTATTGCACATTATTCATTTAAATGCAACTTAATTTTATAGATAAAAATCATTAAGATGTTTGAAAATTATTGTTATAATGAAGAATTGAGCGTAAAAATTAACAAGGAATAAGTGTAAAAAACTAAATTCAGCTAAACTTAACAACTATATTAGATAGCCCTCTTATCTATATAAAAAGTGGGCGTGGCAGACATCCAATAATAACCTCTAAAGTTAATGTAGTTTATGTATTGCAAGTAAGATTTTGCCCTAAATAAAATTTTTGATATATTATAGGCGTTATTTATATGACCCCGCCCATTTTATAAAGAAGGGAAGAGATAAGATTAAAGAGATAATTATAAATATTATATGTTTCATTTCACAGCTCAATTTTTGTTGTTGATAGTTGTCGATTTTGGGCGTGACACTTGACTAATTTTGTACAATTTTAATATGAAAAAAAAAATATACAAATATATATAATATATACGTTCTACGTCCTCGAAAATCTCTGAAAAATTAACCCTACCTCTGTGTTTAACCTAGAGCGTGCTTTTCATCCAATGGTTCTCAACTCCTATACCAACCTGACAAACTGACGAATATATCTCAAAATTGATTGAAGAGTACAGAAGTCTCCTTCTGAGCGTTAGGAATGTTTCGTTGAAAACCTCAAATACACCATAGTATAGCTTAAAAACGAACAAACATTTCATAGTATAAGAATATTATCCTTAACTTACTCAAGGTTCTTAAAGATTTAACAAGAACATTTATGTATAAATATACACGAATTTTTTCGTACCGATAAGAAGAAAACAAAATTATCCATTATAATATATTCTCACTGAGGAGCTTGTCAACGTTTGCATATTTCTAAACCGAAAATATCTATTATATATATGTGTTGAGTACGCAGATGAAGTATATGTGGCGTGTGGTCTCTGTACGCTTTATTGCATTATTGGAAACTCATTGTCAGAGAAACCTCATTGAAACTCGTATCGAGTGCAATATACAGTTGTTGTCTGCATAAAATTCATATGGATCCAGCATAGCCCAGAACAATAACTATGTAGAAAAGAAAAATTATAGAACAACTAGAAAATTGTTATAAACAACCACACCAACACTTACACAACATTCACAACCACAGTCAACATTAAAGGATAGAGACAAAATTCATATGCTGGATCTAGCATCTCTGTATACATGCTCATTTATTGGGATGAAATTATATATAGATTTACCGTAGGGAGATGTTTATTGTACACTAGGCAAAGGAAACTGTTGGAGAGGGGCAAGGTAGAGGTAAAAAGAAATAACAACATAGCGAAAAACTCATTCATTTTCTTTGCACACTGAACGTGTGCTTGCATAATAATGACATTATTTCACACACTAACTCCTCTGTTACCTGCACAATCAACCAACCGAGTTTCTGGTAATAATGCGCTTGACAATAATCTACCCGCTACGTACGCTGGAGCGATGATGATCATGAGAATGACGTCGTGTATGACAATGATGTTAATATTTGTTCTTGTTATCGCTTTAAAACTGTTGCTAACAATTGTTATATTTATATTTATTTCATTTTTTGGTCCCTACGTGCATACCTATGTATACTGTGCATGTACACGAGCACCACAACAATTTTCCTTCCCTTCTCTTGTATATTATTGTGCAAATTTTGTTCTTCTTCTTGGCGTTCCCCTGTTTTCTTTGAAAAGCCATGCGATGAAAGGTTCCCAGCTTGATTATCCGTTCTGATACAAATTTGTAATGCACACACACACACACATTTATTCAAATGTAAGTTATAGTTTTTCCATCTTTATCCTACAATTTCTACCACACATACACATGAACGTATATATTGATTATTTTGTGTATAAAATGGAAACGTTTGTACGTATGTTACGTGTGTGTTCTCTGGGAAAACCACTGCAAAATGATGTGTAAACAAATGGTTCTTGTTGTTCATTCCTATGGCAGTGTATTGTAGGGATGTAATGACAAAATTAATGCATGGCAGCAGAGTATAGTTAACATAGTGGAATGGCCTTGTGTTGGTTGTGTATAGTGGCAGTAGTTTATTTGCAATTGTTGTAATTGTCAGTGTCAGTATTAGATAGTGTCAAAATGTAAATTAATACACAAACAATTGTGATTGATTGTTATGATATGATAACAATATTATGGAAATATTTATCCAGAGACCAACAAATGTACGAGAATACAATAGTTTTGTAATTTTTGCACACCGTCCGACTACTGAGAAGTTTGTTGTGGCATTTAAAGAAAAATATCTCTTGGATTCCAAACTGCTAAAAATTCCCCTTGAATTAAAAGGAATCACTTAAGGTATCCTTCCCTAATTTAAAGAGATTTAAAAAAAATAGGCGAGGTTGCTTACAAACTACAACAAGCATTTATTGAAAGTAACTAAAAACGTAAATTTAACTTAGAACAAATATTGAATAGCCTTTACATATTTGCATAAATAGTGGGCGTAGCAGGTAACCGATTATGACGTCTGCTAGAATACGAATTCCGTATCCACGTGTTGCCCCAAGTAAAGCTTTTCGTAAACGGTTGGCACCTGTGTTATGTGGACACGCCCATTTTTGGTTCATCGATGATAGATAGATTAAGATACGAGTACGTGTACAAAATGTTCATTTTAAATCTTATATTTTACATAAGCATTCCAGCAAAAGGACGGGATGCAGGGACTTGCCTTGACTTTTGAGACAGCTTTCTACTAATTTCATAGTTACCTTCAATTAACAAAGAAGTAATGAAATATTTCTACAAATCGCATTTGTCCCATTTATTTCTCCTAAGCAGCTGTCTGTAATGCACTAAGAAGCTAGCGTTGCATCTGTTCAATACACATATTGCTCAAATAAAGTGTTCAGCCCTCTACCTTCCGTTACTCTGTTTTTTTCAGGTATTTGTCTGGTTGGTTTCTATCTCATATTAAGCCAATTAGTAACCATTAAATCATGTTAAGTGTTTACATTTAGGATTTTTTCTTCTTCCCTCAGATTTAGTGTTTAACTAAAAACGGAAATCATCATTGTAGAAAAGGAAAAAAGAAACAATCCAATGGGTTAAGCCGTCTTTTGTTATATCCACAAACATAAAATTCTTTCTTTTCTTTCAATCAGTTTTAAGACTGTCCATTTGTTTTCATAAGGTATTCATGTTAAGGTTGCGACCCTTCTTAAATAAATTTTTCTCTTTAATAACCATAAAATTCTTCTACACAATAATGTGTTTGATGATAAAATTTTACAACTTGCTGACATATATAAATAGTATAATAAATTATTGGACATAAAAGCATCTTAAATGATCATTTCAACTTCCGGCTAAAATCGAATGCTATCAAAGCATATATTATGCGAAACAATTGGAAATTAAACAAGGAGAAAATGTTGAATGTTATTTAAAAGAAATAAATAAACAAAGAAACAGTAGCTAATAATAATGAAGAATAGAATTGGTTTTGACCAAGTTTTGCGTTTCCATTAAACCTAGAAATGAACATAAAAATATTTTAATATCTTATTATCTTCCACATAAGATCGAAGGTGCACTAAGTTTGTCTCTCCGTAATGCACATACCAGGAGAAGACTACAGAGATAATGGATCTCATAATCACTATCAGATTCTGAGTTCGTGTAGCCATGTCCGTTTTAGAACGTCTGTTTTCAAAACGTTCGCGGTTGTAAATATTAATATATTGAACAAAAATTGTATATAAACATTTCTAGTTTCTAGCCCTCTTTAATGTCAAATTGAGCTTTAAGTTGGAATAACGTACATATTTACGATTCGGAAAAGAAAACAACTGATACGCCTACAATTTGTAAATTGAAGAAACTAATGTATCGTATAGACGACACATGTCCACATCAAGATCTATTAATTGGAAAAAACAAACCAGTATTTCGATGTGGTAAACATACATACATATTTTTAAGGCAGTAAGCCTTACAGAGGAACTTACAGACTTACAGACAGACTTAGTACTTAGTGTGAGTCGTGAAAAATCTTCATAAAAAATCCATAAAACAAAATTTCTCTGCTTAAAACATCTTAAATTCTACGCTTCATTCACATTATTTTTTTTCTACTTACAAGAAAATATTTTCTTAAAAATATTTCATACAATGAATCATTCAAGGCTTATGTGTCATTTGCTTAGTGTTGGAAAATAACATGACTTTGTCTTACAAACTGCCACTTTAGACATTTATCGTTATGGCCTAATGTCAGTTACTTTGATTTAATTTTACATAAATATGAAATCTGACAACATCATATGATATATTTTTGAAAGGGATTTAAAATTAAATGATTTCAATTTTTTTGTTTTTGTGATAAGATAAGTAAGTGCGTTATTAGGAGTGTGTGACATGTAGGAAAGTGATAAAATCCAAATAGTCTTCCTGCATTAAGCACACCAGGGATTCGACGCAAATGAAATCATTTGAATTAAATTTTAAATTATAATCCACAATGGAATCTAATGAAATTGATTATCTCCCTATTTTATACATTGTACGCAATTATTGTTGTATTTATGAATATTTTTTGTGCTAGTTATTCTGATATTGTACAATATTAATTAAAATAAATTATTTAATAATAATAAAAAACAAGTAAGGAAATTAAATTTGGCTTGGGCCAAATCTTAAACACCCTCCATATGTATGTACATATGAAAAGTGGGCATATGAGGTATATGGTAACACCTTCTAACAGTATCAGCTTGCAAATAGTTGTAAATATTTTGTAAATATGTGGCGTGTGTGTTATCTGATCACGCCCATTTTTGGCATATCGATGGATAGGGTAATTGTGAATGTGCATTCCAAATTTCAACTTTGGAGCTTAATTCTTGTGGCAGATAACTAGATTTTTGCCGATTGTGGGCGTGTCCGCGCACATTTTGGATACATCGATATATGACATAATTATAAATACGTGTATTTCAACTTAATAGCTCGATTTTTGTGCCAGATAAATATATTTTTGTCGATTGTGGGAGTGGCCCGTTACCAATTTCGCCCATTTTAAATAGCGATCTGCGTACAAACACTAAAAGTGTCTGCACAAAATTTCAGCTCAGTATCTCAAATGAATGAAAAACTTAGTATGCCCCCCATCTTATGTGGAGCGTATAAAAATGAATCATAACTTTTTTATTGCATGCAACAATGGTAAACAATTTAAAATTAAATTTACACAATCGAATGCGTGTAATAAATATTTACATATTTACGGCCGCCTAATTAAAATATGTAAACAAAAATATTGTATGTAAACATAACTTGCACTCCCTCCTCCCTCTCTCTCTCCCTTTCTCCCTTTCTCTTTCTATATTTAATTAGTTTTTGAAATATGAATAAAATTAAAATAATTTAATGATAAATAAAACAACAACATTACTTGCCTTCTATACTAACCGCTAAGTAGCGGTAGGTGTCTGGATAACCGCACAACAACCGCGCAACACAATTGAAACAATTAAGCATTATTTAGTACAATATAATTTTGTTTTAAGTAGAAATACGTAAAAAAGGAGTTCTGGGCATACTTTAAGCACCCACCACTACTGACAAAGTGATATAAATGTATGTACATATTGTACGCCCTACCAAAGAGGGTGTTGGATAGCACAAGTTGATTTATACTAAATTATAATAAGAAAATGAAAATAAAATTGTGTAAGACTAAATCTTAAATACACCTAACTCTCTTTTTACACGATAGATGCGTTCCCAAAAGATTCGTGCAAAAAAAATTCGTATAAGAAGAGATATTGGCGAAATGGAAGAATAGTAGATTGGTTCGACCTAAAAAAAATGTATTGAAAATCGTGTTAAAACGAAACAATTCGTGTAAAATGAGATTTTTTTTTCCTTTTAACTCGTGTTAAATCAAATTCGTGTAAAAAAATTCGTGCAAAAAGAGTATTAGGTGTACTGTCCACATCTACATATTAAGTAAGGGACTGGCTTGCACCTAATTCCTTCACTTCAATAGCGCATGTATTCCATATCGGCATGTTTGATATATAAAGCAACACATGTATTGAATTTCCAATTCGTTCCAACTTTTGTGGTTGTGTCGATTGTGGGCGTGACCCAATTTAAATATCAATCTACGGGCAGAATATCTTAATATTTACAGCCCTGAAAAACGTCAAACAACAGACAGACGTACATAATCAGATCGATTCAAATTTTTTTACTAATCAATATCATTTATACATTATGGAGTCTGTGGGGCCTCCTTCTAATAAACAGAATAACAAATTTAGTATGCTAACCACCTGATTATCAAAAGTATAACAGTTGCATAAATTAATTCCTGATAATAAAAAATGCAATAAAAAAGTGTTAATAATGAAAACAATTATTTGTGAGACATGTTCACCATATTTTACAGACTCTTTATAAATCGTTTCAATATATTATGTTCACAACTAAATACCCTTAGAAGCGGCATCAAATATGGATTCTACACTATGTGGCCCCGATTAAATTTTTGACTTGAAAAGTGTAAACAATACAATTTTCAATACATTCTCCCAACTCCTGGCATCCGTACTAGTGTCCACACACATTATACAAATAATTAAAAATTCATCTCAATTGCGTAAAATTACATGAATTTGCATAAAACAACAACAACAACAACAACAATAACAGCGATGCAGCTGCAATGAATTGATTTAAATGATTTAATGCAATCATGCTGTTTGTTGTAGTTAATCAACATAAATCGATAGATAATATAAAACAATAGTCACCTCATAATCATAACTGAATGAAAGTAGATACAACAACACACACAAACACATGCACGGTGATGACTGATTCAACTATTCATACGAAAACGCAAATAAGTACATGTGTGCGCACTGAATTATTGCTGTTGCTGTTCACTTTTACAATGGAATTTTTTTTTTTTTACGGTAGGCAATAAAAAATTCTAACAGTAATCATCATATAATTTAATCTTTTATTTAAAATATAATAAATTATATAAAACGCAACAATATAGAAAAAGACGCCATTTCCATTGCAGGGTACTAAGAGTTCGTTCTAACCTCATTACAGTTTATTTATTAATTTTAAAAGACACTTTTTAACTGTTTTTAACCTTGAATGCTCAGCTTACACTCTTTTATAACGATATGGAAAAATTCCTTTAACTGCAAATGAAAAGACAACAAAATTCATGCAGCGGGCAAATTTTGAATACCCACCACCTTAGGCATCAGAAGCAACACAAACAGCTATAGGTAAAGAGATAGATAAAATGAAACCGTAACAATTATTCTCCCGAACATTTTATTGTACATACTAAATTTTAAATCGATCTAGCTGTATCTGTCTGTCCGTTTTAACCAAAAAGTCTTTCTATGTGTTTCACATGTTATGACAAAGCTTGTAAGCCCTTGTAAGAAAACATATTTTAATAGAAACAGGTGAATAAATTAAACTTGGCTTTGGTCGAATCTTAAATACCCTACACATATATGTATAAATAGGGGATGTGACAGATACAGGTTTCATCTAATCGCGTACAATAGGATTCGGCCACAAATAAAGTTTTTTATCAATTATAGGCTTTTTGGGTTACGCCAATTTTCCATACTTTGAAAGCTGCACTAAATATATGCGTAATATATGAAAAATATAACATATCTATACATGAACTGTGGGCGTGGCACTATCCACTATCCACTAAGTATAAATATTCACATAGAATTCTGCACTCAAGTTGTCTAGTTTGTCGGCATTTCTGTTACCTACCCATACACCTCACTCACAAACTATTTATAAATATGTGACAAATAGATTTTTATCGATCCTGGGCGTATCTCTCTTAATCAATATAAATAACAACATATGTACAAAAACTAAAAATGTCTATGCAGACTAAATATAAATCATAACTTATGACCGTGTGAGTTCCATCATGGACAAACGGACGGACATGGCCACACATATACATATTTGGTCCCCGAAATCACTTTCTAGATGTCGCAAAGGGAATGACAAATTTAGTATACTTACCAACTGATATGGAAGGCATAAAAAACTTAATACAATAACAATAACTAAACCGTGCAGGGTAAACAAAATATGTACATATAAATATGTTAAGATAACAACATGACATCTGAAGTAAAACACAAGTGAAGAAAAGCTGGCTTAATCCGAATCTGATATGCCAATGTTGGGTATATCAGTGTGGGCGTGTGCTCTGTTAAGTTCTCTTTTAACAATCACTAGAATATAGGTTATGTGGGGTGGCCCATTTTCAGTATATTCTTAGGAGAAGTACACATGGTCATGAATCAGTAATAGTATCCTTATATACATTCTTATAGCCGTAGAAGATTTTTACTAAATATGGGACGATTTGCTATAAAATTTCAGCTGAATATTTTAATTTTTGCAACCCGCGGAATTTTATGCTGATCGAATAGTGTTGTGTTGCAAACGGAATAAAAAACTCAGTATACCATCCCACTTAGGTGGATGATATAAAACTGAAGCAAATATGAATATAACGTACGTATGTATGTATCTACAAGTATGTGCTAACATTACGTAAATAACTACCTCGACATCCACCCACATGTGCGCACACATACACACACGCATGTGCATATGTATAAATATAGAAAAGCAAATATCTAAACAAGTGATAACATATATAAAAAATGTATATGTAGTGGTGATATTGAACAAGTGCATATGCGTAAACATGTGTACAAGTGTGCGGCCTTGCAACACTCTCATATGGAGTTTTTCCCTATTCCGTAATGATATTGTATTGTGTTGTTTTTTTTTTGAATAAAGAACAAGTGCAATCTGTGTATTTGTTGTTGTTATTATACTAAATGCGATAAATATCAATTTCTTACCATCCCCATCTATCCTCACCCTGTCCTGTATGTCCACGTCAATCAAGCGAATGCTTCTGTTTCAGGCTGCTGTTGTTGTTGTGGTTGCTTATCGATGCAGTCAAGTGCATAAACATTTTAATACAATTTATTCATATTCTGATACCCTTTATATGTAGTTATGTGTGAGTATAAAACGCATACAACGCATACGATATAATTCATTCATTTATTGTTTGTAGCTTTATTTTTTGTTTATATGCACTCACACACACACACAAACATACATACGTGCGTAAGTTCTCTTACTCTTACCTGCACTCACTTAATCTCCTCACTGGTGAAACACTTAAATTAACTGGTGTGTAATTGGAGACAACACAGTTCACTAATTGTCGTAAACATTTAAAGGCGCGCGCATTCGATAACGTTTCGTTCTTTTCCTCTTTAGTTCTTGTTGTTGTTTTTATTTTTATTTTGTTTTGGAAAAAAAATATAACGAGAAACACAAAAATAACTGTAATTATATATATAACACGAGTGTGATAAAAGTGTAAGCCAACGACTCTTTGAATATAAAGAAGTTTACTCAACTTAACTTACCTGCCACAGATTGGTGCTAGTAACGAAAATATATGAGAAAGAAGTGAAAAGAGGTCTTAAGGTTACAAAAAAAAAACATTAGTGAAAAAGATGCATTATATGTAAAAACCGAAATTCCATCTTAAAGTTATACAATCAACATTGAAAGTCTGTCCGTGCGTCTGTCTAAATGACTTTTTTTATAAGTATTTTTCTAACCGAAAAAATTTAAACTTGGCTGCAACATATATCATATATATCCTCAGCTTAATATTAAAATTGTCAAATTCTGTAGAAAGACACGACCACAAGGCTCCATTTATGTGGGTTTTTAAAAAAAATCCCCGCAAATTATTACCAGGCATCCCAGATTTGGTCCAATTAAATTTTCCTTAAACAAAAGAAGAATTACTTACACTTTTATCCGCAAAGTATGACAAAACACTTTAGAGAGTTTTAATGCGTTAATACCCGCTACGGATATTTAAATTGTTTTTATTTCTTTACTGTAAAATTTATTCTTCTTCCACCATGAGCAAAATTGTCGGCGCAAAGAGAAAGTGATAACATTAGAGAACCCCCTAAAATATAGACGTCCTTGAGGAATAATAATCAAATTATAATTTCATTTAATCATATCCGTCTGTCTGTCTGTTGCCCAAATCGCAGAAATGAGATATCATAACAATTTCAAATTAGCAGAAACTCTGATAGACTTTATAATCAAGTCGATACTGCCAGTCGCTACATTCGATTGCAAGAGAATTAAATTGTTTAACGTTTTTGTACAATATTATTCATTTTTTATATAACTACTACGAGTTCAACGTTTCAAAGACCCAATTAGGCACATCTGCATCGAAAGATTAACGGTCACAAACCTAGACATATTGAGCTGAAATCTTATACAGTCCAAGAGCTATTATATGCACAAGAACAATTGACATTTAGAGGTTTTACAAGAACCTTTGTAAAGTATTCTAGAACAACGTAAATTCACTTTTATCATTTTTATCTCTCATTTGCAAGAATAAAACCTCCTTTCTACGCTTCGAAAAAGCAATATATTAAATCTTATTGCCCTATATAATAATACAAACATTACAAAATTAGATAAATAAAAGATATTTTTTACTGCTTAGTAATGTGTAAGAAACACTCGTAAAACTTGTAAACTTTATCTTTGAAATTATAACATCAACATGAAAATGGTTTAGTCGGTTAAGCCCGACCATTTAATACCTTACACTACTTGGTTTCAAAACTATTTCTATTCAAGTAACACAATTTGTTAAAAACATTCGCGTGGTGTTAAATAAAGTTTACTCCTTGAAAAAGCTTTATAGAAACAGAAAGGTTCTAAAAATAGTTCAATCTAGTTCAAAATTAGAGCATATAATTTTGAAGCTTTGCAAATGAGATTTACCGATAGATGTGGAGAAGGGTCCGTTTTCAAGAGGGTTCCCGTTTCGACCAAAATGTATCTTTGTACGGTTTGTACAAGAGACCTGTAGGCTCCGCAGAATTTATATAAACAGACAACGAGCAGGCAGACGAAGAAACAGATATGATTTGATCTATTCGGAAAGTGCTTCTGTAACGATGGGTAGAATTACAAATGGGTCTCTCATTAGCCGTTTAAGAGTTACAAACAAACATCCACCACATGTGGTGTAGGGTATAACAATCGCATTCTGATAAATACTATGCCCTTCTCACTTTAAATAATAATCACTTTAAAAAATAATTACAAATATAATTAACGAAAGCAGTTGAAACAGATTAGATAAGTTAATATTTAACTTTCCTCTACTACACTAATTTGTTCCAACATTTTTGTTGGCCATTTTATAAATCACAGTTTTTTATATTTTTTAGAATTTATTTTCTCCAACAAATTCCAAAATGTCAACAATAATAAGATTGTTTTTGTAAAAGTTATATAACATTTATATAAATAGATATTAATGTGACAAAACTAGTTAGAGTTTGATGACATTAACTGAAAGTTATTTGAGGGTAAAGTTGCACCAAAAAAATGAAATTGGAAAGATAAAAGATATAGAAAAGGTAATTGATTATATCAGTGAATATATAGAAATAGACGAAATGTTTATTTATATCCATAGAAACAACATGTAGACTAGTTCTTATACTTCTTTTAACCCCTCCACATATAAGAGGAGAGGTACACTAGGTTTGTTAAGTCATAAGCCATACCTAGCAGAAGGCATCACATACCTTACAAGGTATGTAAAATATATTCTTGAGCAGCTTCAAAAACTGAGTCCATCTATATTAAGTATTTCCGTCCGTGTGTCTTTCTGTTGGCGGTATTCTTACGTTCGCAAATATTGAAATATTGTGTTGGTTATATTAAATTAAACGATATCGGTGGAGAGACACGCCCCAACCAGAGGACCTATTTATGGCTATGAAGATAGACAGGCAGGCATTATAATTTAAGTTGCAACTTTTTTCTTATCATTTTCAATTGTAAAAGTAGAATAAAATATCGCATAATAAATTTTTTTGCAATTTTTTTTTAATTAAAAAAAATATCAAAATTTTTTTGTAAAAATATTTCATTTCAGCAGTTCTTTTGCAATATATTTAACATTATAAAAAGTGTCAGTTTAAAAGAAAAAGCCAAATGGTTTAACGTTTCATATAATTCCTCCTGACCGACTGTAACATTTTCCCATCGGTTTGTAAGCTAATATGTGTGTAGCAAAATAAAACTTTCAGCTTGACAGGTTTATTAAAAGTTTACAAAACATTTCGCTCAGTGCATATAATTCTCTAATAAATGCAGTTTTTAGCACACTTGTGTTAACAGAAAATAAATAACAAGGTCACCACTACACACGCGCTGTTTCAACAAATTAAAAAACGGGAAAAAAACAAAAACTTTAAACTATAAAAGATATATTCACACCAAGAATACAAATAAAAACAACAGCAACAGAAAATAAAGAAAGAAAGAGTGCAAAGTCAAACTGAACTATCTCCCCAGAAAGTGCAAATCAGTCTTAAAGTGATGCCGCACTATTAAAGCCATGCATCACTTTTACAATATTTAAAACGAACCAAAGTGTTAATGTGCTAAGAAATTCACAAAACTCGTACAATACAAAGCTTTACAATATGGTCGACGCAATATTAATGTTAACCAATCAAACTGAGACTCTCAACGAGCAACTCGAATTGCAAAATTTCAATTTGTTACAAAACTATTCAGTGCTACTGAACAAATTGGAACAATTGGCTCTTGACGTGGACAAAGAATTGGAACTGTCGTTGGCCAATGTGGATTTAATGTCAACGGGTGATATGAGTTCGTCGGGATCGTCTGGGCCACATATCAGTTATACGCACGGTCTGGATGAAATCGAGTATACGCGTGTTGTCAGCGATATTTGGGTGGGCATTATATTAACCCTGTTGGTTGTATGTGTCATAATTTTATTATGTGCCGGCTTTTTATATCATAAATTTCAACAGTGGAAATCGACATGTAAGTATGAAACAATGTCCAAGTAATACTGTGAACTGCATAATCAATTGTGTATACCCTTTACATGAAGTACATAAAAGCTGAAGTAATATAAATTTGTTGTTCCGTTTGCACTTAAGTGAAATATTTAAGACCCTAAATGTTCTTTATTAGCCTCATTATCTGGGTCAAATTGTTGTGCCGCGCCTACAATCGACAGAAATCTACGAATCAGCTACAATAGTTGACTTATCAAGTAGTTACAATGAGTTCATCCATTGATTTATAAAAAGTGGGACGCATCACATAACAGACACGCCTACAATTTTACAACTTTTGGGCAGATTACGACATTTAAGTTGATACATAATAAGTGTCCTATTAAAGGATACTTGCCACGCCTACATTTTCTATATAAATGTGCAAGATATTTAAGGTTTGCCCTAAGCCAATTGTCTTCTAATACTTGCGTCTTTAGTTAATGACTTTTATGCCTCATAAAATTCTTCATATTGTCATTACTTTTTTTCTGATTATGGATTTTGTCCAAAATTAATAAAAATAAGTCTATGTAAAGCATATACTGTATATGTATATATATTATTTATTTCATCAATTATCTCCTAACTAATATTAGCCACAATTTATAATGTGTTCAATTATATCCATTAGCGCAGTTACGAAATTGATTTAATTAAATGCTAAAATGTTGGTATTATGTTTATATATATTATATAATATATATATTGGCCAAACAATATATAAATATATATTTCAAATGTAAAATCGTTTTTAGTTAATACCTGGTAACTAACTATAAAAGAATTAGAAATTAGCGACAAAATTCAATGAAAATAATTTTTAAGCTAATATGAGTTTAAACAATTAGTTATAAATTATAAAACTTAAATGTTTATATTGACTAGGAAGCTCATTAAAATTTAAACAAAGTCTCTCTGTCTGTCCATATATTTGTGCCCAAGTTTCAGGTCGCATTTTTTGAGGTATTTTAATTAAATTTGTACAAGTACATGGGTTGGCCCAAAAAGGAACGGTAATCAAAATGAAACAAATTGGACCTCATTTAAGGTTCCGTTGTAATGGAACTATTATGCAATTCTTAATGTTTTTTGAAAAAGTTTGGCGACGAATAGCTAATTAGCTTAATAATTGTCAAATTTGGATCGGATTGGACCATTTTTAGAACCCTTTCCTATTATATGAAGCAATACCTCGCGTTTACTGACACAACTAAGCTAATTATAACATAACATTTGTGGAACTAAGTGGTTTAGGGTATAATATGTACCACTCAGAATAACGTGCTGAATTGTTTGCCCCAACCAACGCTTTTACAAAGGACTCAATCGTCTTCTTTTAAGTGTTAAATATAGAACAACGGATCCATCCGGGTGACGGTTGTTGGAACTCACTCTCACCTCTTTTGAGATATCGAGTTAAAATTTTGCACAAATATATCTAAGATCAGTAGATGGGTGCTTATTTAAATTGGGCTTCTTTTTTGTTTTTACTAGTTTTCTCTAAAGTCAGCACTTGCTCAGTTTTCCAAAAATTGAAATTTTAATTAAGTGTGTGTGTGTTTTGCCCGCTCTAAAAAAGTACTGTCATAAACCAGATTGAATTAGATTATTTTGTTTACGGACATCTTTTATCACATGCTATATACAATATTTAACTTTTTCATACATTGTTTATCGAATAAATATTGTATCATAAAGAATTCCAAAAAAATTTCCACAAATTCGTGAAGATAAGATGAAACAAATACAAAAACATTTGTGCTGTTTTTTTCACAATTTGTTTGTATATATTTCAATTCAGTTGACACATTTTATAAGTGTTTTGTTGTTTATGTTAATGTTTATATTTTGCTATCGCAACACGGTGTTTACATACATCTACCATTGGCCATTATTGTCAAAACAATGTAATGAAGTAATCATGAATAATTTATAAACCAACAATGTTTATCCAAAAATGTGGTTACATTGAACGCCTTCTTATGGTAAACGCGTTATGTACGCATTACTTATTGTAAAAAAGTATTTTTGCTCTCAATCGTGCTCAAATAGATGAATTTATTAAAACTTTATTAATTAGTCATCATTAGAAGAGTACATAAGGTTGACTTAGGCTCCATCTTTAATATGCTGAACATCCTGCTAGGCAGTGGGCATGGTATGTATATAATTTCACCCTCTTTTAACAACTGTTACAATGTGTTCCGTTTTAGCTCAACTATTAAATTATACGCTAAAGAAAGACTTTCTACCCTTCATCATAATGACTTGCGGGCATATTGATTTTGGTCAAACTTTTGCAATTAACAGAAATGGGCCAATCTTATCTTCAAAAGAATACATATTCTTCATCAGTATTAACAGAAATGTCGATTTAGCGTATCTGTCCGTCCATGTCTCTATATTGAGATACCGCGCTGAAGTTTGGTACACACAATTTTTGAGACCTTCTATAGTTTCTTATTATAATTGGCCAAAATCGGACCAAGCACATGTCCGCAATGGCGACCTAAACTTTGCACCCGGAGGTTTCAGCACTCTCACAGTCGTAAACCTTGAGATAAAGAGTTAAAACTCGGGATATATATTTATCGTCCACGTTAAAAATATGGTCCTAAAAATGAACAAAATTGATACAAGGACTGTCTTATAACTGTCTCATAAGAACGTGTAGAACCAGGCTATACATGAGCCTTTCAGTGCACACATCGATTAACTCCATAAAAAGAAAAGTTGGGAAATGCGATGAAATAATAAAGTTAAGACTATACCAAGTGCTTTGATACCTAAATTTAAGATTTTTCAAAAAGTGGAATTAATCAATGTGTGCACTGAACGGTTCATATATCGATTCAAGTACAGTAAATTCTGATTTCAAAAAAAAGCGAAATTAGCACTTTATTTGTACATTCTAACAGTAAACAATAAAAATCGAGCCAGCCTTTCCGAAAATATATTAACAACAATATTTAATTTTGTCCAAATTTGCAAACTTTTTTTATATATCGCATAAATCCCGAACTTCTAAGTTGAATATTCTGAAATTAGGCAAACATGTTAAATTAGTATACTTTAAATTTAAATTTGTATAAGAAGTGACCAAACCTCTTCCGAGGTCCTTAAATTCGACATGAAAGTTAATTTTGTATTAAACAAGGACCGCAAGACCTGAAGACTTGAAATTTGGTACAGATCGTTCCTAAATATCTATTAACCACGCCCATCCATAATGGACTTATTATGGATGTTAGTATGTTTAGGGGTTTATTTAGACTATTTGACGTAGGGGACCCTAGGGACATTTGCCATCTTTTATCTCTGGAATAAATTAGTGAAATTTTGTGGGCGTGATTAGTTAACGTACGCATACACTGTAATTTCGTTTTACTTGCGTTGTTATGAGATTGTTCACAGGTTGAGCCTGTGAATGAATGTTTCTAAGAAGTAATTTTTACTTTCGGATGTATTTTTGTATAAAGCCCGCTTATAGTGGGCGTCAAATAATTGATTTTGAAATATTGAGTGGTAGCGTTCTATTTTGAAGAGGTTAATGATGATGAGTACCCTAGATTTGGCATACTCTTAATATAACCCCTTTTCTTTTGTTTATTTGGATGCGTGTGTTAGTTCTACACATCAATAGATGCAGTAAATATGAATAGATATACTTACAAGGAGCAATTTTCATCTTTTTACCTCTATTTTTGTAGGCTTAGCAGATTTTTGTTAATTAGGGACGTAGCTGTTAGTCAATTTTCAATTCAATTCAATTCAATTTTACAAACCGTTAATGCGACCATGAGTGAAAACCCCATGGATGGACATGACCATTTTGCTGGTAATACTAATCTAATCTTGAACACATTTATACGTATTTTGACGTGGTGGACGAAGCATGTTTACAATTACGCTCTATTTTAACGCCTACTTTACTTCAATGGTGGGATAGATGTTTTGTAAGTTAGGAATACAATTGCTATCCCATCACGTCCACTTTTAGCACTTTTATGAATGACCGAATTATACCCGACATTGAAATTTTACAAATTTTTACCATTAAAGCTTTATTTTAATGCTAGTGAGAGATTTTTGCTCTTGGTGGGCGTGGCAAAAACTGAAAGATTAGCTACAAGGTATTAGAAATGTTTGTTAAAGCAAACATACCGGTGCTACAAGCGCAATCAACATACCGGTATATAGACGAACATTGCAAAATGTGTTGGCGCTCTCAAAGCGGTAAATTATATAAAGATTTATAATTGAATGAAATCGGTTAAGTGTCACGCCCATAATCAACAACAATTATCTGTAACGTTACAAAAATTTAAATACGGTATTTACTGTACGTATTTATAATTACCCCAAGCATTGATATGCCAAAAATAGTCGTAGAAATGCCCAGTTTATGAAAAACCTTATTTAGCAGGTAATCCGACCTGTTGATCCGTAATACATCTATTAGATGGCATCATTATGTACCTGCCACGCCTATATTTCTCATATAAATGTGAATATTTAAGATTACTTTAAACACAACTTTGTTGTTTGCTTGTTAATTATAAACTTGTACTTCCTCACTTATTATCATTCTATCTTTACTGACTACGTCCCGTTTCTTAGTTACAATAATATTTAACTAAATACTTGTAATGTATGCTTATTATCTATAGTTTCGTTTTAATATTCTCTTAATAATAAAAATGCGAACGTAGTACACTTGAGAGTGAGCGAAAAAAAAGCAGAGCAGAACAAAGCATAATAATAATTGAATGTTATGTTGAAAGAAAAAAAAGAAAAAAAAGAATTACGTTCCACAAGCACGCATACTACTAAATACTATTCATACTACACACATACATTACAACCGGTTAACTGGTTTAAGAAAAGTACAAAAAAAATTGCCTTCACAAGCAACTAAACAAAAGTATGTATGTACCATACACGAAACAAAATGTATGAGAGAAAGAGAATTATTAATAAAATAAATTTCACCGCAGTATTTCTTCTTAAATTGCAAATGTGTTACAAAGTAGTTACATACACACATACACACATACGAATATGTAATGTTAACGACCCGCAAAGAATGTGTGAAAGCACACAAGAAAAAACACTGTAAGCAGCAGCTACACGAGCACCGAAGCAACAACAGCAAAAGATGAAAAACAATAACACAACATATGGATACAAGAAATCTATCTGCAGATAAAAAAGACAAACGTATTACAACATGTGCACAGGGCCCCCCTGTACACATATCATACGTACCGCAAACATGACCACAAATATGGCAAAAGCATACATGAGTGCGTGTCCAGAATACTATTTAATAGGAAACTACAACTAACTAGCACATAGCACAAGCGAAACGTAAGAACTGGTTAAGTGTTAAATTAAGAAGCAGCAACTGCGAAATTGAACGTCTGACTGGCAGATGTACATATTTATGGTGAGATGGCAACAGTAAGAGTATGATTGTTAATACACGAGTGTTTATATAAGAAGACGGGCGTAAGCGTATAGTTTTGAAAATATCTTATTAAAGGTACTTGTGTGCCTGGTGCGTTGGACTGGAAATTCACCTTTAGTACTTGCACTTATTTCTCTTATTGTAGTTATTTTTATTATTTAGTTCATCGGTCTATCTTCAACGTATATTCTCTGATTTGTTTGTGTACGTGGCTGGCGTGGCGTATACTTGTCATATTGAACGTTTGCTTTTGTGCTCTATTATTCAATATTTTCCTTTTTTAACATTCAGTTTCTTATTTTCTCTCATTTGAGGCGTATTGCCAACTGTTGCATTTATTGCGTTGTAATTTTTGTTGTTGAATGTATGAGCTCATAACTTTTGTTGTGACCTACTCGACGTATGAATAATCTTAAATTAGTTTCAACAAAAAAAATACTTAGTCACTTGAAAGTAAATATTGTGTGATTTGAGAAATAAATACAGTGTCAAAACATCTTGATCAAAGTATTTTATTTAGAAAATTTAATATCTCAAGTACACGTTGTAACCATTCTTCATGGACTGCTGTACCCATTTAATGCCATCCCATTTTTATATCCTCCACCTCGGTGATATGGAGAGGTATACCAAGTTTGGTATTCTAGAAGAAGCTTCGGGACGCTGGAAAGCATATATATTGTGAGCTGAGTTATTCTATATGTGTCCGTCTGTTGTTTGCAAATTCCAGATCGATATTTAAATTGGAAAAAATTGTTTGAGCCTCGCCCACAACGGTCAAAAATCTCTACATCTGCCACAAAAATGAACCTATGACATATTTATAATAATTCCACCCATGGATGCGCCATAAATGGGCGTAGTCGTCCACAATTTATAAAAGCTTCATTTGGCGTAGCATGCGACTTATACGCACAAGTTAATGAGGCATCTCACGCCCCCACACATTGTACATTAAAAAATTAAATATTCTGAACTTCCTACTTAATTCTTTTCTTGTTTCACTGTACAAGATTTTGCTACTGGTTTATCAAATTTGAAGAAATGTAACCAAAAATATGTATTCAATGAAACATCACACCAATGCGTTTGTTTTTTAAAATAATCATAAGGATTTTATTGGAATTACTGGAAAAAGAGCCCAATATATAAAAAATTCAATGTAATAATATGCATAAGTATGTACGTCTATGCCTCTAGGAAAATAAGTGTCTTCTCAACCATAAGCAGTGTTTGTATGTAAATAAAATGATTAATTAAATGAAATGAAATGAAATGAAATAAAGTTACTTGTGATGGAGGTGCGCTTCAACGCGAATTTCATTTCACATGTTCTCGCATATAAAAATTACACTAAAACTATAAACATAAGTTTAAATGAGTATATACAAATAATCTTGTAGCAGTAAATAGTAGTAACTTGGTATGTGTAAGAAGAAGAGATTATAATATGTTTGTATACATTTTCATTTTTATAAAAAAATTTCATGTAAATAAAAAATATTTAGAATGACTTTGAGTTTGAGTTTGAGTTTGGTTTGCTTAAATTAATTATCAATTGAGATAAACAAACTTATGCTGCTATGGGGTGTACATGGAACCCCCCTCAACCTCAAAAGTGGAACTTATTGCGTTAGGGGTAGGAAGTGTGTGTATAAGTGAAGAGGTTTTCATGTTGGTTTTTCAAGTCTTTTAGTCTTTTCTTGTTTCATAAAAATCTAGCTTACAATGCTCATGCTTTATAAAAGAACGTTGGCTGCCTTTTCTTAAGCATTTTTTCTTTCTTCTCATATATAATAAATATAATATTTATAGCTACAGTGCTGCGGTGACGTTTCTTAAAAAACTAAAACATAAACCTGACAAGATTTTGAAAAAAATTAAAATTGGAAAGTTTTCTATAAATAAATTATTGTTTTTTTTTAGTTGAGTTGAGTATGTATTAAAAATTAAAAGATTTTCCAAAATTCTTGCAAATTCACCGCATTTACTTAATCTTATAGATTCCGTTTATCTCTTGTTCTTATTAAAATACAAAATTCTAATCTATTTATACGAATAAAATGGACAATTACAAAACCCGCTTGTTGGATTCATGCTCGATTGATTTTGTAAATATTACACACTTTCATTCTCACTCTGTATTAATTCATCATCATGTCTTTTACGATTTTCTTCTTTGTCGATTCTCTTAAATTTCATTCTTTTGCCCTATAACGGTGAAATAGCTGGTGATTTTGCGTTCCTTCTTCGCATCACTTGCAGCGCTAGGTGGTGTTGTGGTCAATTTCAAGTTGGATCGCAAACAGCCAGAATTTTCTTTTTCACGCCGGTTATCATCTACATTCCCCACTTGCATGGACACTGTCACCGATACTTGTTGTATACCCAAAGAAGCAGATTTCGGAGTCACCACCTTGGCCATGGTGGTGGTGGTAGTCGTTGTGCCACCAACGTTGCCATCTGTGGTGTTTATGATTTGATTCGTAGTATTGGGTGTTGTGGGAGAGGGTGGTTCGATTCGATGTGTTGTTATGGTTAGAGGTGATATAACTGCCGCGGTGGGTTTCTTTCCTTGCTGTTCTTGGCCATTCACTGTGGGCGATTCACATAGCGGAGATTTTGGTGAATTCATTTTTGGCATTACATCACATGGGCTGCCCGGCTCCTGTTTGCCGATGCCACTTCCACACGTCGCCAGCTCGTCTACCTCGACTTTTTCGTCGGGCTTAATTTTTTGCATGAGCTGCTGTTTTAATTCTTCTATTAACTTTTTTTGTTTGGCTAGCTCCTCTCTCAACGCTTTCGGTTTGGGGCCGGGCTTTTTTTTTCCTTTAGGCGGCAGACCAATCCCATTTGGTGCCACATGTTCACGCTGAATATGAGCGCGTACGTGCACTCGGGACGAGTAGCCGCGTTGACATATCTCACACTTGTACGGCTTCTCGCCAGTGTGTGTACGCATGTGCACTTTGCGATCCATATTACGCATGAAACGTTTATCACATCGTTCACATTTGTACGCTTTACTGTCGTCCCCCATGTGTGATCGCTTGTGCACGATGAGATTCTGATTGGCTCGGAATGATTTACTGCATATATCGCACGCGTACGGTTTTTCTCCCGTATGTATGCGTACGTGAATTTTCAAATCTGAACTGCGTACGAACGCCTTGGGACAAGCGTTGCACTGGTAGCGGCGGTCGCCCGCATGATGGCGCATATGCAACGTTAAATCTTGGCGCGTGGACATGGCCAAGCCGCATATTTCGCATTTGTACTTTTTCTCCTTGTTGTGTCGCAACTGATGCTCATTCAGGCGCATTTTTATGCGAAAATGTTTACCACACTGGTCGCAATTGAAGGGCTTCTCGCCGGTGTGCAAGCGTTGATGTTCCAGTAGGCGGGAATATTTAGCAAATGAGCGATCACATTGTTCACAGGCATGACGTTTCAGGGGAATCATTAAATTATTATCCAAATCAGCTTCCGACGGCACAGAAGCCGGAATACTAAGCTGTTCGCTAGCGAAAGCTTCGTTCACTGATCTAATTTCTTCATCATTTCTTTCTTTTAGCTCTTCATCTTTACTGTTGTCCACCGACTCCCGATTGCTTATTTCTTGATCAATTTCATGTGAACCTTTTGCATCCTTATTAAGTGGAATGTGAGATGTAACACTTTTGCGACTTCTTCTGCCAGCAGTTTTCGGCTGCTTTGAACTTTCCGTGTTGTCGTTTTGAATATCTTGTTGCAGTTTACGTTTCAATGTTTGGCGTAAGTTTTTCGGCTGTAAATGTTCAGCAGTAAAAAATAATTACTTTTACAAAAATTGTAATCACATGCTTACCTCTGCTGGAATGATAGTGGGCTTCTGAATATCCTTTGTTTGGTTTTTGGGCGGTCGTCCGCGACGTCTTAATACCTTGGGCTGAGATTTAGGTGGAACTATTTCCTCGGTACAGGCAGGGCGCACAGCTACCTCATCTACAGAAGCCGTAGGCGTAGTACTAGGAATGGGCGTTTCTTTTTCCAAAGATACATTAACGTCGTCTTTTGAAGTTGCAACAAGAATTTCATTTATTTCCGATGTCACTTCAGCATCCTTTAGTACCGTCTCAGGTACTTGTGGAATTATTTCAGTTACTTGTGTTTTCATATTATCAGTAACTTGTGGTACGATCTCAGTCACTTGTATTTTTTCAATAACTGGCGGTACCTCCTCAGTATGTGGGATTACTTCTAGTATAGGAGGGGGTTTCTCTACAACTTTCGTAATAATGTAAACTTCTTTTTTAACCACCACCTCAGGTTTCACATTATCCACCAGTTGATTGCTGTTGTTTTGTTTTTGGAAAACTTGATGTTGTTGCCTTAAATGCTTCTCTAGCAAATCCATGTCATCGTACTTGTCTTCACATTGACCGCAATGTAACGAAAGCTTCCGTTGATTTACTGCGAAGATATGAGCACAAAATTCTAACGGGTCACTAATACTGGGAAGAGGCTCAACGTGGAACAGTTCTGGGGTAAGGGGTTCTTTTTTCACATTCAAGTCACATCTGCTAATCGTATTTATCAGCTTATGCGTATTGTTTCGCGGTGAATTCTCTTTTTCATGTTCTTTATCTGGGCCCAACAGTTTATGAGTATCCTGTAAATGACGTGTCAACTTATCCAAGTCACCGTAATGTATATCACAAAAATCGCAATGGAATACAAATTTCGTTTCTGCACCATGTGCAAAAATGCTTCCGCAGATTTGTCGGATAGTGGTTGGGCCGGGTAAAGGGCTACCACCGCTGATGCCAACTGTGGAACATTGGCCTTGTGCTCTTTCAACGATAGTATTAATATTCAATGTTGTTGTTGTTGGAGTTGCTATTGTCGCTATGGTTGCTGCAGTAACTCTTGCATCATTTTTTGGCTCCTCTGCATTAGTTACTGTGGTATGAGTGATATCTTTCAAGTTTTTAACTTTTTCCTCTGTCGACAATGCGAATGAAGCTATGTGGGACGGTGTGGTTGCCTTAACTACATTTGCTTCTGTTGTTACACGAGAAGAAGAAGAAGAAGAAGCATTCGTTGGCAAGTTGCGCGTGCTCATTGTGCCTTGCCCAACCTCAAGCGCTTTAACTTTTTTCTTTTTGTACACAGGGAAACGTATGCGTTGTGCTTCAAGTTCAGCTTCTTCATCGCTACTAATTAATAGACTGGCCGCTTCCACATCATCTAATATATCTGTCTCGGAATCTTCATAATCGTCATCGTCGTCATAATCCTCCTCCTCCACTTCTTCCTCGAAGTCATCTTCCTCAAAATCCATGAGGTCAATATCTTCTTTATTCGCAACCTCTGTCGCTGTTAGTGCTACCAATAAGTTACCATTGTTGCCCTTAACATTAATCGTATTTTTACTGGTGGTTGTGTTTGTGTCTTTAGCTTCCATATTAATGGGCACATGCTCTAATGAATTATTGATCATGCTAACTTCTTTCTTTTTATAAAACTACGCGTTCTTTTCTTTTGTTAATAAATTGAATTACTTTATGCCTTTTTATCAATTTTTATTGGATTAAATAAAAAATATCTTATACAATTTTCCTGTTGTGGGAACGACATCTTACTACACATATAAGAAATATTAAATCCACTGACGCCGCTTTTTCTTTTTCTTGTTCTCCGTAGCTATTGTATATTCAACTCACATATACATTTCCACATAATTTATGGTCCCAATATATATATTTGTATACACATTTGCTTTGTTTAATTTTTCCTTTCCTTCATTGTAACTCTCTTATATTTAATATTTTTACGTCTCTTTGCCATTTTTCAGTGCAGTATTTCTTAAATTTAGTGTTACACTAATGTTATTGTGTTTTGTGTTGTGTGTTTTACAGTTTTCTGCTTTTTTTATTTTTCATTTTTCTTATTATCTTTTTCTGCTCGTATAAGCAATTGTATTAGGTACAATGTAGTTATCCCTTTCTTTCCAATAACACAACTGATCTCGTTAATAACAGTAGATAAATAATATAGTTAACAACCCCGTTTTAATAAAGTAAGAAATGCGATCAAGATGATGGCTTATAATATGTATAAATTTTCATTGAAATTTCAAATCAGATCAAAATAAAATAAGATTAAAATTTTTATTATAGATTTTTATAATATATTTTATTATTATATTATATTAAATATTAATGATAAATTATTGTGGTGGCGCGTTGTGTTTATGTAAATAACTTTTGCAGTACAGTACAGACCGTTATTCATTTTGCTCTTACATACTTGTGGATGCCTCCACCACACATGGTGGATCAATGTAGACGATTTTTGAAAAAAAAACAACAAAGCGTATACGTGACAAATTGCCAATACGCCTAGAAATGCGGGTTTTTCTTTTCATACTAAAACATATTGTTGGTTGAAAAACTTGTACAATTTGGAACATTGCATTTTACACGATTGAATTTTTCTCTTGGAACAGTAACTTTTAATAACATTTTATCTATAAATATGTAACCTGTGATAAAATAATATACTATATACAAACATCTGAGGTACAACAATCTACTTAAATTATACAACAACTTGTACAGGCACGCAGATAAAAAATTATTAAGTGATATTTGGTTTGATGGTGTATGTGGAATACATTCAGTCATTCCATATTTACAATGCCCTTTATTTTTGTAAACATGTATATTCATGCAAGCCTTTCATAAAGAGAGGAGAAGAGGTAATATTTTGGTTACTTGTATAATTGTTTGTGTTTGTTTGTTTACTCTTGCTGTACAGTTTGTGGTATATATAACGGTATTTTTACACACTCTATAGAGCAGCTGAGCATTGTAGTGTTGTTTTTTTTTGCGAAACCTAACAAAAAGGTTATTGCGGCTACTTTTTGTGCGTTTAGGTTTTATTCCACATTAACAACATAACATTTGTGGTATCATTGCAACAATGTGACGCTTTCAAAACTCTTATCGACATAGAAAATGTTTATTACAATACTATATGTAAGTAAGTGGTGGTCACACATTTATTACTACATATTACATGTTTTTTCTCGTTCAACTTGTAGCAGATGCTTATGATGAGTGCCCATAAATTCAACCATTATAATGATAAGGAACACAATATAAGCATGTATGTGCATATGCATGCACGTACCTCTTATATTAAGAATAAAAACACAAAAGAATAGAGATTTACAAAAACAGGAAATAAAATGGTAACTGTAAAATTTAATGAAATTTTGTTACATGAGTAAAAATCGCACCACCAACGTACGAAACCCAAAAAACACGTTTAACTTGTATCTCTCTTAAATAATGCTACACATCTAAGCTACTTTTACTTTGATTAAAAAATGTTGCTTAACCTTTACATGACTTGAATTGCTTTCTACATTATGGGGGTAACTATCATCCATTAAGTAAAGCTGCCCGTTTTCAGGCATACACAAACACTTTAAACCCTCATCCAAAACTGAAAATCATTGAGACAGACCCATGCTATCTAAAAAATTAGTTCCATAGCCGGCTTGTTTTCGACTGAATAAAAAAAAAAAATTAAAAAATCAACATAAAAAGGGGGATAAAAAAGTTTACATGGAAATTTTGTGCCCATTATACACGTAAGAGAGATGCGTGTATACATGTATGGGTGTATTATTAAGTGCTTGATTTGACACCCTTTTGTGCTGTACACTCTACCTACTCTTCTGTATCTTTCCAAAACAAATGAATGCATACAAGTTGGGTCTTGTATCATTTCGAAGGCCATTTGTTGTTGAAAAACACACAAAAACAGCAACAACAATAAGCACCACCACTTACATTTATTGTGACATTTATTATACAAGAGTTTTAACTGCCTCGAGCATAAAAAGCATTGGGGCTAAAGCAAGGGCATAAAGCACATATTTGTACTCTCTATGGGCTCACATCTTATATGAAATTACTTTCATTTCTTCAGTGTGTCCTATTAATTCAACGAATAAAACTTGTGTACGTTATGTGGTGAATGTTATTCAAAGCGGACTTTAATTTCGTTATTGAGTTGAAATTTTGTGACGACAATTTATAGATCTGCAGTAAGTTGCTTTTGAAATTGGACAAAATTCTGTCGCCGGTTACAAATCAATCAGGTGCCTGCCACGCCCACGGTGTATATTCTATAGTTGTAAAGGGTATTTGAGATCTGGCCTGAGGCAAGAGTTTTTAGTTTGTAGTAAATTTTATTTGATTATTTATTATTTTTTTATGCATTTACGGCAATCAACGGCTATTGATATTTTCACTGATGTTTTATTCCTCAGATCGCAGTAATCGCAGCCCCGATCCTGTCGAGATATGTCGCAGTTATCCACCAAACTATGAAGTGGAATCTTTACCCTCTTATACCATAGTGTCCGGTTTACCAACGTATGATGATGCTTTGGAAGAATTCCGTAAAGCCGGCATTATACTGACGCCACAAATCCCCGTCATCAAGATATTCGAAGCCAAAGATGGCAAAAACAAAGATCTGTACGGTATTGATAACAATGTTGGCGACAGCAATACTTGTACCTGTGTCGCCTCAAACAATGCAAATAATTTACTTGCACCACCAATTACGCCACCACCACCACCACCGCCGCCATTACCTACAAACACAACAAACACAAATGCTCAACAGTTAATTGAACTAACACCTGAGCAATTGGCACAATTGTCACAGAAACGTTTATCGTTACAAATAGCGTTCGGATCACAAATGCAACGCAATTCTCGATCTCGACACGATATGCGCAACCAATTATTGCGTTCACGTGCCTATAGCAATAATATGACAGTAACAGATTCAACAGTTGGAGCTCCAGTACACCGTCCCCGCTCATCGGCCTCATTCTCCTCCTCGACATCCAACAATGAATGCTAATTATAGAGATTACAAGCATTTATTATGTATTGTCTTTAAACACATAACGCTGTTGTAAATAGAAATAAAATAAATTAATATTAAATTTACTTAAAAATAATAAAATTAAATGATTACCAAATAACAGAACACGCATATTAATTAATTTGAAAGGAGCCTAGTGCAATTTTTTTTCTATTTCTTTTATTTTTAAGAAATTTTTCAAAAATATTGGACTTTGCAGCGAAACAAATTTAGTCGTGGTGAGGAACTGAAAATTCGTATATCCACCCTAATATACCGTTTTGACCATATTAATTCACCTGCATTTCTTATAATTTTTTCAAATCTAACATCTATTTATTTCACCAGAACTGTATAATTGAGAAAAAAATATTATTTAAAGCTCTAAATTCTATGAATCTTCGGAGCTTTAGCTTTATAGCTTTTTTAATCAAACCTCTTACTTGAAAGAGGTTCATTAATAAATAAGCTCAAAAGGGTGCTTAGAAAAGCTTTAAATTCACTAAAAGACTGCACAAGTTTAAAAGGGGTAGATAACCCTGAGGCCTCTAAAGTTAAATGGAAAGATAAATTCAATGCAAAAAGCTATCCTTCAGTAACTTTAATCGCTATTTGTTATAAATTTTCAGCTAATAGGGTCGGTTGCTTTAATAAGTTTAAAAACCAAGATTTTCTGGAGTTCCAACATTTCATCTTCATCAGAGGACTTTAGAAATATGAAACAAACTTAAATTTTAAAAACCATTTTGAAAACTTAAATTTTAAATTTAATATGGTAGATTTTTTAATTTATGAAAGTTTTTCTTTGGTGGTTTAAATTTTCAATATATACTTCACTCTAATGTTAATCTAACCTTTTCCCAGTTCTACCAAGTTTGAAATTAATTTTTAGGACCAGTACAATATTTAACAAAGAGCGACAGAAAGATTGATTCAAAATTTCATGGTGATTAAGAACATGTCCTCTACGTAAGGTCTCCTTTTAGGTATTATAACCGTTTTGACAAACCCTATGGGTGGAGAGATTTTTTCAGTTTTTCTTTAACTCTGGGCTTTTCTTTCGACCGATTTAGTCTTATTTCGATATCAATTCTCGTACCAGACTGGCATCTAATAATAATGGTTCAGAATTCCTATATGATCCCGAATATATTGTCTCTGATGCTTCCTGTTTGGTGCAAATGTTATGACAAACTTAGTATGCCCCCCTTGAAGAAAAATAGAAAATATTTTGACACAATATTGTTTCATATACCGTTTTTCATCCATAGCAATATCAACAATTTTTTCCATATTAAAAATTTCCGTTTCACACAAATTTTAAATGGCTAAAATAGGCAAAATTTTTAATCCGGTTGTGGAAGAAAATTTCCAGTTGCAAAATAAATTTGTAACAAGCAATAGTCCAGCGTTGCGGAATGTTTCATCCAAAATTTTAATAATACCCGGTGCAGCCAGTAAAGCAGAACTGATTTTTGGTAATAAACAACCATGCAGCAGTTGTAATATAAGGAAATCTATGCCCAATTGGTTAATTGAAGACTACAAGATCATCAAATTGGAAGACGCTGTACGCTTAGTAGAACAGTGGAATGAGCGTCCACCAGAATCATTTGAAGAGTTCCTAAACCTAGAACAAGCAGAAAAAAAAGACCTAACTAAAGATGCTTTAAGGCTGGAAGCAATGAGAGATGAATTGCACAAGTACAGTTTAGCTTGGGAATGGCAGCGCAAGAATCAAGAGCAGCATCAGTTAATGGAAAAATCGAAATATTTAAAAGACGGAGAGAACAATTATTGTTGCATGAAAGATTTACGCGCCTATTGGCAAGAAAAAACTGCCAATAGGCAAGATTGCCCACCCATGAAAAAATTCAAAGAAACGCATTGCACAAGTAATAAACCTCGTACAAGTAACCCAACTACCAACGAAGGCATGTTCCTTTTAACCGATAATAACACTCATAACAAGACTGATACTGCAACCTCAAGCGTTCCTCAACAAAACAATGTAGATCCCAAAAAATCGTATACAATATGCAGAGCAGTACGTAACGTGAGTTTTCCCAGCAATTGTGAAAAAGGCGATGCTAGTACTACTACACAAAAGGTATGTTGTCATAAAATTAGTCTTTAATAGGATAAAAATGAGATTTCTTCGGCAGCTCTCGACCGACAATAAATCGGAAATTAAACCAATAAAGAATAATCGGACGAACAATTATAGATGTGATGTGCGAAGCTCGGCAACGGAGATAAGAACGAAATGCAATTCTTGCCAAACGGAAGACATTATTGATAAAAATGACAAACCGTCATGTAGTCGATTGGATGGCTGCCTAAAGAATACCACCCGCCTTTGTAAAATGTGTAAAAACAATGTACAGCGAAATATATCACAAACTGTGCACCATAATAGTGAGCAACGCAATGGTAAAGATGGCTCTCTCGTAAAAACATTGCATCCAACAAAGAAAAGAAATTGGAATGATGCGTTGGGAAGCGATGATTTTCAGTTCAGTACAAATGGCTCCTTTATGAATATTCCCACAAGTGGAAGACAACATTTAAGCTCGTAAGATTTTTAACGCTCAGTATCATAAAACACTGAATCGATTTTCATTTAAATTTTTAACATATTTAATTATTTATGCGGTAGTTTAAAAACATTTCAGTGAACACTTGCTTTTTTATTTTCGAAGGAATACTTGTCTTCCCTCTATGGACTGTTCAAAAGATAGAACTTCTACAGCACATTTTAAAAAGTACAAGTTTAATGACACCTCGTGCAACTATTACTCTCCCTTGTCAAAATTACTCGATGTCAATCGGCAATTATTTGAAGCTAGGGATGCATGCCCATATCTTAGCATGATCAATAATGACGATAGCAATGAAACATTGCAGTATCCCCATATGTACAATGCCTGCTGTTACAATGCATCAGGAACTCGACAACCATGGAATGGCGACAGCAAATTTCTATAAGACTTGCAGCATTTCGAATAACACAAAAAAATCCTCGGCTTTTAATCGATATTGCAGATCATAAATTTGAATAATCAGAATATATATATATTTATTATGGATGTGTGGATGGCTTGTTTTGAAATGGGCGAAAGTCCACTTTTCAAATCTCCAAGTGGGCTTACGTCGCTTTCAAAGCAACCAATTCATTACATTATTACAAAAAAAAATTGTATCATAAAATTTTTATACTTCATTTTTTATCTTTATCATATATTATCATACTTATTATATATTAAAGCATAAAAAATGAATTTAGTAAAAATTTATAATATATTTCCGACAGTAATAATATTTACAAAACGTGTGAAAATGTTAAAGTCGGTTATACCCGACTATCTAATACCTTATCCAACTATGTTCCGCAAAGTATGTTGGATTGTGTCAGCAAGGCATTGTCGTAAAAGTCACTTCGCCGAATATTGTTATAGGAGGAGTTCTGGGTCCGATCGCGTCCAAATTTGAAACAACCAATTAAGCCAATTACCTGTTATTCAAAGGTTGTCAAAAAATATTAATAATAGCGATTTTTTGCCACATAAAACTACCTTTAAAATAGGACTTTATCTAGTAGTGGTCCAATTTTGTTAATTTTTAATAGGATTCGTCTTTGGGACAAGACATATCTCAACAAGAAAAACAATTAAATTTGGCTTAGGCCAAATCTTAAATATCCTCCACATCTACAATCCAATGGTGTATGTATTACGTATCAGCTTAAAAGTATGGTTTTACGTGAAGTGCAGTTTTTTGTACCACGCACATTTTTGGCACATCGATGGGGGGGTTAGCTATTAATATGTGTACCAAATTTCAACTTTATAGCTGAATTTTCGAGGCAGATATGTAGATTTTAGTCGATTACGAGCGTGGCTCTTAACCGATTTTGCCATTTTAAAAATCGATCAGCGCGCGTACAAAATTTCAGCACAATACCGCAATATTTACGTCCATGAAAATGCCAACAACAGAGGGACACACGGACACATACAGGTCTAAATTGACTCAATTTTTGACGCTGATCAAGAATATATATACTTTGTAGGATCTCTGATGCCTTCTTCTGAGTGTTGCAAACGGAATGACAAACTTTGTATACCCTTATGTTATGTGAAGGTTGCTTGCACAAAAATGCAAGAACATCCATTCAGAAAATATTTCTTGAAATTTTGGCCCATTACCTAAATTTTTGCAACGTTAAGAATGCTAACAATATGCAGATTATTCAAATTATTCAAATTTTGATGGATATTTGATGATCAAGAAGATTTATACTAAATGATGTTGTCGACGCTTCTTCCTTACCTATACCTTACCTATACCTTACCTACCTACACATACGGGATGAAAATATTTTCCCTTTAAAATTGGAAAAAAATCAAATTTGAAACAAAATATGGGCAAAAGTCTTTTGTTATAAATACAGCAATATTTTCAGGTAATGTACGAAAAAATTCAATAATAAAACTTCTCGAAAAGATATACACATTGGGAAGCATATTTATTTATTTATTTTCCATTTTCATATTACAAAAGTTTTTACAGCTAAGAGAGAAGAATGAAACGAAATCCTAATTTTTTATTATGTGTTGCTTTTGGTAGATTATTAAGATTATTAAATGTGTTCAGGGTGTAGGTGTAATAACGTAATTTGTGTAGCTCTAACGATTACACATAAATAAACATAAATCTCTTTTCCTTCAACATTTCTGCGTCATTGGACATGCGATACATCCAATATTGCCATAATTTTCAATTTTCATTTTAAATTTAAGACATAAATTTAATGTGTAGATTGTGTATAAAATAAAAACTTTATCATCCATTTTATATTAATCGATAGGATATCAGAGAGTGCGTAATTATTTGTTTTTGTTAATTTTTCATTTATCGTTTTGTGTGTTTGTTGATGTTGTATTTTTTGAAAATCTGTAAAGCATAACGTTCGTTTGCCATAATGCAATAAAATCATTAATTACAATTTTTTCAAAGAAAATCTTTTTTCTTAACAGAAATTGAAATATTTCCAAATAAACGAATTTTGTTGAATTGAAAAAACATTAAAAATATTTATAATAATTGTAGGAATTCATGCCACATCATTTTCATAAGCCTCAAGGTATTTCAATAACACAACACTGCTTATAAAGGGGCACCACTATACAGACTTACATGCTTAATAGAAAAACATTCGAATGCTTATAAAATAAATTAATTATCATCGGTTACATAGATATAGCCTTGTTGTTGTAATATATTCAAACGTTTCTCCACAGCATCGCGATCTAAAATTACCAGTTTTTTAATTTTTCATTCGTTCCAAACCTTTTCTATTGCACTTACATTGATTTAAGAGGATTTTGTCCTGTTTATTGCTACATTTTTGTACCAAAGAATGTAATAAAATATGCGCTGTATTATAACGTTCGAAGCAATTTTTGGTATTACTTAATAATTCATCTAAAGCGGCTGCTTGGCACTAATGTGAAAACAAAATGTAAAAAATTTCTATGAAAAAATCATAAAAAGTTGTGAAAAAGAACTTACATTATCTAAAGCATACTCATAGAGTATTTTATCAGCGGTAATATTAAATGCATTGGCCTTCTGCAGCAAACCGCTACCATTTAGTTTTTTCGATTCAAATAATATGCTGCGATATTTAGAGTTCATGCTAAGTAAAGCTGTGGAGAACACATTTACACATTAAAAGTTTCATTTACTTCACTGATTAATTCTTATTGGAATTTACCGTTTTTAACGTTGGATGAAGGCTTCAGATTGCCATTACGCAATTGTTGCGAGGCCAAATTCAATCCAGATGACAACAGCTGCAAAGCTCGCACTAACAATACTAAACGTTCAGCCCGTTTACAATGCTCGGGAGCATGTGGTGGTATTTGTGGTTGTTCACTGCTACTGCCAGCCGCCATTATGGCAGATAAGGGAGCACATCTGGAGTCGGCCACCTCTTGAATGCAGTCTGTGAGCGCTAATACAAAATTCAATTTTGACAAAGTTTCATTATGTTCACGTTCCATCATTGTTTCTTCCGACAATTCGGGTACGTGGAATGTATGCAAATCATGTGGATCCGAAGAGCCCGTAGCGGCACCAGCAGCAGCAGCATTGGTATCCAATAGACTTTGCAGCCCACCTGTACCGACCATTTCGGGCAGGGTAAAAGCTCGGGGACCCAACATGGGATGTTGATTGTTGTTATCTCCATTACCACCCGAACCCAGAGAGCCCATTGAGCCGGGAGCTAAAACCAAAGTGGGGCTGCCCAGTGTTGGTAGTTTGGCCAAAGCCGTTGGTAACACTGGCGAACTGTGACCCGAACGGCGCAAAGGCGATTGAGTTTGTGGCCCTGGGCTCACCTGCCAGGTGCAGGGTGCAGTCGTTGGTGGCGTCTCTGACAATGAGCCGCCCGATGTGGAACGATGACGTCCCAAAGGCGGCGTGCCAATGGCAAATTGTACCGCCGGTGGCGATATCGAACTTATATCATCGTTTGCACTGTTTTTGCGATTTGGCTTAACGCTAATCGGCTGAGATCTGGGTATTTGTTGAAGGGCTGTCTCGTTACCCGTTGCAGTGGTTGACGATTTCGGTGCATTAGCTTTGGCGCCCCCCTTATTATTGGTGTTGGAATAGCGTCTCATCGGTGCTGGTACTGGTTTCGGTTCGAATATGGGTAAACTTCTGGGACGTGATGGACTCGGTTGGTTTTGATTGATAGCGGTTGTAGTTGTTGGGCTATGCTGTTGTTGTGGTGGTGATGGTGACTGATTTTGTTTAGGGGAATGTCTGTTTAAAATTCAAATATCATTAAAATTTAAAATCCTTTCTAATACAGAGGCGTGTGTAACCAAAAATCAAAACAGCTTATGAAAGATTCTTTTCCTACCATATTACACCACCACTGTGAGCCTAATCTTTTTATACACTCTAAACTATTCGATCCATATATATACTAAATGTCAGGTAAGTAAGTAAATGATTTAAAGAGTATTCGGCAGGTACTCTGAAACGGAACCATTTTCCACAACTACAACAACATGTATCACAATATTATGCTACTATTTCAAACACAAACTGCTTCACACATATTTAGGTGGTGGCGGTAAATCAACCCAAACATACTGTCCCTTCATTTTGGTCATCACATTTGTGTTAGCGTACTTCTTTTCATAATCGATAACTTGTTGATCTTCGGGTAAGTTTTTCGGTACTAAAACGAAATCATCTGAATCCTCTGGTGAACCGGTCGACTCGCTATTATTTTCACTTTCACATAAAATGCCCACATTAGTGATGGTAGCACAAATGGCTGGATTTTCAACAACCGAAACTGCAAAAAAAATATTACGAAAAATATATTTATGTACCAAACTTTTTAATTAATCAACTCATTACGAATAGGTAACAAAGTGTTTTGCTACCTGTCTCTCTTACCTGCGTTTTCTTCTAAATCATCGTCGGCTTCTTTTGCTTGTTGCTGCTGTTGCAGTAGTTGTTGCTGTTGCAATTGTTGTAAGAAACGTTGCTTCTGTTCTAAATGTTGTTGCTCCAACTGTTGTTCCAAGGGACTCTTCACTTTAAGTGGTGGTGTGCTACCCATGGTCAAACCTGGTGGAATATCACCTAAAAATTTTTTTTTTTTGATTTTTCAACATTTAATTTCATAACAACAACACATGTTTAAGAAAAAAATTGTTAGCTTACCTGGCGAGGTGACAGCTTTTTTGCCTTGCAAGAAGCGATGTGTAAAAAAGCTTTCGAATGATATGCGGTCCTTGTCGTTGCGACGCAACATACTTAAAAGCAAGTCGCGCAAATCGGGCGACACCCCGCTCGGTATTCTATAATAATGCAAACAAATGGAAATGTTATAATTGTCATCACGATCATCTAGTTGTTATAAACGGAATGACAAACGTAGTATAACTCTCACTTACTTGGGTGTTAAGTCAGAATTTTTTTCATAAATTAATTTCAATTCATTGGGGGTTTGAGCATAAAAAGGTGCTTTACCCGTCAGACACTGATAAACAATAGTGCCCAATGACCACAAGTCGGCTTTGGCACCATATTGTTGCGACATAATAACTTCAGGAGCCTAAAATTCATAAAACATTGGAGTTGAGAAAAAAATCATTTTAATTTTTTTCTACTTACCATATACATAGGAGAACCGCATAAGGTGGCAGCCATATTACCTTCATGAAGGAATCGTGCAAAACCAAAGTCAGCTAAATAGAACAAGTGAGCATGTTATAGTCGGTCAAGGCCGATCGTTCAACATCCTACACCACTTGGTTCCACAAGTCATTCTCATATACGAGTTACTTTGTTAAAAAGCATTAAATGGGAAGAGATCCTATAAATGGTCAGATCGGGTCCAAAATTGGCTCATTGAAATATGAAGCCAATTAACTATTATTCACCAAGTTTTGTCAAAATATAATAAAAATTGCGAATTTTCGTTATATAAAAACTTATTCCAAACAAGAAAGTTATAAGGCGAGGGGTTCTAAAAATTGTCCAATTTAAACCATTTTCAATAGTGCACATCTTTGGATCAAAGCACGCCCTTTTGCCAAATTTCATCGAAATATCTTAAAAGCTTTCGCATAAATTTACATGGACACATAACAGACAGACGAACGGACAATCGGTATAATAAAAGGTGGGTCTGTCTTTAGTCGTTCATCATCCGCACATACTTAATATGCCTTGTGCCACACACAAGTGGTGCAGGGTACAAACATGTATTTTTTGTTAATTTATACAATATTTTGTTTAATTTTTTGTTCTTTAACAAACTTACCTATTTTTAAAGTAATTTTAGATGGCGCTGGCAATGTTTTGCCATAACTGTGTGATAATAAAATATTCTGTGGCTTTAGATCGCGATGTACAATGTCTTTGGTATACAAAGCTCTCATAGCACCAGCTGTTAAAAAATGAAATCAATTCGAGTCAACATTAAATTTAATTTATGTCATACCAACCTAATTGTATTAAAAATAGTCGTACAGTGTCCTCACTTAAAGTGCCTTTAACACTCAAGTAATCGGCCAAATCACCGCCATTACAATACTGCAATTAAACAAAACAAAACAAAAGAATTATAAATGCTTTAGGACCTGAAATTAATCAACGTGTTGTAAATTCTTCTTCTTGAACATCGTTTACTTAGTATTAGAGAAAAGCTACATATAATGATACTTCACTCAGATCGGCGGTCGGTTACTACATCACCTAATAATTTCATATAATTCTGGTGCTGATACTTTGAGGCCAACATTTCCTTCCGATTATCGTAAATAAAATCCAAACAGTGGGAACAATAATTATAACATAAGGCGTTTGCAAATAATTTGAATACTTGAACGACTTCAAGTATATCTTAATATGTTATTTATGGAAGTGTGATGAAATGAGACAACATTTGAAAAGGATATGATGTAAATAATGCTGGCCCTGAAATTAAGTTTCTCTTAATTGAAAGCAATCTGTTTGCTTTTGTAGAAAACAGACCATTTAACGCTGGTGTAATGTTTCTGCTGGCGCTAATTTATATTGTAGATCAAGAGTAAAGTAAATTAGCAATGATTTAAACACCACTTTTCATATTTCTTACATCAACATTAAAATTTGCATTGAAAATATGCGTCCACCTCTGCACTTGTGTGTTAACCAGCATTTAGGGGACAATGAAATAATGAGGTTTTTATTAATTGCAGAGGAGTCAATGACTTACAAAAGAAAAAACAATGAAAACAAAATTTAAACAAAAACTGTTATATTCATCAAAAGTTTGGCATAATTAAATCAAAATTATTGAACCTTAATCTTTGCACTAACGTAAAGCCAATTTAATACTAAACCAGACTTGTTTCAATTGCATAATCAAATTATTATTATAACCGTTGAAAATAGTGATAAACATAAAACAAATTATTTTTGAATTGTAAAATATTTAAATAATTAAAGCAGGATTATTAAAATAAATGAAAATTCTTTCAGTTCTATGATAAACAGTAAAACATTCCCGTCTTTCTCATTGCATTCAATTACTCACCACGCAAACGCATGCCCTCTCTTTTACTTAGCAATATAATAAAAGCTTGAAAAACCACACACAACACAAATAATTTTATGTTTTGCAAACAAGCAAACAGTTTGTGTTTAACTTTGTAGGAAAGCAGTGCGTTTACTATATAAAATGAGTGAAATGAAATAAAGAAGAACTCAAATTATTTGTTATAGAATAACTAGTAAGAGTAAAATTTATATACAAAAAGAAATCAACAAGAAATAGTTGAAACTTTATTCATGTACGCAATGGAAGAAGGAATTATATGCCTCGTCAAGTAAAAGTACAAAATGGCTAAAGGTCAAAGCAATGTTTGTGTGACGAAGTGATAAAAACAAAACACTACGAATCATTGCATGTTAAGGAGTAAAGTCAAAAACTCAAACATATAATTTAAGCAGGAACACATGTATAAATGTAAATGCATGCAAATATACGTACATGTACACAAGTTTATGAACTCCTCTTTAAAGCATTGCTTGAATATATAAATAAAATCATTAAAAACCTGTATGTTCAACGGAGGAAATACTACGACAGACAAGTAGAATTTTTTGTAAGGAAGCACAACTAAAGTAGAGAATGAACATGACATTGGACTTACTTTTAGCAACTTTTAAAATTCATTGCCATACACGAATATGTGCTATAAACAGCAGCTGCAATTACGGCCTCTACACCTAAACACATATGTACAGCCTTTGAACTCACTCAGTGAGCTTATTTGAACCTTTTCTTTTAGGCAATAAAAAGAGAATATTGCCTAAAACGTTTCCGTTTATTTCGAACTGTGCAGTAAAACTGCAATCCATTAAATTTGAATCATTTAACGTGGAAATGAAAACTACAAACAGCTGATACTCAATTTCATTTACAGTACATTTTCATATTTAACATCGTGCCTGTTAATACAACAACATTAAAGGAATTTCAACACATGATAATCGTTTAAAAGATAATGAAAGTGTTCATCAAATGAAAGCAAAACTATAAAATTTTCAGTAAAGATACAAAATAAAAGCATATACAAACACATCTAAAGAGGGGGAAGCTAATCTTGAGCTAATTACAAAGCAAAGTTAACGGAGATATATGATTAATTAGAGAGAGAGAGAGGGAAATCAAAATAAAAACTGTATTAAACAAAGAACATAAGAGAACTAAACACAAACATGCTGCTTAATTAAAAATTAATAACTATTAGTTTTACTTTAAAAACTAAAATCATATATTTATATATATAAATAAATACATACGATTGATAATGTATGAAAAAATACAAGCATCAGTAAAAATTTGTTAACAAATATATAAAATTAATAGAAATATTATAAACAAATACAACAAACAGACATGCATGTCTATTATAAGTTTGGATTATATTTAATATTCATATTTAGTGTAAGGTGAGTAGAAACTTGTGTAATTAATATTTATTTAGGAGAAATCTTAAACAACGCACACATTTATACATAACAAGTGGGGGTGGCAGGTTAGATTATGCCATCTATGGATTTCGTATTAAGTACCAACTAAGAAATCGGATTTTGTAACAAATATGGTTTTATATACAAATGTCATCGGACCACACCCATTTTTGCCAAATCCTTAAAAGCATCAAATTTTCTTTTCATAGATATACTTTTATGAATTAGAGACAGATTTCCGTCAATTGTGGGCGTGGCATTTAACCGATTTCGCCTAATTCAAGTAGGAACTTACATACGGAAATAAGGATGTCAGCTCCATATTTCAAAATTAGAGACCGCCAGCGTTCCAAAATCATGTTGCAATTATTTACATTTTTGGCTTTGTAAAGACTCGGCCTAGAAGAAGTAACCGCATTACATTTGCTAAATTCCATTTTCACAACGGACTCTGAATACTTGGAATGCTGAATCTAAATATGTAATCCGTTATGCGGCCTTGTGGAAACCAAAAGGCCACTTTTTAAAGTAGCATAATTAGACCCTCCACCTTAGGGAAGAAGGTATATTAATTTTGATCATCCGTTTGCAACACATCGAAAGAAGCGTCGAAGACCCCACAAACCATATATATTCTTAATCAGCATGAAAAGAGAAATCGTTTGGGATATGTCCGTCCGTCTGTCCGTCTGTTGTTGACACTCTTACGGTCGTAATTTTTAAGATATCAAATTGAAACTTTGCATACGTATTCTTAGTTCAATTTCGCTATTCTGTAGTGAAATTAGGCACAATCGGTTAAGAGACACGCCCAAAATAAACGAAAATATCAACATACCTCGAAAAAATTGTATCTTTAAAAAATTATATATCGCACAATACTATGCCTATCAAGTTGAAATTTCGTATATATATAAGTGGTACCGTTGTCCAACCCTGTGCCAAAAAAGGGCGTGACCTGAATAATAATATATACGCAACAATTTAATGCAATAGGAACTTATTTTTTAGAGAGTTATAAAAGGTGGAGGGTATTTAAACTTCGGTCTTAACCGAACTTTTCTATCTTGTTTTTAATTTATAATAATTCGTTAACAAACCTTATTCGTCAGAGGAGCTGTTGCCCTGTGTTATTTATCTCGAGGCGGAATATCAAAAAATTTTATAAACACGTTATCAAAGTGCACTTTGCTGATATTTCAATCATATCCTATGTATGCACATATGTACATTATTAAACCGGCCAAGATCGTCATATATTGTATAGATTTTGAAATACAACAATACCAACACACGCATATATTGCACAACACTAAAAATATTATTATCAATAATTACAAAGTATCATAAACAGTACGATTAGTTGGAACTTTAACCCTCATTAATTGTTCACACATGCACACAACAGGTATATAAACAAATCCAATTATATGGAAGCACATGTTGTAAGCGAATACTTCTCTCGAGGAAAGAGTATTTTTCAACGCCTCTGTACAAAAACAAACGAAAATATGATTAAATATTTCAGTTCTAATCTTTTGAAAATCATTACTCCAAATTGGGATGGAACGAGCGGGGTATACAATAATCAAAGTTATTTCGTTATTGTTATTATTATTATTATTATTTGCGTTTATGCGTATTATTTACACAAAGTTTTTTTAGTTCTTCACTAGTTTGTACTTTGTACAGCAAGATTATGATATTTTTTTTCCAAATACAGTTAATCATTAACGAAATATGATTTGTGTACATGTGTCTAACTAAGTCATTTCATAACTTGAGACACTCAGTTTGTGTTTAGAAGAAGAGTACTGTTTGCTCGTTAGCTTTTGGAAGGAAGAAGACAATCATCAATTTTGATTAGGAAATGAGTCACAAAGACGCCTAATAGAGCACAAAAGTAAATGATTAACAAGTAAGAAAAAATCTCAAATACCCTCCACATCTGCACACAAACGATGGGCGTGGCAGGTATATGATTATGCCCTCAAATAGTGTATGTATTACGTTTCATTTTGCAAGTTGAGTTTTACGCTGAGTGAGACTTTTTTTTTTTCATATAAATCATTACAGGATGAAAATTTGGTATTCTTTTCCTTTAACGGCTTTTCCGGCTTTTTTGACCGATTATATAGCAAAAATTCGCATGTTGCAAAATTTTTTAACAACATTTGAAATCTTGACGATTGGGACGATTTTTAGAATTTATTTTCAATTTATTTCATAAATACTTTTTCAATATTTAATTGGGTATAGCGCATCATTTAGTCGATTTCAACCACTGACATTGAGTCTCACATCTATTTTTTTAGTATTTATCGTAATGGTGCTGATCCAACAAGTGGCCATCAAGCTTCATTGTATGACAATGACTACGATGATTATGATGATTATTACATGGAAAATGATGCAGGAGGAACAGGCGAAGGAGGCGGAGAACAAAATTTGGGCCCTACACAAGCACAAATCCTAACGGAAGGAGTCAAACAGAAGGTTAAACCTTTAATAACCAGCACAACCACCACCATGAGATCTATATTTAACCTATTTAGTAAGTGACTGAAATGATGTTTAAATAAATGTATTAATAAAATGAAAATATTGTTCTACAGATTTACCACAGCGTAGCAATCATGTTAAAGATCCCATTTGTCCTGCGCAATGTTTCTGCCTAGAAGACTTTCGCGTCGTGAACTGTGCTCATGCCAAATTGAAACGCATACCACCCGACATACCAGCAACAGCACATATTTTAGACTTAAGTTTTAATCAAATCGTAGAAATTAATAAGGGCGATCTAGCCAATCATTCCAGATTAGTGGAAATTAATTTAAACCACAATCAAATTAAACGACTAAACAAAGAGGTAAAATTCTGTTTAAAAACAATTCAAATTTCTTTCTTGCCTGAAAATCAATTTCATGTTTTTTAGGTACTTCGCGGGCTAACCAAACTACAAAGACTTAAATTGTCAGCGAATTTTTTAACGGTTCTTGAGCCGGATACATTTCAAGAAGCGAAAAATTTAATGACTTTGGATTTGAGTAATAATCCCATACAATTAAGAGAGGACGGTTCCTTTTTAAACCAACCTTCCCTGGTGGAGTTGAATTGCCGCAATTGTTCATGGTCGCAACTGTACGATGACACTTTTGCTAATATCAGCGCTTTGCAGGTTTTAAGAATCGATCAAAATGATTTTAAGAAGGTAAGGCGATAGGCGTAAACAAGTAATTTTCTTCCCGTACATGGGATTACCGCTTTAGTTGCAATCTGGCATTACTAATATGCAGAAAAGCTTTGTTTTTTGTTTACACATAAAGAGAAAATCGTGAAGCTTGCTCAACCCTACACTAGATTCTCTCTATGTATGTCTCTCACAATTAGTTTCTTGGCTTAAAACTTTTATTTTCTCACGTGTTCATGGTGTACTTAAAATATTGCTGCTTTTTAGAAAATCAATACCCAGGCGTTTGCACCGTTAAAATACGTGATAAAATTACGCTTACCCGACTTGGAACAAAGCAATATCGAGCAGCTGTGTGATTTATTAAAAACTATTGATAATATTGGTTTCAAGCACTTTGATGTTAGCTGCTATGAGCTGGTTTTGGGCACTTCATACAACGACAGTATAATTTTGGCCACTGAACCACCGCCACCAAAAAATAACAAAGCCAAAGCAGAAACCAAAATAGAGGCAGAATTGCCAGTGCAAAGCACTACAGTTAAAATACCTACAACAACAGAACAGTTAATAAAGAAAGTGAATGCCAAACTGCCAATCACTAGTACAAAGGAAGCGAAAGATAACCAAAGTAATAAAAAGCAAAGAGATGAATAAACACATAAAACTTCATTGTTTTTCTATTTACAGTAACCATCTCCAAACACACCATGACAACATCTCAACCGGAAAACTCTAGTCAAGAGCTGGAAATTGACGGCTTCTCTCTTAGCACTGAATCAATAACAGTGGTAGCCAATAACAGTAGTAGCACTGACAATAACAGTGCAACAGCCTATCAAGTGCCCGTTTCAGCCGAAACCATAGATCGCATGCTTATTGGTGAGAAGATAAACAAATTTTTAATTTCCCTTGTTATAAATTACAACCCATTCTCAATTTCTTTATAGGTTTGATGATTATTTCGATAATTGGTTTAATAATAGGTTTAATTTGTCGCAATGATGTTGGCGGTATAAAAACGAAATGTTGCCGTTCGCGCAAATCTCCCGACGAACAAATAGAAGCTAATGAAACGCCAGCTGAGGAAATACCGTTGAATAAAATCACGTAACATATATGAAAAGGATGAATTACTTTTACTGCAATTATTACAACTCGCCAAGCACACCACACACATAATTTGTAATTATTTTCTTTTTTTTTTTAATAATTATTTATAATTATTAAATACCTACTCACTATTGTATGCATGCGTAACTTTTACTGCATTTATTACACATTGTATTCATACATACGTACATATGTTCCTTTGGTTATAGAGTACTCTTCATTTTCCACTTTTGCATTTGCTTAATTAATGACTAATGTATTTATATTTAAACAAAAAACAAATTAAAATTTTTTTTATATTATAAACTGAAAATTCATTATTATGTGAAAAAAACACACACATCCTCGCTTTTTATACATGCTTTATATAAAATAATAAATATTTAGAGTGGAATGGATAATAATTTAATAAATTATGTATGCGAACATATATATAAACTCGATGTTTGGTTTTTTCCGCTAACTTTAAGCCCGCTCTAGTTCCTACAGTTTTTCCTACCCTTCAACATGTAAACAGAAGTAATGGAGAAACTTTCATGTGATTTCGTTGCATTGTAGGTGCGTGCTCTAGACGATTTGGCCAATCATGTACATACTAGTAGTATATTCACAGAGTACATCGTATAGTTAATATAGTAAACGGTATAAAGAACAAGTAGGAAAACTAAATTTGCCTTAGGCCAAATCTTGAATGCCCTTCACATTAATGGGCAGTATACTAAGTTTGTTCTTCTGTTTGCAATACATACCCAGAAGGAGGCGTCACAGACCCCACAAAGTATATATATTCTTGATCAGCGTCAAAAACTAAGTCGATCTATACACGTCTATCCGTGTCCCTCTGTTGTTGGCACTGTCACGGTCGCAAATTTTAACATGTTGAGCTGAAATCTTATACAGATACTTCTAATTTCTAGAACCTCGCCCACAATAGATTAAAATCTCTTTACTACAATAATATAGAGTTGGAATTTGGTGCACGTATTTATATCATTACCTATTACCTAAATCATCAATGTGGTAAAAATAGGCCTGATCGGAAGCGAAGAACTTGTCTTGCAACCTACTTGATACGTAATAGATGCGTTATTATAAGGAGTAATAAGTAATTTTCTCACCGCTCACCGTTCGTATGTTCGTATGTAGATGTGAGAGTGAGATATGGTCTTACCCAAATATCGTTGTTTTACTTGTTTTCCTCTAACTATGGGATGCCGTACATATATTAATACTACACAAACATATTTGTGACTGGCTTATATGAATTTCAATGATGTAGGTTGCTTATGTTAATGCAATGCAATGCATGTCATTGTCCATCACATAAGAATAAAACATATGGTGCGTGTAGGAAACACGACAATCAAACATACTTTTGCATGTGCGTTCGACCCATCGCAAGAATTTTCAAACGGTTTACAGAACAGTTCGGACTCTGTTTTACTATAATTTGCAAAAACAACAGCGTCAACAGCAGCAGCAACCATTGCAGCTGTATTCTATTTTATCATTTGCGACAAAATAACCGAAAATATTTCTCCTTCAATCACTTTTGGGATATAACAACTAAGTATTTCCTGGTTTGAAATTTTGTTTAAATGAATGAATAAAATTTTACATTTTTATTATACTATTTACCTCCATAACTAAATTAACGCAATCCTGTGACTCCTTACAATCCAATAACGCCACCACATTCTCATGATGCAATTCAGTTAATTCCTTCAAAATTTTGATTTCTTTGCCCAAAAGATTTTGTGTTTTTGCTAAACCTTTTTTGGTGATACATTTTATGGCCACGGGGAAGTGTTTCTAGAAGAGAGCATAAAGGAATACATTCGTTATTTTCACAATAAATCAAATTCTCTTAAAAACCCATGATAAACGGGTCTACCAAATAGAAAGTCACCAATTTATAATTGAAAAACTCAAAATAAAAATATAAACTACCAATGATTGCACACATTTTATTATAACAGGATTTTTTATTTGTATTTTTCCAAAAATTTATATCATTTCTATTTACTTATTAATAGAAATTATTTCATTTAGAAAATATCGAACTTAACACAGTCGATATAAAAATGTAATCCGTTATAGTGAAGAGTTAAACATCCCATAATTAGAAATAGTATAAACACAGGGAGCACTGAAAAGAAATTGATATCCCATTAGCGTAGTGGCGCATAGAAACTTTTGAAGTTGCTTAAATTTTGACATATTGAACCTAACTAACACACGCACGTTTCTGGGTTGAAAAGATGTTTAGAACTTTTAAAACTTTACAAAGATTTTCAGAATATGGGTGTGTTACCCATTATATATACGCCATATGTAAAGCAGAGATTTTTATCTATTCTATTTAGATATTTCAGACTAACATTTCCTTTAGTGCGTGGAAGTAACCAAAGATACTATTTTTATGTCTCCCATAAATACTCAAATTTTATTATTTTCTATATGAGCACGTCCCTTAACAAACTTTTTTCATTTTACACTTTTCTGTTGAATAATTATGCAGAACAGAGAAAAGCACACACTCCAGACTGTGTAATACAAAAAAAGTGCTCGTGTAACAATCATCCATATGAACAAAGATGTACTTTTATAAAAAAATAGTTCGAGTACAGAAAACTTATAAATAAACAAACGAATATACAAGATATCTGAACAACATAGCTGTGGATAAATAAAGAGCATATGTTTACCATGAAATCCATCCATACAGTGGCATGAGCTAAATACGTGCTTATATGAAAATCCCGTCATCTTGTATACAAATGGAAACTCATTCTAAATATAGCATCATAGTGGGCCAATTTCTTATTAATGCTAATAATAATAATCACTTTACAGACACATTGTCACGCATGGTAATTAATTTCAACATATTTCAAAAATAAAATATAAGTGCATTTTAATGAATGGCGAGAATTGGATTTTGTTCAATGAGGTATGATCACATGACTCATTACTCGGGCTGAAGTTGTTATTGTTTATATTCAATGTACCTAAAATAACATTTATGATTTATTTGTTCTTCGTCTTTAATGTAAACACAAGTGGAAAATACACAAAAATATTAAAAACCAGTTTATACCGATTATACAGACTTTCGCTCAACAGCTGTTAATTATTGTGAGAATAATGATTTTAATAATAAGAAGAAGAAAAACATTACATTACAGCTGGCAAAGTGATAATAACGGAAAAATAAATCAAGGTGACTTTTGTAAACATCCAATCAAATAAAATTATTCATTTGCTTTCACACATACAGTTACTTTTCAACAATTTCATGCATGATTGCTTTATAATGCATTTTCCAAGTATCAAATGCCAACCACACTTGATTATCTGTTACCTGTTCCAATAAGTACAATGCACATACCTACCTACATACCTACTCAGCAAAAGCGCACACTTAAATGCAGAGGCAAATAAGCATACATAATTTGAACTAGATAACAACTATTTTCTATTTTATGAGAGAGACTACACCTAACAAGACGTAGATTTCTGTGTATTTTTTAACTGGTGTAACAGGTTCTTTTCTGGTCTTCTGATTATTTACTTAATGAACCTTTACAACATGAATTAATGGGAATTTTTTAATGAGTTTCGACATTTTTAATTATATACATTTTTATTATAAATATTCTTGAAAAATCATTACAACACGCAGCATTTCTGAAATAGTGTTTTTGTTTTGTTCACTTTTATTTGATTGATAATTATTTGCTCGCATATGGTTTTTTCATTGTAGGTTTAATAAAGCAGCCGTATCCCCATTCAGTGGCTTATTTGTATATGGGTGCACGAATGTGTGTATTTAGAAATTGTGCAATGTAAACAAAAAGCGAATAATAGTGACAATATGGTGACAATTTATAATGTATTCATAATGCTGAAATGTTCCGCGACGTGAATGCCTAGTTGAATAAAAGTATTTTTTAAAAACCTTACTCGGGAAAGCCTACTTTATAGTTTTGAAAAATAGAAAGTTTTATTCTATTAATCTATTAAAGCCCTTTATGAATCACAATTCACTAGTAGCCACTGCACTATTGATAAGAGTTCAAATTGTGGTTCAATGCCAAATAGTGCTCATTACTGCAAAATACAGTGCGTTGTGCGCTATTTTAAGGAAGGGTGTCGAAGTACTTAATAACCACCTAAGCTTATAGATACATTCCTATTCACTGTACCTTATACCCAGAAGCATTCATTCTTTGTTTATACAACTAAGTAGCTCTCTTATTTGTGATTAAGCTTAACTTTTCATCACATCATCTACATGAGTAAGTAAGTGGGAGAATAAGTGAATCTATAAACTGAAAATGATGGACAAAATGCAAACTCACCTTGCGATGACGTCCCTTGTAGACGACGGCAAAGGCTCCGTGGCCCAACATATCCTTGGAACTATATTCATAATCACCTACAACATTCATCGTTTTCCCCTATATGTGCGTGCAGTACGAATATTATTCTTATTTTATGGATTTTATTTTCCTTAGAGAGACGCAAGTATCTACAATTTCACACTTTTATAAAACTGCTTACACAGTACAATTGTAGGAAACACTTTGTTCGCTTATTTGCTAATTGAGACCATTGACTTAATAATTGAATTTCTTATGTACCTATAATTCATTTGATTGCATGCACTCTGCCCTTTATTGCGTATTCAGAGGAAAATCAATTTTCTTTTATTGCACTTGTTTCCTTTATCACCTTTAACAAGTTGTGTTTTTATATTTAACTTTTCTTTTATTTTTTCATTTCATATTAGCACCCATACGCACTTTTTTCCACAATTACTGCAAGTTTTCTTTTTGCGAGAAAAGCACTTTTTCACTAAATTTTCCAAGGTACCAGTTTTCCTCTTCTTTTCTCAAATATTATGTGGAGCGAAATTTTACCTTTCCTTAAGGAAACCTTTTCCTTTTTCTCATAAAAAACTCTTTGTTTCCTTCAACAACAATTTTTTTTTAAATTTATCAAAGGGGAAAATGTTTTCCCTTTTTATTGTGATTTGAAAATTATATTGCGTATCGTGCTTCAACTTCTCACTTCCGATGCATAAATGAACACGAAGAACGACACAAATCTACGCAGACCAAATATACAAAACAAACAAGTTTATCCAATGTTAATGTTTTATTTTATCCGTGGCATGTTTTGTTTTCCTTCGCCATATGATGTGCAAGTTGCCACTTAACAACTTTTATTGAAGTTCATAATATTTACCATAGATTGAATAAATTGAAAATACGTTGAAGGAGAATTATGGTGAAAATTTTATTTCACAAGAATTGTACAGAATATGATTTTTTTTTTGTTACAATAGATTATTAGTGTCGTCATCTTCTTTTTTCTCTTTTGTTAGTGTCGTTTTTCATAAATGTGGTAACTCTAAACTCTTGCAATTCTTTAACTGTGACAAGTACTACTTGGGATATTAATATAACTTATTTGGAGTTTAAATTAATGCATTCCTCGGCGGACACTGCCAGTACATATAATGTTAAAATTACAAAAATACTATTTATGCTTTGTGGCAGGATTTTATGCTGCTTCCGGTAGTTTTTTTGGTAAACTTCCTAGTGTCCTTAGTTGTAATGAGCCATTAACCAATTGGCTTAAAGATTATCATCCAGTGGCCGGTAATTAAAAAAACCCTCTTGTATGTGTAATAATTATAAACTTGTTTCTGTTATAGAACTCCTGTTGATATACTCTGGTCCATGGTTGTTGATGGTTTTTTGTAATTTGTTTAATTGGCGTTATTTTTTAAAAGCTTTGCAATGCTGTGAACAAACGCTCGTGGCCACCGTATTAACAGCCGCCAGTAACTACACAATATCAGTAACATTTCTCTTTCTTTATCTTTTCATGTAGATTACAGTTAATTCATATTACGTTTAGTTTATAGTATCCGCTTTAATATTCAAAGAATCCTGGACAGTTTTGTCATGTTTGGGCATCACATCTATCACAATTGGCCTAATGTTCTTGTGTGAGGAGGACCTAAACGGCTCTTACGGCAAGGATCTCAAAAGAAAGTAGACTGTTTTTAATTTATATATTTTTGTGTTAACGGCGCGTATTTTTTATTAAAAATTATAATTATATAATAAATGAACATAAATAAGTTTTATATATTTCTTTTCATTCCCTCCCATTGTTATATATCTTGGGGGTGATTTTATTTAGTTTTTATAGTAATTATGAAATAATTAAATTATCGCCGCGACAAATCATCTTAAAGTCCATTTTTGTGGTTATGTATTAATTTAATAATAATTATGAAATTCATATGCACTCCTACATGGTATCTCTAAGTTTACATATATATTTATATATATATATATATATATATAATATTTAGTTTTATGTTAATTATTTAACATGACAAAGTGAGAGTTTGATAAAAGAAAATAATAATGTGGAGTTCCGTCTGCTCTCTTAATGACAGCGGATAAATACCGAATCGTGTGCATTACTTTTCTCAGCACGTAACGTAATAATCATGATTGTTGTTGTTGTTGTGGTGGTATGGTGAAAAATATTATATAATGATGGTAATGTATGTTCACCGTTATTTTTAAATAGATGATGAGAGATGTGTTTTGAAAGGATGCGGTACGGCTCCGTGCAGCTTTCGATTTGCTAATCCATACCGAAGAAATAATTATTATAATGAAAAAAAAAAAAAAATGGAACAAGGAGGAAAGCGGAGTTACGTAACATTTTTTGTTGGCTTTTTTGTGATTTGCTTTTGTATGATATGTGTTTGTGTGCATTTGTGTTGGTGTTTTAATGAATGTGGGTGTATGTGTGTGTTAAGGAGGTATTTTAAGCTTTTGTTTCATACTCCTAAACACTACTGCATTGGCTTTTCTACTGTTTTAGTTTACTGTTTGAGTGGTGTGATGTTCAGATTAGTTCTTTTTTTCCAAGGTAGAGGATGCACGACTATTGGGCTGTCTCGAATTTATATATGGCGCCGAATTGACTGCACCGCCACTACTTGTATTACGGCCCGATCCCATAGAACGATGCATGGACGAAGCATTGTAGCGTGCATTAGTGCCATTACCGCTTCCACTATTCCTCGGTCCTCTGAAATTTGCATTGCCGCCACTGTTTCCACCTCCCGATCCACTTTCATAGCGATGGCCGGGCGTTTCTTTATGGCTGTTATACATATGCGTTCCATTGCCGCCACTGTTGCCGCCATTTTGATAGTACGAATTGTTGTTGCCGTTGTCATTGTTGCGGAAATACATACCATTACCACCACCTCCACCACGGGGACCATTATTGGCATTCTGCGGACCGGTTGAACCGTAATTGGAACGATTACCTCTATACGTACCCACCGAACCGGTACCACCCGCACGTCTGTCCTCACGGCGAATATAATTGCCACCGCCACCAGTTCGTGCGCCTCTTCCGTACCCACCTTGGAGTGCTGGCTCATGTTGTGCGTGCCAGGGGTTGCTTTCAGAGCGATCTTCCCTGCCGCCATAACTTGTATTGCTACCACCAACACCACCGCCACCACCCCCAGCAGCATCACTCGCATTTACGCTACTTGCCGTAACACCACCACTTGAAGTCCATTCGTTTTTACGAGTTTGCGGTTGCGGTTGAGTTTGTGTTTGCGGTTGTTGTTGTTGTGTAATTTGCACTGAACCAACATTCGATTCATTAATCAACTTTTTAGGTTCACCCTCTAAATCTTGATCAGAGTTGATTACTTGGTTACTTCCATTGCCACCCCTGTTGATAAGATTAGTCGTCTCATTCCATTCCGTAACATGTTCAGTTTTATTTAGAGGGTTATTAAGTGGTTTTGCGTTGGTTGGTTTGGCATCTTCTCCAACACCAACCCCAACATCTTTTAATGCATTCGGAACGGTCTGCAATTTCGGTTTTAATTGTTTTTCATACGTTCTGTTCAAGCCAGTAGCTACTGGGTTGTCGAAAGGAAATCCTACATTTTTAGGCGTCGCACTGGTGCTTTTGTTTGCTAATTCCGCATTAGGAGATATAAGTTGTTGTTGTTGTTGTTGCTTCGTATGTTGCTGTTGTTTTTGTTGTTGTATAGCGTTCACAGTTATTAAATTATGCGAACCCGGCATGTTTACGGATTGTGGCTGAATTTGCTGCTGTTGCTGTTGTTGTTGTAATTGTTGCTGATTTAGAGTATTTGCTGGTGCTGGGCCAGCCCCTAAACGTGTCATGATCATCATAGTTTGTTGGGCAGACTGCGTTGGTTCTTGTACCGTTTGTTGTTGTTCGCCACCTGTTATATGCTGTACTGGTTGCGTGGATTGACTGAGAACATTCGGTGCACTTGCTGGCGAAAACAGCTGCTGCTGATGGTTTTTGGGTAGTTTTTGCTGCTGTTGTTGTATCTGTTGAGGCTGGGGCTGAGGCTGAAGTTGGGACTGTGCCTGATATAGTGAACCACTTGGAGTACTACTGTTGCCCATGACCTTGACGGGTGCTGATGGCGCAATTTGTGGGAATGATTGATTTGTGAATGTTTGAGTTTGTATGTGGGTTTGCAGAGGTGGTGCTGACTGGTGTTGCTGCTGCTGCTGATGTTGTTGTTGTTGTTGTACATCTATCGAAGCCTGCTGCTGTTGTACTAAAGCTGGCTGATGCTGTTGCTGTTGCGTTGCACAATTACGGGACTCAGCCTCATGATGATTTAAAAGTTGCGGCGGTGCATTGGGATTGGGTTTTTGTGAAGCCATTTGTGTACCCACACTATGGACAGCAACTGGCGCCTGCTCATATATCATAGCACTCTGTTGCGCTGCACCTTGATTGACATTTGCATTAAGGTCAGGCGAATCCAATTCACTGTCCTGTAGAAAATAGAAGTTACCACCGCCGATAACGTCCGCTAAGGGGCGTATTTGTTGTAAGAATTGCTGGTGATGTTGTTGTTGTTGCTGCTGCTGCTGTTTGAAGAAGCTTTGTTCTACAGCATGTACGGGTGTTGGGTTAAATGTGACGTGTGGCGGTGGTGCTGGAGCACCAGCTTGCAAATGCTGCATCGGTGTAATATTACCCAGCACCGGACTATTCAGCAGCTGACGCTGTTGATTTGGTAGTTGTTGAACGGGCTGTTGGCTTGTGGCTGCCAATCCTGGCACTATTGGCCCTGTTGGGTGCGATACTCCGGCTATTATAGCGCCGGCACCTAATTGAGGAATTTGCGGTGGTGTAGGCGCTTGCATTGGGGCCTGGTGAGCAAACAAAGTTACATGAACCGGTGTATTAGTTCCGGAATGTGCTTGTGGAGGAGGTGCACTAGTTTGAAACGCTGGCACAGCGGTAGCTGGCGGAGCCATAGGTGGTGGTTGCAACAAAGGTTGTCCAATTGTTGGCACACCAGATACCATCTGCTGATTAGTTTGTTGACTCGGTGCCTGTAAATCCAATTGCTGGCCCATTTGTATTTCTATTGGTGCCGCATTGCCTACAACAGCATCCGGCATGCCCGTTGCCGCAACCGAATCACCCTGTATTGCTTCAATATCCACTTTTTTTACATTGTCTGACAACGCGCCTTGTCCACTTTCATTATTGGCATTCTCCTCTCCCTCGGAAACTACATTTTCATCAACCGCGTCAGTTTCTTCGACGGATTGCTCCGCAACGGGAGCATCGGCCAAATAAATTTTGTCCAAATAATCAGATTCTTGTATGCGCTGAAAAATGCGACGTACATTTTCATAGGTAGTGTCTGCATATTGTTTCGGACGTCCATCAATGGTCATTGAGAATATTTCGGCTGCTTTTTGAGCGGTCGTAGCAAAGGGAACATCCTCGACAGTTTCCGGTCGACGCGTTTGAACATCCAAACAACTAATACATGGATAACACAACACGTACACGCACGATATAAAACAAAGATTTTTCATATACATTTGAAAACACTCACAATTTCTCCAGAATATCCATTTCGCTGGCATCCAGTTTTGTCGCTCCATTGTCGCCGGTGACGAAATCATTCCTAATGGTCTCATCCGTGAAACAAGACAAAACATTTTGTATAATTAATACTTCGCGTATTTTAATAGTTTCGGCTTGAGCTTTAGCAATCAAATCCTAAGAAATCACGAAAATCAATATAAATGTATTTTGAAATGCAACGCATCATGATAGGCTTCAAAAACATATGAACCGATAATTAGCCTTCGGCCTAATAATTCTTTGAAACAGTAAACATTTTAGAATACCTTGCGTGCTTGCTTCTTTTGCTCCTTTTCAGCTTCTTTGGTGAACTGTTGCATTTGCTTCACCAAATCTCGAGCAAATTCTAGAGTCGCGGCAACGGCATCATATTTAGCAACAGCAGCACGCTGATCTGAGCTCAGTTCCTTACCCGAAGCTTGTATGGCACGATAGCTTTCCAACTTAGTCTGAAATACATAACATGTTTAATGCAAGATGTATTGAAATTTCATCTTGATTATAATTCGTAAAAATCATAAAACTCAGTTTGGATGCACAAAAGATAATAAAATAAACGTAAACGCAAACGCAAAGCGCAAATGTAAGGCAAGACACAAACTATAAAACAAAAAAAACAATAAACAAAACAAAAAAGCACATGCATTTGTTACGGCATTGCCAGCTTTGGTGCAGTATCTATGAAATAACTCTTAATGAATTACCACCATGCCCCATTACACATAATAATATAATAAATAAAACAACACATTAAATACTCAAAATTAAAAAAATCAACAGCAATTATTAAAAACTTGTTCAACTGAAATTGTGTTCATTTCTGTACAGACATTTATATGACAATGCCTGCCTGACATCTAATATGGCGTCACAGAAAAGAATAAAGAACATTGAAAACGTTTGTATGGTTATAAAAATGGTGGACGAAATGTTAAGGGAATTAAATCCTTTGTTCTAAATTTTTACTACTCCAACGAAAGTTTCATTGTCCCAACTAAATCTATGGTAGAGAATAAAACCAAAAGTACGCGAATGTTCGTTAGAACATAAAATGAACCACCACCCACTTTTTCAATCATTTCATGCATTAATCAACATTTTTGTCACAAATAAATTTTTTAAAGCCCTACCTTGCGTTTTTCCAAATTGCGAATTTTATGCTCAATAGTTGTTATCGTCAACTTCATGGGATCATTGCTGGGTTCACGATTAGCTCCTGATGTCATTGTGGCAGATGCCGTTTCCATCGAACCAAGGGCATCGACATTCTTTGCAGCAGTAGCAGCGTTAGTGCCCACATTATTAATCAATTTTTCCTTAACCTTATTATTGCAACTCGCATTCGCACTTGTGGTACTGTTTTTTGTTATATTTTCTGTGGCAATACTATCAGTACCCTCACTCGAAACTGCAGCAGCAGAAATATTTTTCGTACCAGATCCACCAACACCTCCTGGATTAACCGAATTCGCGGAGGATTGTTTCACTAGTTTAGCTGTATCGAAATTGTTGGTATTGTTTGAAGCAGAAGGCATTTTCTATTAATAAGAACTTAAGCAGGAATAAAGCACAGCGCACAGATAATCGACGAATATGTGTTTTGTAGGAGTTTTTTCTTCTCTTTATTATTATTTCTTCTCCACTAAAAACGGGATTTGTCTTTTGTCAAAAGCAACGAATTGAAAACTGAAGATGAAAGGTTATCGATGACTCAGTACCCTACTCTATAGAAAAATCAATAAAATATACCTTCTCTGAATGTGTGTGTCACCTAGCTGAACCAATCAAACAAATGAACTTTGGGATATAGTTTGAGTTTCTTTCTTCTAGTTTAAGTTCAAGGTGACATTGTGTTACATATATAGATACCCAGGCACAACATATGTGGTTGATATATGGATTTATGAGATAGATTGGGATATTTAACCGATTACGCTCAAGTTAATTAGATACCTTTGTGCCGAAAGTCAGAAGCCCCACGAAGTATAAATGTTCTTTATCAGCGTCACAAACTAAGTAGGTCTGAGTCCGTGCATCTACCTGTTGGTGGCACTCTCACGGTTGTAAATTTTGAAATATTTAGCTGTAATCTTGTTCAATACCCTACTTCTGTAGGCAGATCGCTATTTATTATGGCAAAATCGATTAAGAACCAGGCGCACAATTTACAAAAACACTATTCGCCACAAAAAATTTGATGTTTCAAAAAACAGAGGGGTCGGATAACGGACACACCTAACATTTATAAACTATATAAACTATCGACATTATTAAATATGTGCCACACCCACCGTTTGTATGGGCATGCTCTGTGTATAGGTTTTTTCACTTGTTATTTACTTTATGATTACCCGAATCATCTTTATTGATGAATATTTTTTTTTCTTTTAAATCATAATAAAACATCCAAAAAATATCCAACATACTATAGTAAGATTAAATGGAAAGAAGAGGTCAAACTGATCACTCTTCTACTCATCATTCACTCATATTTCAATTAATCTTTGTGAGCATCCATCCTTTTACGATTCAAACACTCTTTGGGTGCTGCACAGTATGGGCAGTTCATTATATCCAGTAAAAAACTAACCTAGATCATAAACATAATTACACGAATTAATATGAAAGGATAGGTTACCCGATTTTCAATTTTCGATACTTACTCTTGGATGATAAGGGCAAATTTCTGATTTACGGCCGTAATACATCTTTTTGCACTTACTACATTCCATTACTTGAGATTTACGATTGCAAATACATTTGATATTGTTCTCGTTCAGCACTTCTTTGATGTGTTTTCCATCTACTTTTTGGTAAACTTTTCTTCCACTCAGAATATCTGGCTGTAATAGCTGCGTAGCAGCTAAAGCATTATGCTGCCGGGCATATTCTAAACGTAAATTTACAGATTTCTTCGGCATATTTATGACGTCCTAATCGTTAACAATCCTGGAAAGCTATTAAGTAAATTAATTATTTTTTTCAAGTAACGGTATAATAGTTGAGATGGATTGAGAGTTGCCAACTTACAATGCTTAAAGAAAAAAACAAACGGGAATAGAACGATATAATACACGATAAGAAAATGATATAAGCAATATTATTATATGAGCAGTTTATATTGTTGTAATTTAACATATAACAAATAAATATTTGAATGAATTTTTGTTATTAAGTTTTATGTGCAAGTACTAGGGTATTGGGTATCTTGCTAAGCCTTAGTATTCGGTAGAGAAGCTTGGTATTCTAGGTCTTTTTCTTGTTCAATTCCAGTTTGTCAAATTCACGTGAGGTTTTATAAATTCGGATAAAAATTTTCACCACTTGTTTAGACACCATCTATATATATATATATGAAATAATTTTGTAATTTAAAGAATTTTTATTTAATAATTGAAATTTTCAAACATACATGATTTCACCTCATTCAGTTTAATATAAAGATATTCACCATACAGAGTAAGTTGTAAATAAAGCCTTTTAAACAAGTACATATATATGGCTCGTTGGTCTAGGGGTATGATTCTCGCTTCGGGTGCGAGAGGTCCCGGGTTCAATTCCCGGACGAGCCCACGTCGCTACTTCTTTTTTATTTCATAAACTCAAATTTATTATCTGGACTAAAATAAGAAAGGAAGCCAATTTCTTGGTAAAACTATTTTGGGGGAAAATAAAATATTTCTATATTTCTCTCGTAAAAAAATTAAAAAAAAAAAAAAAAAATACAATAAAAAACACAAATAATTCATAGATTAATTAAAAGATATTAGGTAAAAACAATAACAACAGAGACTAAACAAGATAAACAATATTTGTATTATGACAGAAAAAGAGTGGTGAAAAAGTTCAGTGTTACGTTAGCTGTTCACAATGAAGAATCAATTACTTTTTAATTTGGTTCTGCAACGTTTGCAGTAGTTTTCTAAGTTTATAATACTTGTTCGAAACATACATAAATTTTGCATTTTTTTTTTTTCTCAACAAATATAACGTTTATAATATTCGCATTGAAGATATTATAGTTAATGTTGTGGCTGTTGGTAGTAATTATTTTTAAAGCACAGCATTAACATGGTTTGGCTTTTTTATCATCCATTTCATCCACTCATTCATTCGTATAAGTAAATATATGGAATTGTATGGATGCACTAGTGTAATTTTTTAAACATATAAAAAAAAAAAAAAAAAAAATGAAACCCTAAGAAAAATGTTCTTTATTCAAATTCAACGATATTCTTGTGATAAAACAGTAGGTAACTGGAAAGAAAGAGAGAAAGAAATCAGATAAATTATTATCTAAGAGATAAGCATCTATGCCGTTATAAAGAACCCACCCTTCACTGTCCAACACTTGCTTCAACGTAGCGGTTGTTATAATGTGATCATCGCACTTGACCCAGGTATCTCCGCAGTGTCGCACGTAGGCTGTGTAGTGACCAGCATCTATTGTGCCCACATGATTGACGACCGCATATAGTGAATAGCGGAAATCTCCATAGGGGTTATTTATTTCCGACATGAAGGGCGTCATGTCAAATTCAACGGGGAATGAAATGTACGTGGAAATCTTCTTGTCAATAAGGGACGAATGTTCAAACCGTTTCAAATGAAAACTAACTACACTGGGCAGAGTGCGCAGTCTAAATTGCTTGGTGGATTCCTGGTAAGATTTGCAAGTGGAGCACTTGATCTTTGCGCTAGATCCCAAATGTTCGGCACGAGTATAACGTTCTAAACAGTCTATCAGAGATCTTGGAGCACTGCCGCCATGAGCAGTTTCTCCCAAATCCAAAGATATATCCCAGAAGGGATCGATGGTAGTGGATACATTTTTACATGACTGGCACACTACATCGCTTTGTAGCATACCGGTGAAAATTTGATCTATTATACAATTGCATTCGGTGTTTTGTTTATTTGATGACGAGGAGCTTGTGGATGATGAGGCGGATTTGTTCGCCCCTTCTTTTTCCTCTTTGGCTTTTAAGCAATGACGGTGCAGAACGTCCAACGTAGCTATGAAGAATTCATGGGCGTCCTGTTGTTCGTAACCAGCCAAATGCTTGGCATGGTTCCAGATCAAATGCAATAAACGATGCAAGGACAATGGTGTCCTTGAACCTGAATAAAATTCCTGTAAAGCAGTTAAATAATTAAATATTCTCAAGTGTTTTTTTTTTTCTAATAATCCTAATAATCCTCGCCTCACCTGAAAAAGTCTATTTACTTCACATACTAAACACTTGGCAGATACTTGAGGCTTACAGTAGTGGCGAGCTCCCAGAAAATAATCAGTCAAAAGGGGAGTATGAATTAAAGCCTATCGGAATAAACCAGAAAGGGAGATTGATTAATGGAATCCTTTAGAAACGGCAATCCGTCCACCTGTACTATACAATTCATGAAACAGGTGGAACCCAGATTTATAAGGCCCCTCAAACCCAACGTGTTGTCCGGCCGAACACGCCGCCGTCGTGGATTGGCCAACAGAAGAGCTCTCTCTATAGGTGTGGGTATCCACGGTATCCAACTGGCAGCCTTCCTCAGGTCTCGCGATTCCATTTTACGATTTTTGGCTGCTATTTCTAAGCAGCGTGCGTCATATATAAAATCGCGACAGGCGTTGCAATACACGTGACCATAGGATAGCTCCAGGGCAATATGGTGGCGATTGGCACGTAAATGCTGGACTATGTGTGCTCCGCGGCAGCCAAAGTAAATGCAGTGCATGCAAGCGAAATTGCCAATACCGTAGCTGCCGCATTCGAAACATTGACAGGTACCGGCCTACAACATATATTTACAAACATAAAAAAATGCAAAAAAAAATTTTGTAATATTTCTAAATTATCAATAATTTCTACAACTCTTGGACACATTATCCGAGTCCAAGCATAAATTCGCGTAAAACGAGGTTTTAGTGTGGATTTTATTTAACATTTTTTACCTTTTTCTTCCTTGCTTCTAAGTGAATACAGGCCGAGAAATAAGCGTGCAACACCGCAAAGGTGTCAAACGACTCCTCTTTTACATACGCCTGGAAATGCTTGCAACCTGTTTCTGTCATTTCACGAACCGTCTAATCTTTTCTAATCTTCAGAATTATCGCTTCCGCACTTGCACGGTACAGGCACAGCAGCAGTTGGCTCTCAGAGCCTCTCAGTCTCATCAGCTGTTATATGTTTTCGCACTTTTGATAATTTTTTTGTATATATTGTATTAATGTGTTGGTATCTTTAATTTTTTATGTCTCCCCTTTTTTTTTTTGTGATGGTTGAAGTGTTTCGTTCGCAGTGACCGAGTATTTACTACGAACTGATTGTTTTACGTGTTCTCCCTACTATTCCATTCCGGTCCCTTATTACAATTGTAGTTGTTGTTGTTGTTGTTGTGTCTTTCGGTTTTTCCTCGTATAAACATACGTTTACATATGCATGTGCTTTTGTGTTAGTTTTTCTTATTAAACGTACCGTTGTGGCCTCTTCGTAGTATTGTTGTTGTTATTATTTCACATATACTCAGACTGCATGCGCTGCTATTTAAATTTCTTTAAGGATTTCTACTTAATCTACGTACCTACCGGCGGCTTTTGCTCGGAGTTGGGTGCATTTTCGTAATGCCGGCTTCGGTTCAATTAATGTTACAAAACTGCAGTTGGAGGTGTGTCGCAATTGTCTATAACCCTCAATAAAATATCTTGAATTTTTCCACACTTTTCTTATTTTTTTTAAAATTATAATAATCTGTGCGAGATAATACGTGTTGAAAAATAGTCTTGGTTTTTTTTTTAACATGTATAGTTCTCCATACAATAGTTTGATGGAACTAATCAGTCAAGTGAAGGATAGGACTGAACGCGTCAGGTTAGTTTTTATCTCAAGATGGCGCAAAATATTGAAAAAATATTTTCCTCCACACAAGATGACGTCGTTTATTTCCATTTTCCTTCATTTTACTTTCGTAAACATTTTTGCTAATGATTTCAACCAGCGGAGACGGCATATTATACAAATGTATAAACAAATTATTTATAAAGCGAAAAAACTTTTTTCATATAAATCGAATGACTTGGAATCGCATTTGAGTCTCTCTACAATGCATTAAAAATGTTGCGAAATAAATCTTTATTTATTTATTATCATTGGCTAGATATTGAAAGCAAGTAAAAAAGTAAATTAGTTTAGCAGAAAATAAACGGTAGTTGGCATGATACAATTTGTTCTAAAACATTATTAATAATCAACATAATGGTATAATTAGTACTTGAAAATGATGAATGTTGGGCGCATACATTCGGGATGTAAGCATTTCCATTAGCGCAAGTGCAGTTTTGCAGAGATTCCGAAAGGAAAGTCCGGTGGAAATGTAGCTTTATAATGTAGGCAACACGTTAACACATAAGGGCTCAAAATTAACATCTTAGAGTTAGAAACAATTAAGTCATAATTTGCTTGTTTTGTACGTAATTAAGAAGAAAAACGCCGTCAATCAGTGAAATATTTTGGAAGCCATGAAAACCTAAAAATCTTGCTTATGCTATACATTGCCAGCGGGAACATCATTTCAATTTCGCGAATGTAGTTTGGTGGGTGTGGAACAGCACGCTACCAACATGTTGCCATCTTCGGAGGAGGATCCATTGTGATTAGAAATTTCGTTAAACCCACTATCCGTACGTTGCATTGTCCCATTAATTTCGACCAACTTTGGCTTGTTATCTTGCGTTAAAAATTCATGGGTTATAGTCTTTATGATGGAATCCTCTCTCATTTCATTACTTTCATGAAATGGTTGTTTTGGTTTTCCTACATTGTTCGCTTCTTCGTCCGATTCAGAATCAATCTCTCGATTATTTTGGCAATTGACTGTAAACGATTGTGAAAGGTTTTTACGGTTAATGGAAAGCCGTCTGCTGCGCGGCGTAATTTCTGAATTGTTTGAAGAATTGCCAGTCGGACTGGACTGTGAGGTATATTGCATATCATCCATGCTCTCGTTATTTTCTAGTACATCGACGGTATCATCCTGAGATGGCGTTTGATCCGCTTCTTTTTTGATTACCGCATTGCTTCCGTTCCGATCACTGCTATTCACTTTCAACCGGCTTACTTTAATATTAAAACTATCCGCGGAAAACTCTGCTATGTTATCGGTATTTATGGTGCTGTTAAAATGATGACGGTTATGGACCAAAGGCGAAGAACTTCTTTCGGGTAAAAACTTGTCTCCTTCTCTGCAACTGATGTTTGTTTTCGTATTTTTAAATAGATTTGGCGACCTTTCAGCCATGGTTTGAGGTTTTTGTATCGGGGATAATTGTACGCCGTCTTCGCTTAATCGTGCTATGCGTTTAATGATGCTGCCATTTCTGTGGACAGTGCTGGTAGGTAATGGAGACAAGCTATCATAAGCTGAGATGGGTGAAAGGGAACCAAATGAACTTTTGTCTAAAGAATCTGACAGTTTGCCCACTATGCATCTTGTTTGGCTATGTGTGGGACTGCCGTTATTAATAATGGTATTCGTTACCACTTCCTTTGTGTCATTTTCGACAATCTTCACGTTGTGCATGTCGAAGAGTTTACGTCTTAGGGAGGCGTCCCTAATATCATCCAGACTATAAGTATTTGTAGATTGCATAAATCGATTGACCGGCCATTGTTTACCGACACCAGCCAAATGTGGCTGAAAATAGGGTTTTAGAGCGTCCTCAAGGGAAGGTGGCAACTGCGGTGGCAGTGTTAACTCCGTTTGACTCGAGCAATCTCTTATTCTTCGACCTGGCTTGGCCACTGGCGTATTGCCGTTCATTTCCGATAAAATAATGCGACGGTTTCTTAAGGGGCAGTCCACCGGACTCGGTACTATTTCTTGCTCCTTAAAATACGAATTTATTGCCATTTGTGCTTTAGCTTCCAAATCGGGATCCGGAGAGTCTTGAAATTGGGTTTCGTGTGCCTCTACATTAGCTGGTATAAGACTTGAAACCTCGTCAATAGTCCATTCAAACTGAGTGGAAGACATTTGTGGCGTAGCTGGCCTTTGAAATAGTGAAGGACTGTACAAAGCACAGACGATACTTTATCATATTCTCAAATTATTTTATCAACATTTATTCTTACCTGGCTATTAGTGGTAGATGCAACCTCTCTGTCAAGGCCGCCTCAAAGGGATTGCGTACTTTCTGGTAACGTTTGGCTGGTGGTGTATGTCCCAAAGTCATAGATATAGATTGCACAGTATTCAGTTGAGCTCCTCCCATACCACTGCATGAATTTGCCGCATAACCCACTCTCTCCATATGAGGCGATCGTGGATGTGTACACTTTTTTCGTTCCGTCTCATTTGTGGCAAATGAAAATTCCGACTTTCGAATTTTATTTTCAGAATTCAGTTCAATAATAGATGTTTGCAATTCATAAGACAAATTCCGTTTGTTCATTTCCATTTCTCATACACTTATTCAGGGACATGTATTTTAGTTGAGCAGTAGTATAGAAATGGCACTTGCTGATCGCGGTATAAACGCCTTGTCACATAATAAACAGCAATTTTTAAATTCTATTAATGTCCTTAAAGTCATCAACCAAAGTAATGAACAAATAATAAAACAAGCTGCCGCAACGTTCAGTATATACATTTAATAACCCGACACAAAAAATGAAAACATGCCAGAGCAGAATATTTGCATTATAATTACAAGTGTGAGAATAAGAGAATCCACGTGATTGATAAATATTATGATACAACAATTATGCAATACCTCTGCTAGGGCTCTAAAAAAGAACCCTGTGTTCTACCTGAGACTTTGCCACTTTGAAGCGGCGAATTCACCTGTTGTTGGTTCGTTAAGCTTTATTTTAAGAAGAAGAAAAAAAGAAGAAGAATTATGCAATAAATTTATACTTATTCCTCTTTGTTCCGTTCTGTTCAAATTCCAATTTGCCGCTATTAAAATTTTTTACCCGCTGTGTTATCTTCGGTTACTGGGTTTGATAGGTTTTTTTTTTAGTTTTTCTGTGCCGTTTTATTGCTTTGCTCGTTGTGTTGTATGTTTTTGGGGTTTCTTTGGGGTTTAATTAATGATAAATAAATAAAGTGAGCCTAAAAAAGGTCAGATCTGCGCCAAATCTTAAATAAATGCAAGACATGTCTATGTTATAAATAATAAAAGCAGAAATATGAGAAAATGATACTCCGCAAAGATGAACGTAACAGAAAAACATACGTGTGAATGTTAATATGTATGCGAGTAAAGTTGTGTCTTTAGTGCAAGAATTGTGTTTCTCGTTTTCCTAGTGGACAATAATACGGATTCGGAAATATGCAGTTGACTTCAAAAGTACTCGAAAGTATTTGTACAATTCCAGCCTTAGAATATTTTGTATCGGTGTGTGTTATAAAGCGTAATGGTAAAGATTATGGGGAAAGTTTTTAGAGTTTTATTGTACAGACAGAGTTTAGTCATTATAAACATATAAAACTCCACTGAAATAATAGTACGTAGTAAATATTGGAATTGCTCCACGTTACAACAATGTTTCAACTATAAATGTTTTGAATGAGTGCATTGGACCCTCTAAGGATGTTTCAACATATTGCGAAAGACTTTATTTAAATTCTCTACCTTAACGTTGATCATGCAGTAAGTAATTTAGTTGTAGAAGTCGCCCAATTAAAATCTTTCTTAACGTATCTTTCAATTTAGAAAACTCGTTCTATTTACAATATCGCTGTTATTTAATAATAATTCGGTTTAGTATAAAACTGCGTTATATAGAAAGGAAAACACGTTATAGCAGGAACGTACAATAAGTTTATAACCATAAAAACTGGCTGCATGGAATCCATAAGGACTATATATTCTTGATTAGTTCATTTCGATATGATCGTGAGTGTGTCTGTTGTTGAAACCTTTAGGATTAGTGTCCCTAAAGAGATGTTGATTTGTGCAAAAGTCTTTAACTCATATGTGTGGTTAGTGAAGAGCTCCGGCGACACTTGACAAAACCTCACCCGACACACACATGTGTATTTACTACATCTAATCATTAAAAGTTCAGGGCGTCATAATAGTTTAGAAAAGCGCTCATTGATACAAAATTTCATCTAGAGAGTGGCGTGTAAGTTGAAATGGTTTAACAGGCCGCATGTGCTTGCAAAGCAATGCAAGATGCAACGTCTTTACAGATTACAAATTCTAGACATATAAATGTAAATATTTTCTTTTTTTATTTACAGAAATATATATATACATACAACACGTGAAAAGTCGTATTGAAAGCAAAGACGGAAGCGAAAGTAAAATAAAAAACATTTCCACTTATCACATTTTTGCCGCTTAAGTTGTGCACAAGTACAACAATAATAATAACTCATCAACATGGTTAAAGGCATTCTGATGAATCGTAAAACCGATGAGTCCTTCAAATCACAACTTAAAATGGAACATGCCGACCTTGTCGCTGAAATGCAAGCCGTTGAAAATCTACCGACACACGAACGTCTACAGTTGGCAAGATTGTAAGTGTATGCTGTGTGTAATACAAACAAGTAAAACAACAATAAAAATGCTTTAGACGAAATCTAAAATACCTGCCACGGTTATATTTGAAGACATCCTTTAATTTGTGTATTTTGTTAAGTAGAGGCAACGCCCATTGAGCACTCCCTCCCACAAATTCTAACTGTGTACATTTATTTTTGTGGCTGTAAGACATTTTTGTTAAATGTGGGCGTGGTTCTGACCGATTACGCACAATTTCATATTTCGTTCATATTTGTAGAGTTTCTGACGCTTTCTCTTGAGTGTTGCAAACGCAACAGCAGACCTGGCATACTCTTTAAAAATAAGATTTACAATTAAAAGTAATTACAAGTAACACTCGAGCAATTAAAATTAATACTACTAATTAAGTACGTACCAACAATTGTTATTCTACTGCGCTAATAATCACTTCTCCAATACCAAATAAATTGGAAATTATTCATAAAAAACATTCAACTCAGTAACAAGTGAGTAGAAATTTGATTGAAGCTAAAGCTTGGACTGCACTGACTGTAATCTATTTTCTTAGTTTGGACACAATAACGGCTAATAAGTTGAAATATTTTGAAAGACTTTCAATCACCTAGAATTGTAAAAGAGTAATTTCTTCTTGAGCTAATTCCGATAACCACTAAATTTCCTTCTCATTGGTACGATTTTCTTTCATTTATTTTATATTCTCCAACAGACGACGGGCTCAACAGCTGAAGCTAGCCCGTCAAAAAGAAAAAGAATGGCTGAAATTGCAGCGTGCCAAAGGAATCAGCCTTCCCGTATTGAATGGCTTTACAGCTGTTACTCATCATCATTTTCGTAATGCCCAACAACTCACCAATAACACCAATGCTAAGGGCAAGCGTCACATCTCGTTTGAAAATAGTGTTGTTCTGCTGGAAGCTGCTTCTCGCAATGATATACAGGAGGTGGCGGAACTGTTACAACGCGGCATTACTCCGGACGCAGCTAATGAGGATGGTCTCACCGCTCTGCATCAGTGTTGCATTGACAACAATTTAGAGATGCTGAAACTTTTATTGGACTATGGTGCTAAAGTGGATGCTCAAGACAGTGATAAATGGACGCCGTTGCATGCGGCCGCAACTTGTGGCCACTTGGAATTGGTGCGCATTTTAATCGATCATGGTGCTAATTTGTTGGCGGTAAATACGGATGGAAATATGCCGTACGATTTGTGCGATGATGAGGGCACTCTCGATTACATAGAGGCGGAAATGTCTAAACGGGGCGTAACTCAGGAGCTGATTGATGATACACGTTCCGCCATAGAAAGGCAAATGCTGCACGATTTGGTAGAATTGTCGAGAAATGGTGGCGATTTAGAGCAACCAGATGAACATGGTGCTACGCCGGTATGTAGTGAATTAAATTTAATGGTTTTCCATACTGACTAAGGTAATACTAAATATCTGTGACTGAGAGGTTTTTCTCGATTGTGGGCGGAAACTAATAATCTCTGAATCTCAAAATCTATTAATTAATAAATTTATCAACGAACGGATAATTAGGCAAAGGGCAGCCATATCAATTCAGATTTCAATGTGAACTCTCTGACGCTTGCTTTAGGATGTTGCAAACGGAGTAACAAACTTGGTACTCCCCCATTCATGTAGATGAAAAAAATTTCCATTCACTAAATTAAACAAGAACAGACCCACTGCCTCTTTAATGGGAAATTAGAAGTAGTTCTTCACGTAGTGTTGTAGTGTGCTGTATAAATATGTTGAACTTTCTCAATAGGATTTCATATTTTCAGCTTCATATAGCTGCAGCTAATGGTTACATGAAAGTTGTTGAATTCCTCTTGGAAATGCACGTGAGTGTGGACGTTGTGGATAAGGATATGTGGTCACCGGTGCACGCGGCTGCCTGTTGGGGTCATGTGAGTTCTTTTATTCGCTTATTTTCAAACATCTAATCGTCTCCTTATTTGTACTGCATGTGTAGTTGGAGGTTTTGGAAATGTTGGCTCAATGTGGAGCTGATTTGAATATTAGAAACAAAGATGATGAAACCCCATCGGGTAAGTAGTTGGCCAAAGCATAGAAAGTAATATTAATTGTCCTGTCCTGTCCTGTCCTGTTTGTTTAAGTAGATATTTGTGAAGATCCCGAGATACGCGAACGTATTGAACAATTGAAAAGCGAACAGGAGAATAAGCGTTTGGCTGAAGCCCAAAGGCGCCGTGTGCGAAGATCTCAAAGCAACAATACCAGGTACAATTGGGTGGTCGAACAATTTTGAAATTGAAAAATTTATTGTATTTTCTTATTCTTGTTTGAAGAGCACAATCAGTCAGGCGGACGTCTTTGCGTGATAAGACGTTGACTACCAAAAAAGATGCCGTTGAAGAAACCCGATTACGTTTGCAGGCTCAAGAGGTGCTTATAGGTACGGCGCAACATCATACAACAGCCACGGACAGCAGTGGCTTAGACACGGACAGCAGTCAATGGTTAAGTAAATCGCCCAGTACTTCCAACATTCCACAATCGCCGATTACCAGCACTACCAACAGCCATCACACTAATAATAATAATGTTTTAAAGAAGAACCATAATCACGATGCGAGTAAACATAACGATCACATGGACGTTGATGATGTGGTGGATGCTAGACATAAAAAGAATAATTCATTTCCATCGCGACGACCACCGGAAGGTCGAGAAAATGATGAATTGCAAATCAGTGCATTGCTGCACAAGCAAGAGCAAGAACTACTCCCTTCCAGAACGTCCTCCTTGTCAGCTATTACGATGACAGATCGTATTTTAATGGCCAGTGCCAACAGCAGTAGCAGTAATTTAGCGAGTTGCGCTTCTTCCAAAGAAGGCGTCCAAGTACAATCCAGCCAAGAGTCGACCAACGGTAAAATTAATGTGCAGGTCACCGTTTTAGTGGGTAAGTGGACTCGTTGCAATGTTTCTAAAAGTAATTCTTACACATTACACACATTTACCAACAAGTACTGCTTCACTGGCTTTGCATGTAAACTACAGCACAATTTTTCATTTTCTCTTGAACGGAAAGTAAACGATTATGAAAAGAATTGTCATGTTAGAGCATCTCCATGTGTTCTTTCATAAAAATATTGCTTTTTCGTTGCTATAGAAGTGAGGCCACAATTTTGAAACATCTCTGCCAATTATGCATTTAACCGTTATATGCTTGCTTCTTATATTTTTTTTCTTTCACGCATATTCGCGCATATATATTTTTGAAACACATAGACACGCCCAGCAGGACGTCATATCATTATCATCCTCTTCAGTCACAACAACAACCGTCACAGTTACAACATCAACAACAACAACAACAACAATTGCCTTTACATCGTACCACTACTACTACCAACACCACTACCACTACTACTACAACAACCACTACTACCACAATACATCATCAATTAATAGATACCACACAACAACAACAACAACAACAACAGTGCTTGGTTAATGCTACCACTTTAGCTAATTTAAAAAAACAACGCTCATTAACACGTACAACAGGTTTTTGGAATAACTGTAAAAATGGATCCGTTTTAGGAACCGTCGCCAACAATAATCAAAACAGCAATAAAAACAACACCACGAACAATAATTTGGGCACAAATAAACTTGTACACAATAGCAATACCTTGAAGAGCAAGGACCAACACCATGAACCATCAAATGCTGAATATAAAAATGGTGTGGCCGGAATTGATCACAGCAGTGATGTCACAACACAACAAGAGCGTTCAATGTTGGATCTTAGCTTGAATAAGTTTAGTGGATTAACTGGTGAGGTGGTCGGTGACAGCACCAGTTCCCGAAAATGCTGTACGGTAATGTAAATATTTATTAAGTTAATGCGTCATTGCATGCACCTAAATGCAGTCTTCTTGTCCCTAAGAAAAACAATTTTTAAACTGTTGGGCCAACAACGTACACAATATAGTTGATAAGCAAAATGTAGTTCATAACGACGCACGCATACTTACTGGAAAAGAAGTATCGTGGAAAAGCATTTGAAAAATTGCTTCGATTTATAAATCGCAAGTTCAGTACGTCTCACTAAAGCACTCACCTTAAAAGGTACTTAATAGCGTTAAAGTAAAATCTATTTTTAGGCTAAACCAACAACTTGTCGCTCGTAACGGTAATATTGTCCTTTTTATGTATCTATATCTTACCATAGGTGGTATAGACAAAATTTGCTACAAGAATATAATTAAGCTTAAGGGCTATTTGAGAATCGAGCGAAGTCTAGAGCAGACCTTCAGCTCCTTTCTAAATCTATATTTTTTATTAAGATTGTATATAATTTTCTATTGATATTTGTTAATATTTATTTAGGAAAACTTTGCACAAAACAGCGGTTAGGCTGCATTAAAAATGTTTCATACGATTTTTCTTTAAGAAGCCAACAGGCGCAATTTTGTTTGTTAAAAATTAGCATAAAATGCAATAATTTGCTGGGACATTGCTCTGACCCATTTGTGGATAGGCATAATTAGTTATTATTCAAATGCCGGTAGTTGGACACTTTTAGATATTTTTATCAAAATGAAATTCCGGCCCTTTTGTCCCGACAACCGCAAAATTTTTATATTCTATACCACAAAGTAATATCCTAAATAGTGCAAGGCCTACATTTTATTGTTATAATTGGCTCAGGATCAAAATCTGAATCGGTTTAACCATGTCCGTCTGTCCGTTCATGTATTGTTGTAATCAGGTTATTTGTACAGTTCATGATTATTGTTATTTATTAATAAAAATTAGCAAAGGGCTGTCTTTCAGGTTAGAGACGCTCATTATTAAAAATGTCTATGATCGGTCCATGTTTGGCACCCATCCCCATACAAAAGCCTCAAGTATTTTCACTTGTTTTTTCCAATTTCCTGGCTACCGTCGACAAAAGCTCTCTAAGTAGGTATTTTTTTATCCTACGAATGATATATTATACTAAGTTTGTCATTCTATTTGCAACACCCAAAAGGAGGCGTCAGACACCCTACAAAGTATATATATTTTTGATCAGCATCTAAAACTGAGACGAAAATGAAATAAAATTTTCTAGAAAATCTTCATTGTTTATAAAAGTACAGCCAGAGTTAGACTTGCTGATATGTTTGATCCGTTTGTTTTATTTTAAAAGTGTTGATGAACTACAGCCCCAGTCTGTGCCAGATTTATTGAACAAAGTTATGAAATTTACAAAAATATCTCGAGTTTGTTTACGCACCCAACTCTAGTGGATTTTGTGTTAAATTTGGACTATATTAGTTTGAAAGAAAATCAAAGGCGAGGTGTTGGTTACCGGCATCTGATGCAGGCATTTATGGCAATAATGGGCTTTGCTTTCCTTAGTATAAATTTTCGACAAATTCAAGGTATAACTACAGGTCGTTACTTAAAAAAATTCCCCATATTAGCAAGAAAAAATCATTTAAGGACAATCCTGTTTTTAAAAAGGCATGAAAAAGTAAAGTTGTTCGATAAGTCTTTTTGTCCTTATTGTACTGAATGTCCAATATTGCTGCATTATACACATTTATTTATTGTTATATTTGTATGGCCACAGATTCTAACTTTTTTTGCACAAAATGTGTCGGTGTGTATTCCGCCGACCCAATCTCTTTTTTAGTAAGTCTAAGCACGATTCATAAAAGTTGCAAAAGCAAGGTGAAAATATAATAATAAGTTTAAAGGTAACGTACTGAATGTGGCTCTAAGATGCCCTTTTTTTGGTCATTCTAAATTTTTACTCTAATTATTTTCCATGAAGAAATTCAGCGGCACGCAAATGTAATTAAGAATCAATAACTGGATAAAAAGAAACTTCATTGTTTCGTGGTGCAAATGAATGTTTTTTGGATAAATTCCAAGCTAAAAAATATATCAAAAGATATACATAAACACAAACCTAATTAGCAACCAAAGGGTTAAGAAACGTACTACAATTAAGGATTACATTCCTAACTTAGAATTATTTATAATATAAATTAATTACAATAATGTTACGCGATTAGGCTAAATCTTTATCAAAATACTCAACTGTTTGTTTCTTTGTAATTAGATAATGTGTACATACTCACGTAATATATAATATTTCAAACGTCATTTATAGAGGGGCCTTCTTTATATACTAAAGATATTTATAAATGTATTTTTTTAATTTATGTACATGTATGTGTATTTGTATACCTAGAGCAATACTTAAAGTCCAAATAAACCAGAACAAGTACATTAGAAACATAACTGAAGCAGCATTTGAATCGAAAAGAAAACTCCCATTAACTAAATATACGTAATTATTTACCAATAATTCTACCTTTGTTATCGCGGACTTCAACGAATTCTTGTACGAAACATAGCAAAACAAAAAATTAATTGAAAGTATCGTATGCAATCAATGCAATAGAGAATAAACAACAAAAATCAATCATATCAAACAAATTGAATTGAACTGTTTTCTTTGTGAAACGGATACCAGGGCGTGAGTATAAACAACAACCAATTTATGTTAGACAGAATTCAATTTAATACAGCCATTTATTCTTCTTAGGAGATCGGGAGTGCCAAAACGAAAGCGCGGAAGGTGTGTACCTGGGGGGTATTGATAGATATTCGCATTGCAAAGAATTAATGGGATACGATTTATTATCTAAACGTCTGTTGAAGATGGTTCAGTTGAGTCAATTGTGTTGAATTGTGCGAGACGTTACACAACAAAAGGTTATCCTTCGCAAATAATATAACAAACAGCATTATGTTTTTAAAGGATGATTAGATTATTTATTATACGCCACAAGGCTTTCTACAGACGTACAACATAAACAACAAAATGCAATAACATGGAATTAATTGTTAAAATGTAAGCCTTTTAATATGGAAAGAAAACTTAAGTAGGACGACCGTGACAGGACTTGAACCTGCAATCTTCGGATTCGAAGTCCGACGCCTTATCCATTAGGCCACACGGTCATATAGTTGTATCCTCTTATCCTCGTTTACATAAGTTAAACAAAAAGCAAGCTTTTAAAGGATGGCTAAGCTTCAGGCTTAAAAAGCTTTTCATTCCATTCACATAACATTGATTGCAGAATTTCACATTTTTCCCATAGTGGTTCCTAACCAAAGTTAAGTCATGGCGGAAATTCCCTGTAAAGTAATAACGTGACCAGGAACATCAGATTAAAAGATTTATATAAAAACAAGTAAGAAAACTAAATTTGGCTTAGACCAAATCTTAAATACCCTCCACCTCTACACGAAAGGGCGTGGCAAATATATATATATATTGCGCCCTCTAATAGTGTATGTCTTAGCATGTATGTAAGTCTACTTTTACGTTAAATTAGGCTTTTTAAAAATTGTGGGCGTGTCTATTATTCAACCACGCCCATTTTTGGCACGTCAGTCAATGGGATAACTATGTATACGCGTACCAAAGTTCCTAGGTCAACTTTTGTGGCAGATATAAAGATTTTTATTAATCGTGGGCGTGTCTGTAATCCGAATACGCCAGTTTTCGGCATACCGATGAGGCTAACATTCATAGATGTACATACCAAATTTCAAGTTTATAGCTCAATTTTTGTCGCAGATAAATAGATTTTTGTCCATTGTGGGCGTGGATCTTGACCGATTTTGCCCATTTTAAATAGCGATCTGCATGCAAAAACTAAAAGCGCCTGTACAAAATTTCAACTCAATATCTCAAAATTCACGCCCGTGAGAGTGCCAACAACAGACGGAGACATGGACACACGGACATACATGTCTAAATCGACTTAGTTTTTGACTTAGCTGATTAAGAATGTATATACTTTGCAGGGTCTCTGACGCCTACTTCTGGGTGTTGCAAACGAAAGAACAAACTTAGTATACCCTCATCACTGAGATGGAGGGTATAATAAAGCATATTGTGTGCGGTTATTAGTGGAAAAATTATTTGGTGATCATTTCGAAAATGCTTCACTCTTACCCATGATATCATTAACAAATTTTCTCAAATTGAAGCTTTAAAATATAAAATTGTTAAGTTTACCTGTATGTGAACCTGTAAGTTTAACGGAACAAATTCGAACGTTTAAACTGTGTTTAAATTCATGTTTAAAGATAATTGAGAAACGCAAATGTAAAGTTAAATGTGGTTTAAACTGAGATAATGAGTTAAGGGGCAACAACAAAGCTTTAACTGGCAAACACTTCAACAAGTTTACCTACCTAGAAGAGCTAAGAATTATTGGCAAAAGAAGGCGTGGCAACGCGTTTCAATCAATGAACAATTAAAAAAATCTTCATATAAATGGTTATAAGACTACTGACGAGGCTTTCTACTTAGCTTTACAAAAGATTATAAAACAAGTAAAAAAGGAGGGCAGACCTTGAATGCCAACCGTCGATGCACCGAAGCTTCCCAGGGAGTGTATATGTCCATATATCACCAGTGTTTTATAAGTAATACGAAACATTTACTTAAACATTTTTTCGTGTCGCTTGACTGATTTTATCCAATTTCAATATCAACCTGCTTATGAAAACCACACCTTCTTTTGGGAGTGGCAAGCGTTTTGAAATAGTTACAATGGTGGGTATAAAAATTGGAAAAATCAGAAACCCATCCATTTAGAAGGCCCGCAAACTGAAATAAATTATACTTAATGCTCCGTTTAATGATGGGGCACAATTTATGAATCCTCTATCCTCTCCGAAAAACTTACAATTGATAAAAGTCTGTGCGCCTAAGAACTTTATTACTTCTAGTATTTAAATATTTCCTACTTTGGTGAATTGAACCATCTGTTGTTCAAGTGGGAGTTTAGCACAATTTGAACAATTTTCGCGTCGAAATATTATCTCAATAGCGAAGACAAACCGAATTACGAATATATGATTGAATGCAAATAAAAAAAAAATGGAACTGCAAAGGGTGTATTATTGACCAGTATAATATCAAAACAATTAATTGTGATTTTTTATACATTTTTACATACATTTTATTACATATTTTCGTTTTGTAAATTGTTTCAGTTTTAACTAACTACACTTTCTCCATAAAGTTTTGAAAAATTCGGATTAAAAAAATATTCACTTATTATTTAAGAGAAATGTTTTGGGTTGTGTTTATGCTAATTTTTATCCCTTCCTTATGAAAAGGGGTGTTAGTCATTCCCTAGGGAACTGCCAGAAGCAAGTTTCAGGGACCATCAAAAGCGTGGGAACTCTCACAGTCGCAAAAATTGAAAGGGAGGACCGCCGCGCTTTTACAATTGACAAAAATTTTTATTTAGTTACAAAGTAGAAATTTGGTCCACATGTCTCTGGTTCCAATGCCTGCCACATTGGAGATTCAAGTGCTAAGCCTTCGGCCGTAATCATATAACGGACACGCCCACATTTTACACGTTAAAAAGGGTTGTATTTAGCTTGGGCCAAAGCTTGGAAACATTTTTTTTTTCTAATTTTTATTAAGTAGCTAAATACGTACAGTGTATTGGTATGTGTGTGTATAATGAAATGGGGATCCTAAATTCAATATTAGCTAGTAGTAAATACCTTATAATGTTAATTTAGTGCGATAAAGATTTGTGCGTTTATTCTCCACTTGAAACATTTCCTGTAGATTCTAAATATGCCTGATATGCGACACCGCCCATATTTAACCCATTAACGGTCGAACTAACTATAAATACATGAAAGAAATTCTAATTTTTAATTTCTATGAAAGATTTCTATTAATTGTGGGCACGGCCTTATTTCGCCCAATATAAATAGAAATGTTCTTGCAAAACCCAGAAATTTTTGTGAGAAATTTCACTTCATTGTATTAAATTTGATGATGAGAGTGCCAACAACAGACAGACGTACGGACATACTTAGCTAGATCGGTTCTGCTGATTCAGAATATATGTACTTTATGCGCTCACCGGAACAACAAACTTATCCTCTGGAGGGTACAAAATTCTAGTTTTTTTCGTGCATGATACGTAAGTCAAAAATTTCATACACTTTAATGAGCACCCTACGCGCAATATGTGTGTATGCATATTTTAAAACATAAACTCATTCCGTAGACATTTTCCACATTCAATATTTTTCGTAAAACATTCTTAATATCTATCATAGTCGTAGATAAGTATCCTAAAATAAATACTTAATGTAGGTAAATTTGATTAAGATCAAATCTTGGACATGTATCAAGGGTGTGTAACGTCCATTTTTAGTGTGTAGCTGAGACGGGACACAGGGTACAGTACCAGCCAAATTTTCAGATATTCTTTGAATTCATAGCTTCTGAAATTCGTTGTTTAAACAATATTTTGGCCCCAAATTTTAATAGGAAGCTCCATGCCTGGTGTGCATTAAAGTAGAATTTAATCGCAGAAGATCGACTTTTGCTTAGAGAGGGTAATTAATTAAAGAGTTCACCATTAGCTGAATACACGAACTCTTATGTATAAAAATATATACATATACGTGAATGAGTGCTTTAAGGAGCTTTCTTGCCATTCCTTGCATTTAATAAACCAGGTGGTGGGTATAACAATACAATCTACCATCTTCAACTCATACATATACATGTTCTTGTACAGCTCTTGGCGCATGCATGCCTTTCTTTAATTAAACATTCGTTTGTTGTTCCTCTGTTTCGCTTTTTTGCATTTGCTGACTTTGATTAACCACTAAGACCACTTTTTCATTTTCTCCCAGCTCTGCTGCATTGAAACCACCATTGTACTGGCTTTTTTCCCTTTTGCCGAAACCACTACTATGCGTCATCGTGTTCATGCCGCTATTGGATGATTTATCTGTAACTGTTGTGGCAGTAGAAGCTTTGGTATCTGATGACAAACCGCCAGCACTGATGCGTACCACAGTGGTTGGTAGAAAATTATTACGTTGGTGTTGCAGTGATAAACGACGTCGAGGATATTGTCCACTTTTCCTATCGTCCACTTCATCCCGACTACTGGCTGTTCTCTTATGCGTTATAACACTATGCTCGTTGAATAGTTGTGCATCCATGTCTTGTTGATTGACACAGGTGAAGGCTTTGGAGAAGGATTTGCGAAAGTTTTCGCTTAAGAAGGCATACAGTAAAGGATTCATGGCCGAATTCGAATAGGCCAAGCATCCAAAAGTCAGAAACAATAAAATCTTCACCCGCGATTGTTCTTGACTTTGGTTTGTCAGGTACGACGGTATCAAGGACACTTGAGAGATCCAGTGTGGCAACCAGCACAACACATAAACTGTTATGACAGTCAACACTAAACGGGTTACCTTACGATGTGAACGCTTCTTCTCCTTCGATTTGTGCTTACGTTGCACGGCATGCAATTTGCGTAGGACCAATATGTAGAAGATCATAATAAAGCTTAACGGTATAAAGAAACCTAAAAGTAAGGTGTATAGAATGAAAGTGACTCCTGAATGGTTTCGATACGTTTCTGGCCACTCAATGTTGCAGGAATAATGGACTCCGTCCTCCTGTAGTATTGTGCTGGCAAACAATATCACCGGCAACATTAGTAGGGCTGAGGTGAACCAAGCTACCAATGACACCAACTTGGCCATGTGTAGGGTGCGGTAACGGGGCGATTCAATGGGATGGCATACCGCTATATATCTGTCTGCCGCCATTATTATTAAAAAAATCGATGATGTAAATTGCGTAATTGATGTGCTCACCATGTACGCCTTGCACATGTAATCGCCAAACTTCCAGCTACAAATGCGCATGGTGTACAGGAGGAAGGGTATGCCGATGAGGAAACATTCATCGGCAATGGCCAAATTCAATATGTAAACGTTGGTGACGGTTTGCATTTTGGAGAAACGCAACACCACCCAAATGACCAGAGTGTTGCCCACCAAACCGACCACATACACCACCGAGTACATGAATATGGTGAAAAGGTGTGCCCATGAATTGCGTTCTTCTAAACATTGCTGATGAAAACTCATTAGTTCAACTGGTTGATTAGCTGTTTCGTTGCTGTTGTTGTGGTGATTGTGTAGGAGGTGGTGATGGTGATGTTGGTGGTAAGTGGTGGTATTTATGGTAGGCATGACCTGTTTATCGTCTGTTATTGTCAGAAAATCGTTGAATTTTATGTTCATTGGTGTTCTTGCTGTTTTTGTTGTTGTTGTTGTTGTTGTGTTCATATCATATGTTACACCCAACTTTAACAAACTTGTAATGTTAAAGTTTGTTGTTATGCTGTTAGTAGGCCACATGAAAACTTTTACCATCTCCTCGTGTCCGTGACTGCCAGTGCTGGTAGTGGCGTTGGTTATCGTTGTATTGGTCATATATAGATTCGCAACAATATCCGTATCTCCATTGTTAGAAGGTTTCCTTTGGTTGGACTCGTTGCCACGTATACGCGTATATAATAATACTGGCATTAGTGTAGCTGTTGTTGTTGTTGTGATTGTTGTTTTTTGCTTGTTCATAGCGTCCGTTAAACAGCAAAAACCTAATAAAGGGATGACCGCGCAGTTAACAATGTACATGCACAAGCACCAGAGCTTCAAATCGAATGGCCGCCTCAACCGTTCGCTAATGTTCATTATTAGTAATGTTGTTGCTGTTATTGTTTGTGCTGCTGCTGTTGTTTATTTTATACATCAACATCTGTGAAATGATTTTTACAGTATATTACACACGACGTGATCCATTGTTTTTTATGCTATTATGGAAATAAAGTAAAATGAAATTTTTATAGCGTTCAATGATTTCAAAGGAAGAAAAAAAGGGAAAACTTTCATTACATTTTATTACAAATTAACAAAAGACATTATTAAGAAACCCATAAAATGTACAAAAATATAAATTCTTAAATAGAATCAACCTTTGAAATAATTTAAGCACGCCTAGAATTTACAAAAAATCTCTGCTTAACTAATAATTAATCCTAGAAGTTGATACATAATACATATCATATTGGAAGGCGTAAAAATGTCTCGTGTGGAGACAGTTTCAATGTAAAACGTGGAGGATATTTAACATTTGGCCTGTGCCACTGAACTTATTTATTTGGGAGGAGAAGGGAAGAGAAGAAGTTCTAAGAGTGGTCACTCATTTAATATTTTACTTGGTCAATTATTAAGCCAAATATCTAATGTTTGACATTTAAGAAATATCAGGAATTTTCTAATTTTGTCTTCTATCATATAAGACTTAATAGAGCCTTAAATAGGGATTCTAAAAACGTTTCAATAGAGTCCTTCTTCGATCGATGTCTTGGTGTCCGTCTATTGTTGAAAAGACCACGGTCACAAATGGCCAAATTGAGTTAATAGCCACGCCCACAGTCGATATAAATCTGTCTAATTAGTCCAACATGTGAGCTATGTATTTGTTTAAAATAAGCGAATCCATCGATTTGATAGAAATGGGCGAGATAGGATCAGAGGCGCGCCCACAAAAAAAACATTTTTGATGCAGAAAACGCTGTGTTCATAAGTAATACTTGATATGCTATTTGAATGCGGAATCGGATATTTGCCACGCGCATGCTGGAGGACAATAAAGCCAAATTTAACTAATTTGTTTGTTGAAATGACACAATGTCGTGTCATTTCGAAACAGTCTTATATGCTCCGACTAAGTGCATTTTCTATAGGTATTGTTTTCGAAATATGCGACCTGTTGCTGGTACATAAACATAGTAGATGGTCACGGTTGAATCGATTTAGAAATTGATTCTGATGATTCATAGAGTCATTCATTATTTTATTATACAAAAAATTATAAAATAATAAATCACTCTGCAAATATCCGCACAACCTTTATAAACCTATCATATATCCTGATAATGTTAATATTCCTGCAGTTTAGCGAATGGCAAAATCTGCTATATATCCGAGAGCTTTTAGAGCCACCATCTGGAGGTGGGTGGTTACTCACTTAGTCAAAGGCTTCAGAAACCCGACTGATATTTCATATATTTGTGGTCAGCATGAAATTGTGAATGGATGTCTGTCGGTCTGTCTGTGACATTGAATATGATAAACATTCAGCCATTCTCCTCAAACAAATTCCTAGTTCTTGCACGCAGGTTGGTATTAAAATTGAGAAAATCGGTCGATCTTTATTAATAGTTGTTTATTAAACCATTGCCTGGTAGGTATCCAAGATTTGGTCCAAGCCACATATAACTTGTTTACTTGTTGTTTATTTAGCAGAACTTTAATGTACTGCAATTTATTGTATCTCTTTATGCGGTGACAATAAGCGGCACAGAATAACAGTTACGCTTACTCTGTAATACAGCATTAGAACATTTTACACTTTACATGAAGTAGGAGGTGGGACACACTGCACCGTAGTACTACAAGTCACGTTCACAGTTTATAAATCACATCAAGGTGGAGGTTACATTACTTTAGCTGTTTTATTATGTACATAACGTCATTATGTGCGAGTTCACTTTAAATACCAACAATTTCTCACCGATTTCCGCAAGAATATTCTATTCAAACACTATTCAATAATAAATGAGGCATCCTTAACGCACACATCCTTCTTGTTATACACATTATAATATGTTATGGGTTGATGCATGCAGTGCGGAATAATCGAATAATCAAAGAGATGCAGTTTTGAATAAATTACATATTGCTTGATGATAGTTATTTATTGCTGCTATTGCACAGTTTTCGTTTTGTTCTTGTATTAAATTTAATGTAATCACACGTTCATGTTATGTTGTGTGTGGAAAACTGCTATGACATATTTATTATTTGTTTATAACTCTCATAAAGTACAAGTGAGAAAACATATTGCTGTACGCAGACGTTAAGCAAAGTCCTTGCATGCATTATAAAAATTTCATCAGTTTATAACTGTCATGACATTCATTGCATATCATATCATTTAATATACTCTACATATGTGTATATGTACTCACCGTATGAACCCTCCTTTAAAAATATTGTGACATTCATTGATATGTGTTTAGATAACCCGAAGATTTAGAAGATAGATGGAAAGAAAGAAAGAAAAGAGATAAAAAACTTTTTGCTTGATAACAAATGCAAAATGGTCAACTTATTGATTATCCTTTTTATACAATTTCAGCCCTTTCAAGCACTTTATAAGCTTAAACGGTCACTTGAGGATTTTTAATAAAAAAAATTTTCTTAATCCGAACGAAAAATTTTCATAAAATTATTTCAATTTGTGATATATCGTAATATTTAAGAGAAGGAATTATTGGTTTGCGTACAGCCTTCCAATCGTAGTGCACGTTTCAACGTTTTTTACGCAACTATTTGATATTTTGCCGGCGAAATTGTTTTTCCCCAAAGATTATGCGATTTGCTGTTTGGCTTGGAAGACTCTTCTTTCGTTCCCTTTGCTTAATGGTGTGTATGTATACAAAAAACAAGAACAACTGAAAGCATTGGGCATGAATTTTTCTTCTATAAACAATGCACACGAGACGGTCATAACATGTTGCTTTAATCCAATTCTATCCGTTTATATATTATATAATGTATATACACATGAACTTGCAACAGACAACAGCAACAACTTGGCACACCTACCTTTACATAATGCCAATCTTGAACGATTAGAACCCATGCTACGATAGGAGAGAGAAAGATTTTTTCTACATGGGCATGAATGTTGAGGGAATATCTGAAATCTAGAGTAGATACAGAAGCGAACAGACACATGGGCCAGTATGGAGGGCCTTGCAAATGATGAGGTAAACAAAAGATTTTTTCTAAATTTAAATTTGATCTTTCTTGAAAATTCAAACAGCCCCCCCTTATAATAAACAAGGTTTTTTGGATGGTATTTTACCATTACATTCTTTCGCTGTTTGAAAAAAGTTAGCTATCTGGAAGTGACACTCCTTACGTTGCAAATAAATAAAATGCTACAACAAAAAAACAGAACAGAAGTGGTTGGTTACTCAGCTACTTAGCGAGGGGGGTAGCTAAGGTCGAAACAATGTTTTTCTTATAGTTTATTATAGTTAGTGTGACTGAATGTATCAGTCACGCGGCACTTAGACGTTAAAAAGTGTGACTCAACGTATGTGTCACATGGCAGTGCAGGTGCTAAATGAAAAACTTTAATAAATTCAGCTCTGAAATGAACACTCTTAGTTGTTTTGATCGGGAGGGTGCAACTGAATAAATTAGCTTAATATACCTTCAGCCACAGAGCTTTCAATTTATACTAAACGGGTAAGTGGATAAACAAGTACTTGTGCACTTTTCTCTTTTGGCAGATGGAACAGAGTACACTAACTCTTACTTTATAAAATAAATAAATATAATAACGAAAGAGAACGAAAACTACTTTCAAGTGATAAGTGTGATACTTGTTATCCTACAAATCTACAAGTGTACACCCACTATTTATAGCACTGAAACATTTTTTATGTTTGTTTCAAAATCAGTCTTATTAAACTTTTTCCGTAGTTGAACTGTTCGCAAATGGTTTTTTTTTAAACGTATTTCAGGCATAGAAAACTTATAACTGTTGATACATAGTCAGAAGTGAAAATATATTAGAAAAGTAAAAAACTTATTTGAAATGTGATTGGCATCGTGCCGTTGGAATTTAATTTCAAAACAATTTTTACTCTTTGCGGAACTCGAAGTTCTGTTTAATAAATCAAATGGCTTTTCAAGCACAAACATACCCCTACAAACGGACGTGACTATGCTGATTAGAAATATATATATTTTGAGTTCGTCTGTTGAACCAATTTTTGGTTTTTTGTACTTCTAGGACTACCCTCGTATGTTATGTAGAGGGTTTAAAAATCTCTGTAAATTCTTCAAGTGTGTTATCGAACTTTTTAAAACCTTTCTTTAACTTAAGCGTCGCTTATAATTGAATTTCTTATATAAAGGGTGCGTATGTGTGATATTTTTTGTTATGAAGTATAAAACAAGGCTCCTTAAATTATGCTACAATTAGTTTAGTTGTGTCAGTAAGCGCGAGGTATTGCCGAATAAGTCTGTTCGTGAAATGTCATTACATGGGAAATGGTTCTAAAAATGATCCCATCGGGTCCAAATATTAACCCAATTAAATATTCTTCGCCCATTTTTGTCCAAAAATACTAAGAATTATGATTTTTTGCCGCATAGAAACTTCCATTGTAACGGGACCTAATATGAGGCCTTCTCAAAATAGTCCGATTAGGAACCACAAACATCCGCAATTTAATATACCTTCTTACCGCATATGACACAAGGCCTAAAAATCTTATAAGTTGATGTCTTCTTTGTAGGCGAGTGTGATATAAGCCCGATCTAACCGTGTGAGGTAATGTGAATAGTAAGTAAGTAATAAAAATTTAGATATTATTGTGTATGAAAATATATTATAAACATTCATAATTTATACGCACATCTGATTACAAACATTTTCAGAAAATATTTCATTATTTTTATTATACGCATGACAGATACAATACGTGTATGTGTTTTCCGCAGGGGGTTTGTATTCCCGAGTGCATTCACTTTTGTAATATTTCAATGATTGACAGTCGTGATGTGCTATTTGTAGAGTACACATAAGAATTCAGCGTTATATGCACTCAAAAAGTTATTAATCTAAAAAGGAATACGTTTTTATTTCGTGCGAAAAACACTTGTAAAACATTCACTCATTTTTATACACTCGGCACAAGATGGGGGTATACTCAGCGTGTTACTCCATTTGCAACACCCAGAAGCTGGCGGCCCAGACTCTATAAGGTATAAATATTCTGGATCAGCAACAAAAACTGCGTCGATTGAGGCATGTATGTCCGTGTTTGTCTGTTTTTGGCAATTTTGAGATGTTGAGTTGAACTTTTGGGCAGAGACCTCTAGGTTTTATCTAAATTGGACAAAATGAGTCAAGTGCCACGCCCACAATTGAAAAAAATGTACTTATCTGCCATAAAAATTGAGCTTCGTAGTTAAAATTTAGTACACACATTTATAATTACCCCATCCATCGATATGCCATCAATGGGCGTTATGGGATAACAAACTCGCCCACAATTTAAGAAAAGGAACGTATTCAGAGTAAAACTCCATTTGCAAGTTAATACGTAACATATATCCTAAAGGTCATCATCACATACCTACCACATCCACCCTTTGTATGTGTATGTGTAGAGTGTTTAAGATTTGGTCCACGCCAAATAAAATTTTCTTACGCGTTTATTTATATTATATATTGTGTATGTAGTACGTCAAATGAATTGCATGCAAATCACCTACTTACGCACTTACTAGACAAATAAAAAATTCATTACTTTTCATGTCATGTCAAGCGTGCTTTATTTGCTGCGGCATGTTGTCTAAATAGAGTAGTGGCATCATACCCAACTGTCAAACCCAATATACAATGTATGCGTAAAAACATAAAAGTTTGAATGGCCTAATTTGAAAGAGGTATCAGTCCAAGTTTCCTAAAGCCCGGATACATGAAGACAGATGTGGTTTCACACATTGCAGTAAAGTTTGGTGTATGATGGCGATGCAACCTTCCTGTTCAACTCTTTAGCGTTGTTTTGTGCATATTTATTGGACACTGATGGAAAGAAGATTTCTTTCACAATTTTCTATTTATTAATTTAACCTGATTTTGTTCATTTTGGTTTCTTTTCTTTTTTTCTTAAGAGGAGAGGAAGAATTTTGTAGATGTTTTTATATCTACCACTTCATTGGTCGAATGTATGCACGGTTTGTCGAAATATTTTGTCAATACCAGGTGGATTTGTCAGGAGTATACATATATATATTTCTTTATCAAAATCTGATTCGATTTAGGCATGTTCCTCCGTTTGTTTGTCTTCCATTCCATGATTGCAAAAATTACGAAATTAAGTGGAGCGAATTTTTATATCTGTTAAAATTTTCGTCCACAAAATATTTATTAAAATAGATGAAAATTAGAAGGCTGTTTAAACCCGCGATACCTTTTGGTTTTGGCCAAGCCTGGTATATATTAATTTGTAGTTTCCAAACACCGGTTCTCATTTAGCTAAGGTAAAGTGTATCAAATTCCACGCCCACAATTGACCAAAAACGATTACAACAAAATTCGGTAAAATCGTATATAATAAGCCCATCGATGGGATAAGAATGGCCCACCCATTGGATAACAGGCACGTCCACATTTTTACATGAAAACTTCTTTATAAATATGTTGAGGTAATATGTAACACACTTTAGGGTGTTAAGCCTATAATTTATGCATAGAAAGAGAGCATCCAAGGCGAGGGCATAAAAATTGTTTTCAACATAGCAACACATTCAATTACCTAAGAGCATGGGACAACTATTCCGTCCATTCGGATTAAAGGCATGTCTACATTTACAAGTAAACTATAAGATGCCGAAATTTGCCGTAAGAAAAAATATTACTAGCACAAACAAAGATTTCAAATACATTTCAAATATACAACACATTGTGCCCGAACTGTTTCTCTCGCTTCAGTTTATATTTTTATAGCCTCCATCTCAGTGATGAGGGTATACTAAGTTTGTTCTTCCGTTTGCAACACCCAGAAGGAGGCGTCAGAGACCCTACAAAGTATATATATTCTTAATCAGCGTCAAAAACTAAGTCGATTTAGACATGTATGTCCGTGTGTCCGTGCGCCCATCTGTTGTTGACACTCTCACGGGCGTAAATTTTGAGATATTGAGCTGAAATTTTGTATAGGCACTTTTAGTTTTTGCACGCAGATCGCTATTTAAAATGGGCAAAATAGGACCAAAGCCACGCCCACAATCGACAAAAACCTATTTATCTACCACAAAATATGAGCTATAAACTTAAAATTTAGTATGTACATCTATGAATATTAGCTTCATCGGTATGCCAAAAATGGGCGTATTCGAATTACAGACACACCCACAATTAATAAAAATCTTTATATCTGCCACAAAAGTTGACCTAGGAACTTGAAATTTGGTACGCATATCCCATATACCGATGTGATAAAAACGGGCGTGGTCGGATAACAGACACGCCCACAATTAAAAAAAACATATTTAACGTAAAAGCAGACTTGCACGCTGATACGTAATATGTACACTATTAGAAGGCGCAATATATATATATATTTACCACGCCCATTCTTGTAGAGGTGGAGGGTATTTAAGATTTGGTTTAAGCCAAATTTAGTTTCTTACTTGTTCACTATAATATTGATTCTCTAAACACCAAATAGAAACGTTTGTTGAAATGTGTTGCTTGTAATTGATGTATTGTACAATATTTGCGGTAATTTTGTTGGCGTCAGTGTTTTTGATCTGTTGCTGCAATAACATATCTAAGTGAAAAGCATATGCAGAGTAACACAAATATCGATGCATGTCCAATAAATTTTGTAAATTCAAAAATGATTTAAAAAAGAGAAGAAAAATTAATGGTGAGTTATGTGTTTGCATAATTTTTGTAATTTTTTCGGTTTTGTTTATAAAAAAACTATTCTGAAGGCACACCCGCACACTTGTATGCGCGTGCTGAAGTAATAATTTATTTATTATAAATTCATATAAGTTCATAATGAATGCTATGTCTAAATGTTCAAATATTTGAAAAAAACTAAAAACACTTAGTTGTACTTAAAGGGACCCTATTAGCGGAAACAAAGAATTAACAATAATTTATTTATTTTTAATTTACTGAACGTTTTTGAATCACAACGTAGCGACGTTAGCATTACGGTAAGTAAGAGTTTTATGCAGATGGATTTAGCGGATTTAACAGATTTATCTTTAAACAAAATGATCTTCATACCATCGATCTTTAGTTCTCCACTCAATTAAAGAAATTTTGGTAATCGTGATTGATGATTTGGTGATCGTGGCGTTTCTCAAATTAAAGACGACTATTAAAGTTAGATACACAATAGGCACAATTGGTAGAATATAATTAAAAACAAGCACCAGCCGAACAGTTTTACGTTCTGCAGGAATCGCACCCTCAACGTCCTGCATTAGACAGACACGCGGGTGTTATATCTTCTGTTAATCAATCGAGGCCTCAAAGATCTTTTGTACATAATACAAATATCATAAGATTGCAGTAGCAGTAGGTTGCTCGAACTATTAGACCCTTATTGGGGTCGACCAAGGGGTGAATCTGCATTACCTACAATGCAATTCTAAAATTGTTACGTAGGTAGGGGAACGCTGGGAACGCTTAAAAATTCCTATCTCCGGCGTATCTAAGCCTCCACGGCAGTTACACACGTTAAACACAAACAGCATGTACCAATCGAGGCAGCATAATTTCCATAGTAAAAATGTGGCAACAGTACCTTATCCACATGTATTCTCTATCGATACTCTACGTAGCCTATGTAACCGAATTTCTTTTTTGTTTTTCTTTCTAAATATTTTTTATTAAATGAAAATGTTATTTTGGAAAATTTTTATACTCGTATATATCTCAATTCTTCTAAATATAATCAATCCAATAATGTGTCAAAATGAAACGCTAGGCATCAGCAATGGAACCCACATAGATGGTGCAAAATTTGTTGTATCGATACGCATTAACGAAACCGAAGGAACTGATTTTGGGACCGGCCATCGATGTGTGGGTTCTATAATAAGTGATAGATATATATTAACTTCAGCGAATTGTATGGGTGAGTATACATTATAACTAAAATTGCAAAAATTTTAAGTTGTACCATTTTATAGATTGGAATATAACAAATAGAAATAGCACAACTACAGTGACGGTAGTTGCCGGTACGCCAAATCGTTTACAACGAACTGCAAACACTCAAATAAGAGGAATTGAAAGAATTATAATACATCCACAATATGTGAGGGAATACAACATGATATTCACCCGTGCAGAAAACGATTTAGCATTAATAAAACTAAATAAATCTTTAAAGTTGGATTGGAAAACAGCAGCTTCTTTAAAGTTGGAATATGAAAGAGAGTGTGTAATTGGTAATACTTATGGATGGGATTCACTGAATTATGTATGAAAAAAATCGACAAAGTGTAATAAGATTATCATGAAGAATTCAATAATTCAAACTATATTCTCTATGCAGATGGGTCCACACGCAGACGAATTAGTACAATCAGAAGTGCAAGTAGAATTTGTTGACAATTGTCTAAAATTTTATCCGTTGAAAAGCATGCAATCATTTTGCGTTAGAAGCTCTAATGAAAGTAAAGTAAGTTTTTGTCATGGTGATGAAGGGGCACCATTTATGTGTGACGGTAAGTTATATAAAATTATAATATATGCCACACCATGAATAAAATATTTTATTTAGATGATCTAAAAGGCATTCTGTCGTATAAGACCATACCACAGTGTGAATCTGTGGGCAGTGTTTTCACTGATATTGAATCTTATACGGGGTGGATTACGGAAGTAATGAACCCTATTGGATATGTGAAACAAAGCCAAAGTTGGAAACTTCAATTACATCAGCACATTGCCGCATATATTGCGATTTTGAGGATATTTTTATAATTTTAAGGCACACCTAGTGACAGTTCTGTAAATTTAATGAAAATTAAAGAATTCCTCTACTCAACTATACTTGAGCAACTTTTGTTAAACATTTTCATCATATAAAATTTTAGTAGGTCTAGAGCCGTTTGTGAAGTACGAAAATTTGTATATACCCTGTGCAGACCATTAAGCTATGATATGCTTCGTCTCATTTTAATCACTATAAAGTGGTAGTTTATTAAAAAATGTATTATGTAAGACAGCATTTTAAGATTACATTTATTGAAATGTTTATAATATTCAGTGAGAAGGTTTGATGATGGTGTATGCATACATACTGAATGTTTTGTTTTCGGGAGGACTCTATATTATATTCTCCGACATGTCCGTCTGAGGTAGGCACTCTCGGGGTCGTAAATTTTGAGACATTAAGCTGCAAACTTGTACAGACATTTCCAGTTCCTATTTAAATTAAGCGATCTTTGTCAAATGAAGACTTCCAAAAAAAAAAAAAAAAACAAACAACCTTTTTTGCGCAGAATCCACAGTGTAGATTGTTGCATATTATCCATTTTTAAAAAGCGCAATCGGGTATATGACACCCCCTTATTTCTCACGTAGATTTGCAGTGTATTTAAGATTTGGCCAGATTGAGTTTTTAACTTTCAATTCATTAGTTAGCTTTTTGGGCTTTTCAAGCTATTGTTGGTTCGAGTATATGCTTTATGAACTTATTCAAAAAGTTTCTATTTTATATTTATTTCTTCAAAGTCATCTCTTTTTTATTTTATTTTAATTGAGATACTTGAGGGAATAAAAAGCTTTAATTGAACAATAAGTAAACATATGATTCTTGTCAAATCATTTCCTTCATGATAATAATAAAAATAATAAAAATATATAGCTGCTGACATCTAAATAAGCGTTTCTTAACAATATTACATAAAATCATTGAACAAAGGTATAAATTCATTAAAAATTGTAAGCGAATACGAAATTTTCTTTAAAAAATGAAATGAAATTTTTGGTGTGTATGTAAGAAACTTGCTGTTTGTCACCTGATTCAATGGCGGGGAATTTTTTTTATTTTGGCTTTGGCAGTAATATGCTAAGCAAACGTATACATATACAAAACCCAGGGGCGGTACGAGTGGGACCTGGACAATTACAGGTGAGATTCCTATAAACTTCCCTTTTTCTACATATTTTAAATGAAAATTTAAATATTTGTAGAATTATCGTTTAGATTTTTATGGTACATCTAAGACATGGCAGGGAGCTCCAGCCACTATTGTACCATCACAAGGCGATTGTGTTTATGGTGCCATATGGGAGATTGATAGTTGCCATATAAAAGATTTAGACAAGTAAGAAGAAAAGCTTTTCGATACCGCAAATGCAAAAAAAATTAAAATCTCTGTTTTGTATTTACAGTCAGGAAAGTGTACATCTGGGTGTTTATAGACCTATTAACGTGACTGTAAAATTGCTTACCCCTGAGTCTATGGACTGTATACAATGTCGAGCATATCATTTGTGTTGTCAACCTAAAACGCATTTAAAGAATTTCACTTCTGAAGGAGTACCACATGATCGTCAACCATCAGAAACCTATTTGAAGACATTGGTCATGGGTGCCATCGAAACGGGTATTTCTGAGAATTATATCAATTTTTTAAAAAGTATACAACACAACGGCAATATGGTACGAGCTTTAGAAGAGAAATTGGAATTACAAAAATTTAAATTAGAAAATAAAATATAGTTCAATGGATGAAAATAAATCACCGTGGATTTGCCTTTTAAGACAAAAATAATATTTTAATATATAAAAAGTATATATGTTTTTAATAATTTAGGGATACATAATGGACTCCTCAGGACACCCAAATTGAGGAAACAGGTGTCAGAGACTCTAAATAGTAAATATATTCTTGATCAGTATCAAAATCTGAATCGATAGACGGTAGACGGTAGTAGTATATATTATTATATATATATAGTATATAGTATATATTATATATATATATAGTAGTATATATTATTATGTATATATAGTATATATTATATATTTTAATATTATAATAATATACAAGTAAGAAAACTAAATTTGGCTTAGACCAAATCTTAAATACCCTCCACCTCTACAGGCAAGGCCGTGGCAAATATATATATATATATATATTGCGCCCTCTAATAGTGGATGTCTTAGCATGTAAGTCTACTCTAACGTTAAATATGTTTTTTTTTTAATTGTGGGCGTGTATGTTATCCGACCGCGCCCATTTTTGGCACGTCAGTCAACGGGATAACTATGTATACGCCTACCAAATTTAAAGTTCCTAGGTCAATTTTTGTGGCAAATATAAAGATTTTTATTAATCGTGGGCGTGTCTGTAATCCGAATACGCCAGTTTTCGGCATACCGATGAGGCTAACATTCATAGATGTACATACCAAATTTCAAGTTTATAGCTCAATTTTTGTCGCAGATAAATAGATTTTTGTCCATTGTGGGCGTGGATCTTGACCGATTTTCTCATTTTAAATAGCGATCTGCATGCAAAGACTTAAAGTGCCTGTACAAAATTTCAGCTCAATATCTCAAAATTTACGCCCGTGAGAGTGCCAACAACAGACGGACACACGGACACACGGACATACATGTCTAAATCGACTCAGTTTTTGACGCTGATCAATAATATATATACTTTGTAGGGTATCTGATGCCTCCTTTTGGGTGTTGCAAACGGAAGAACAAACTTAGTATACCCTCATCACAATAGACGGTAGACGGTAGATTATTATATTATTATTAGTATATAGTATATATTATATATATATATAGTAATATATATTATTATATATATATATTATATATTATAATATTATAGTAATATATTAGTATATATTATTATTAGTAGTAGGCAGTAGACAGTAGACAGTAGACAGTACTGTCTACTGTCTATCCACTATCGGTAGGTTGTGCAGGGTGTGTGTGGACGTGGCTACGTTGATCATCATTCGTTCGTACGTTCGTCATTACACAATATATGACAAAGTTTTTAGGATTTGGTTCAACCTGTACTTAACTTCTTATACATAAACATTCGTAAATTATTCTCTCACGAATATTGATTAGTTATTAAGTTATTAAGTAAGTAACACTTAACTGTGAAATTAAAAAAAAATTACATACTTTGCTAAAAAGGATTACATCTAAACATTTTTCAAAACACTTTGCTTAGTGATTGTTTGCATTGTACTTAGAAGAGTACTAAACTCCGTCTCTGTTTAATATTAAAAATATACAAGTGTTGAAATAAAATGAAAAATGTTTGTAAACGTGATTAGGGTAAAAAAGAATAAAAACGAAACACATAAAATTCCATTTGAGTAGAAAATTAAAAATTTATTTTATTTATTTAAATTAATATATTTTTTTTACAATTTATTTGAAAACCATATATATATGAAAAATCCTCTAAAACTATGTTTTATATCTTTTATAAATCTCTCAGTATTTGTTGTTAAGTTTGCACGTACTGCCCATGCCTAGTAAAGCCAAACTTCAGGCGAACGAAACAAACCAATTGCAACCAAAACCAGTGACAATATATTATCAACAAGACCTGTACGGTATGTTATAAAAAATAAAAAATAAAATAAAACAAGTGAAAATGTTAAGGTCGTTTATATACGACTACTTAATACCCTGCATCCCTTAGTTGCTCAATTTAAGTTATAATTAGTTTGGTTGTATCAGTAAGCGTCAGGCATTGTCATATAAATCACTTTATGAAATATCGTTACAAGGAAAAGTATTGTGAAAAAGGTCCAATTGGTTTCAAATTTGACACAAGTGAACATATTACGGTCCATTATAAAAGGACCTTACATATTTTCAATAGACACATGTCCTTCTACCAAATCTCATCATAATATCTCACCTGTAGGTGGTGCTCAAATTTACATGGACAGACAAATGAATGGGCGAACATAGGTGAAATGAATTCAGAGAGTAATTGTTAAAAAAATTTGGTATAATTAAATGTGGGTGTGACATTTACGTTTAGGACAAATTGGCACAAATTTAATAAATTTTTTGTATTTTTTATAACCATGTAGTCCATAGTCCATCGTCTATAACGTTTTAACAATATACGGAAGTAAGGACATCGACTCAGATTTTATAAGTTAAGAACAAAATTAAACACTCTCATGCTTCATTTCTATTGGAGAATAGATTATAAAATTATTAAAAAGAAAACAAATTTTTCAACTAAGAAAATCGCAATTTTATTTTACTAGGTCCTCACACCTATGCCTATGGCTATCAAGTGGTCGATCATTTAAGAAGAAATCAACAATTTCACGTGGAACATAAATATTTGAATCGCACTGTAAAAGGCTCTTGCGGTTATTTGCGACCTGATGGATTATTTACGGTAACAAATTATACGGTTGGCGGGAAAAATGATTTTTTAGATAACACGTGGCTTTATCAACAAAATGTACCAGTAAAGGATAACAACACAAACAACAACAATACGGATGAAAGTGAAAATAAAAAATTCAATTTAACCGAAATTCTATTACCCGTACAAAGCTTAAACGAACACAAAGACTTGAGTTTAAATTCCAGTACGCTGGAAATGGAACTTTTAAATCCCTTAGTTTTGAAAAGTCTCAATTATACCGCGCCATTGATAGCAGAAAAGGACAGCAACGTGAACGACAAGAAACTGAAACGAATTGACAACTTTTTACCACATAACTTCAATTTGACTACATTTCAAATACCGGAAAAGAATGAGAGAGAAGATCAACTATAATTGCGTAAATAGCGCAAGAGGAAATAATTCGCATTCATTATAAAACGAGGATGGATTACATTTTCCAAATAAATCAATACATCAAACATTTCACGTACTTGTACAATTTCCTAACATGTGTTTTTTTAACATAATTTTAATAAAGCGTTGTTTAAATATTTTGCACGCATGCAACTCATTAATCAAATGGTTAAAGTCGATTATATTTGAAAAAGAAACATGTAGCAATCTATGTATAAATAGCAACGAATGAATAACTCAAACACTCATATACTTGCAGGTAGCGTTGAATTAAGAACACTGCACAAATGTAATCATGTACCAGATGGGGGGAGGAATGTGTGACTTCAATACATTAAACACATTCACTTTTTTCCACTCATCATAATATAAATATGGGGGTACACATGACTTTGTCAAAACGTTTACAATGCCCAAAGGGAGTCATCGGCAACCCCACAAAGTATATCTATTCTAAATCATACAATACTAAGTCCGTCTCTCTGTCCGTGAATGTTCTGTAATCACTTCACTGAGTGTAGAGTGCATTGAAACTAAGTAAATTCTACATTTCCCGGGGAGCTTCTATGCATCGGTTGTGGATATTCAACATTTAGTCTTAGTCAAATATAGTTTTTTTAGTTCATTTTTAACTTTGATTTTTGGGTAGTTGGTTGCAGAAAAACGAAAACAACAATGTTGCACTTTTAGGTAGATTGTTAAAACGATAAACAAAAATGAATGTTTATTTGTACAACATTTTAGTGTTTATTAACAAATTTATTGCAAATATTACACACATGCATACCATTTAGTTATTCAAGCGAATGATCAAAGCCGTACAAAAACTATATTTGGTTTAAAATATTGAAATAAATATTTCGAATGGCAATAATGCTTCTAGGAAGGCGGTCTATTGCGTCTATTATTGAAACGCTTACAGAGAGAGATATTAAGTAGAAACTTAATACATATAAACACTCTTAGTTTTTTGTTGGGGTAAAATTGGTCGACAGCCACAAGCCTTCCATTATAATAGGACCTTATATGGAGAAGGCGTCTAAAAATGGATCGAATTCGTTCATTATCGTAGTACCAAATTTCATTTTCATTTCATAGAAACTACGTGGACACGCGGACAGACATGTTTATATCGATCCAGATTTTGATTCTGAATGAATGGGTTTCATTCATTGAATATAATTGGTGAGTGTGGCATTTGTCGTTTCGGAGTTACAAACATCCGCACAAACTGAATATTTACTTTGCCACGGGTGGTGTAGGGTACAAATACAATATCGTTCGTGCTTTCTCTATTTTATAAATGTGTACTTTTGGGCAAGTGTCATGACCATTTCTGCATTGCCTAGTTTCTTAAAAAGCACTTGTAAAAGGATTCTAATTATATGATTAATGGCCAAGTTTCAAAAAAAACTTCAGCTCCGTTTAAACAATTTCATCCCACTATTTTGATTACCAACATTTTCTATAAGGTTGAAGTGCAGATGTTCTGACAGACAAAAGTATTGTACGAGTACATTAAGCAAGAAGATTAATAAATTTGTTACTGTCTTAATGCGTTACGATAAAGTGGGAAATATTCACATTTTGAAGCAAAAGTTTCCAATTCGGTTAGCATGCTAACCAGCAGCAATTTTTTCAAAATTCACGAGTTTGTGAAAGCTTTAATTGAGATCATAAAAACAATCAAAAAATTATCTAAATTTTTGTTGGTTTATATAATCAGCTGGAAGCCTTAAACAAAGCAAACCAACACAAACATTCGTTTACACGTTTTGTTTGCCAATATTTTGTTGTGAACATAAAAAATGCTTTAGATTAGATTTCAATCTTAACGCTTATGCAAAAATCATTTCTACAGCAGTTACAGTTACAATTACAATTACTTTGTGAATTATGATGGGGCTGAGTTAAAGTCATCCGGTAAGCCTGTATGTGTAGTATGAGTATTTAAAATTGATTTGTTTATTATGTTAATAGGTTTTCCCCCACGTCACGTCAAACTGTGAATATTTACAGCCGGATATTATGAAAGTTTTAAACAAAAAAACAATTTATGGGAATACTTGTTTTTTTTGGAAAAATTTCAATTAATCTTAGGCTTGTAAAATATATATAACAAGCTTGCATCGCTTGCCACACACCTTAAAAACATGACACAAATATTTTTGAAGAAAGTCACTCCACCCCGCTCCACTCCACTCTACTCTAATTTCCTAAGAAATCCGCTTTGAGAATTTCTTGAGGAAAGCTAATGAGCTTTGCGTCGATTTTTGATATTCAATGATTGACATCTAATGTGCATATGGTTGGGTGTGGAATGGTGTTCGTCAGTAAGCTTGTAATGGATGGATTTTGGCGTAGCTATGATATGCATATCTCTCTGGTCATATGACACATGTAACACTTAAATATGTGTGACATGCTGTTTTTTATGTAATTCAAAAACTCGATTTCACTTTTCTCTAAACAGTAGTTATCCGCCATATAAACCAGCCCAGTAACCAGCCTCCTTTGAGCATCCACACGAACAACATTTCAAAAATTTATGTTTAACAGGTTGATTACATGATAATTGCCAAGCACATACAATGAATTGTGTGTGCTCATGTGTGACATGTTTGTTGTGATTTGTTGCGACAAGAGAAGAAATTAAACGAAACATGACAACGTTCATAAATATATAGTAATAACCACTTGGAATCATGTGTAAACCTTAGAGACAAGGTAAAATCTAAATCAAAAAACAAAACCAAAAACTGGTCAGAGAAAATCGCTTTCCTAAATGTTTTGAGGGTTTCAGTCAATGTTAAGGTTAAGGTAAATAAATTATTCATTCAGCAGTTTTTCATAAACTTTTTTTAATAAACAAGAAAATCGCGATAAATATAATTTTTTTATAAATATTCAGTGTTTATATGGTTAAATATGTGGCTTCCTAGACAATATTTTTGGCATGCTTTACCATTTGCACTCACTTGCTGCTTGTTGGCCAAATATTTTATAAAATTATCAAACACATGCCTAATGGATGTCATAAGTTTTTATGATTGTAACGGATGATAACAAACGTTGCGGGAATAAATTAGAAAACCTTTCCCATTGTTGGTAGCCATTCAAACGGATGTGATGAAGTTTAAAAAAGTAATTGAACATGCGGATATCAAGCGACGGTAATTTGAATATACTTTGAAGAGTCTCTGACACCTTCTTCTGGATGTTTCAAACGGAAGCACAAACTTCATCACTAGGGTATAAAAACTAAATTTGGCTTAGGCTAAATCCATTTAAATACCCGCCTTAACTATATTCAAAATATGGGCGTGGCAGGAAGGTGATTACGTATCAACTTGAAAGTCAAGTTTGCACTGATTGAGGCTTCTTGTAAATTTTGTATGCCTATGTTATCCGATCGCGCCCATTTACCAAATGTTAACATCATAGCACAATTTTTTGGCTATTAGAGTGGGAGTGGCTCATGACGTACTCTATGTAATTCATATAGCGAACTGCATGTGGAAAGTCGAAATGTTTGCATAAAATTTCAGCTTAATGCCTCAAAATTTCCCACCATTAGAATACCAGCAACAGATAGGCACACGGACACATGGATGAATAATAACCCAGATTTTATGCCGATTAAGAATATATATATGTATTCTTTGTGGGAGCTTCTCACGTTTCCTTGGTATATCAACCATCTTATGTGGAGGGTATAAAAATACAAATATTATATATTTGTAACGCCTAAATTGGGAACCAGCGTGAATTTCACGGATCACGTATGTTAAGAACTCCTAAACAGCAAATGTCACACCCACCTCTAATTATATTCATCGATTCAGCATTAACATCTGAATCGATTTAACCATGCCTCTCCGTCTGTTGCAGTTTTTAAGACATTTTGATGAAATTTGGTACCACGATATGTTTTGGCTCAAAGAGGAATCCTATTGTCCATTTTTAGAACCCCTCCCCATACAAGGTCCTATTATAATGGAAGTGTATATATATGGCAAAAAATTGCAATTTTTTGTGAAGTTAAGAATATTTAATTAAGTTCATATGTGGCTGTGCCAAATTTGGACCCGATCGAATCATTGTAGAACCTATTTCCGTACAATTATATTTCACGAAGTGACTTATATGACGTTTACTGACACAACTAAATTAATTTTAAAGAACACTCTTCGGGCATAAACCAGACGTGTCTATAAAATATTTCAGCCGAATACCAACAGACAGATGAACGTAGGTAGAACGTTTGTAGGGTCTCTGATGGATGTTGCAAATGGACTGACAAACGTGGCATACATCTTATGTGGAGGGTATAATTATCATTTGTTTTTCCAGTTCCAACCACAAAACACTTGCAAAATGTTCGCTGTTAATAACATGTACTTAACTACTGGGCATGCGTCTGTGCATCAGTCTGTCCATATGTCCTACATTGTACGTTCATCTATTATTATTGTTTATAAATTGTAATCATTTAAGTGCGACTGGCTGCGGCTTACGGTTTGGTTGGTTGGAATACTCTACTGCAGGTGCCCACACACATATACATTTAATTTTTCCTTTTTTTTTGGGTTTCTTTAGTTGCATAATCCAAGCATAAAATTTGTGCTTATTTGAGAAGAGTTTTCGTGCTACTATCTCACAAACTTATCGATTTTTATCACCTTCCACCTCGTAATTGATTTGTGTATTTTTTACTTGTTAACTCATTTCATTGTACTACACAACATTTTTGATATATTAAGTAAATGTCTTTTCAAGCTTCTTTGTTTATGAAATCGATTAGTGCCCGTACTCAAACTAGAGATCGTTATTTTTAGATACTTTTTATCTCTATTATCTCAAGCTTAACGTTGAAATTTCATTTATTTTGTTTGTATGTATTTGCAAGCAAACTAATTCATAGGCAGTAGGGTATTGACTTTATCCTCCTCGACTTGAACTTTTAACATTTTCACTTGTCTTGTGTGTGTTTGAAGTTTTTCTGCACTATCATCCTAAAGGTAAAAACAACACAAACCAAAAATTGCTTTTAAATGTATGTTTCGTGTATTTTTGTTTGTGGTTAATTGTTGTTGCTACAATATGTTCAGAAACATATGTGCATACTTATACTCGCTCCTGCTGTTGCTGCTGATGCTATTTTTTTTTCAGTGACTTTAGAAAATAACGAGCTTCCCAACCATACTTCAATTGTATTGCTTAACTTAAAAAATAACAATATTCGTTGTTGTTATGGTTATTGCTATTATTATTGTTGTAACGAAGATTTATCGAAAAATATGAAACTTTCTAGTATGTCAATTGAAACAAAGTACAGCACCTACACCACACACAAACACACACACGCAGAGAGAAATTCAAAGTTTGTGAAAAGCCATGATTACGTCACATGTGCATATATACATACAAAATGGTCTGTGTGGGAATATTTTTATTTTGCAAATTTTCATTTTCGTTTTCATAACATCCTTTAATGTAAAGCATACAGATTATGCAATAATCGTATAAATACGCATCTAGGTGAGATGTATTGTCACTTGAACAATATGTGGGATGTAATTGTTTGCAGTCGATAAATAAACGTTGAAAAATACGTAATTTTTATAATGATCCATTTCAAGTTGCTTCACCATTACGACACTTGTAAAATAAAGCAAGTTTGTTATTTAAGTCTTTCATTTTGAAAATTCTTCCTTCTGTTGTACATTTCTCGTGTAATACCGAAAATAAAACTTAATTTTATCAACATCAAATTTTCATCTATTGAAGTATATTTATTATTGGAAAATTTTCAAAATGGCGGCTGCTACAAAATGTCAGAATTTAAATTTCCTTACAATCTGGGTGATATGGATATCATATGAAAGGGCTTGACGAGTAATATCCTAGAAACAAAGTAGTATTTTGCTAAATTCAATATGGCGGCCGCTGTAAGATTTCCAAGAATTATCGATATGTCGTGTATCCAAAAATTTTGAAATCATTCAAATGGTTTTAGTTACAATAGAACCATACAAAGTAGTATAAAGTCAAAGTCAAAGTACTACATTCAAAATGGCGGCCGTGCCAAAAAAGCCTGATTATGAATGTTTTTTCAATATTCATGTCATGGGTATCAAATGAAAAGGCTTGACGTGTTTAATACCATAAGCTACTCGATATATCACAAAATTGATGTGGTCTCGCGAATTTTCACAATCAATATGGGTATGAAATGAAAGAATTAGATGAGCTGAGCTCCATAAGTTAAGTGGTAGGGTTTGATTATATATGTATAAAATTTTTACTGGATGCTATTTTACTTTCGTTTATGCAAAATACGGCAGCTTTTTCTTTAATTAGTACCCGCTATGGCTATCCCTGGGGGCAATATTGTTATCTTCCATATAGTTTTGGTGAAACCTTTATATTGTGAATGCATTGGAAATCTCTTTAAAAAACCACAAAAACTACTAGCTGCCTACCGAAATGCAATAAAGTTATTTACTGTTTGACATTAATCTTCTTTCCTTCATTTTTGCAATAATTTTTCTTTAATTTTTTTATATGCATTCCACTGATGCAACTTATTTCATCAGCAGAGTAGAGGAGCAAAGTCGTTTTTTGTTTGGTTTTTGTTATTTTTGTTGTCACTGCTATGTTGCCATGTTTTTATATGAATCTTTATCTAAACACTTTGAGATATCGACAGCTTCTGAATTGAAAACAAGAAAAAAATATGAAACATTAGGCGGATGTCAATTCTAGAGACCCACCTTAATTATCCATTGGCAAAAAGAGCACCACTAGATTATTCCTTCAAACAAACATAAAAAAAAAAAATTATATACCAAAAAAATTATAAATTTTGGGCGTGGCAAGATTAATATTTTCCCAAGTAAAGAATTCTTATCCTTTGAACAAGTAAGAAAACTAAATTTGGCTTAGTCCAAACCCTAAATACCCTCTATATCTAAAATAGTGGGCGTGGCAGGTATATGATTGCGCCCTATAATAGTGTATATTGCATATTAGCTTACAAATCGAGTTGAGTATGGTTTTTTGAAAATTAAATCTGTTTTCCCATTTTTGGAACATCAGTGGATGGAATAACTATAGTTCTTCATACCAAATTTCAATTTAATAGCTTAATTTTTGTGGCGGATATATATTTGTCGATTGTGGGCATAGCTGTCGACCGATTTCGTCCATTTTAAATAGAATTCTGTGCGGAAAAACTAAAAGTGTCTGCACGAAGTTTCTGCCAAATATCTTAAAATGTACGGGAATGCTAACAACAGACAGGCATACACGGACATACACATCTACGTCAACTCAGTTTTTGACGCTGATCAAGAATGCAGCCTCCTTTTGAGTGTTGCAGACGGAGTGACATACTTAGTATACCCACATCTTCTGAGAAATGTATAAAGAGTTTTAATTTTCCTTCATATAATTCACAATCAAAAAGTCGCCTAGTTTCATAATTTCGTTTTTTATGTGGAAAGGTGACCTACTCTAAACACTTTTGAGGTTTTAAACAAAAAACAAATTTACTCCCATTTTATTAGGCGATATTTTGTTTATTAATAATAAATTTAATACCACTGACCCCTGCCTGGTGTCTGTAATTTTTACAAGAGTTCAATTTATAAAAAAATAATAAGATTTCCTTTTCTTTTAGAATTACGAAGCATTTCCAAATGTTTCTCATTCAAATAAAAAGCCTTTAGTTTGAGGTTTTTTGAGATATGTTGTATATTTAACCCTCTAATAACTTACTGAAGTGTATAATTATAGCGTGTGCTAAACACCGCAATACACTATTGATGGTATTTAGCAATCTCGTAATAAAATAGTATAAAATAATTATAATGAGTGACCACATGCATGCATTTTACTATTTTGGAATTTAGAGCAGAAAACCAAAGTGAAAAAAGCAACAACACACAGCAGCAGTAAAAACTCTAATATACAATTCTCTTTAATGTAAAAATATATCAACCTGCTATAAGCGTTCGTTTAACGTGTGAAGACGTCCAGACATTACGTGTCGTCAAAACAAAACTACTTTTACACAACTTTTGAAGGCGAAGATGCCGCTGCCGCGTTTACTAAGACATTAGATGAGTCGTTACTCTTACTGCACCATTTTCAAGTGTGCGCCACATATTAAACAAACGTCATCGGCGAAGAGGAATAGTGGATGAAACTTAAAGTTAACTGACAGAGCCCGACAAATATTGAAAATTATTTCGGCCAGATAACATATTATTCCGGCGGCAAAAGTGACAGCAGAACTACTCGGACATCCATAAAAAATTGCGGCTGTCCTAACCTTATTAATAAATAGATATCATGTTGTTCATATTATTTTGTCCATCTCCTGTACTTAATTATTTCTGAACTGACTGGTTCATTACAATCACACTCAGAAACATTACAATTCATTTAAGAAGAAATTGACATCCAAACCTAGATTTCAAATAGAGCTTGAAACTTTTATCGGTAGGTAAACGCATCATATCCATCTCATCTACTCAAGTGAGACAAGATTTAATTAAAAAAAAAAAACTCTTCCTTCATTTATATGAAACTTTTATCCAAGTGACAGTTCTCTGCTGCTTATCAAAAAACGTTTTTAATGAAATCATCAACGGCTGTGTATACAACGCAATCATACACTTTGTTTCTTATTACAGTAATTTTTTTATATATTTCTGTACTAATTTTATTTATTATTATTGCTTTGGTTAGATTTCAAAAAAAAAAGCAAATCTATTTTACTTACACATTTCACATACACACACACATACATAAGCAAATAAACAGTACAATAACAATATTAATAAAATTAGAAACATACATGTACTGACTGGCTCTGCCTGTCTGTGATGGTATGATGGTGGCGCTTCGTTTGCTCATAAGCAAGTGTGCTCTGTTTAGTAATTTTCCAGTGTTGTGTACGAAACAATAACCGCAACAACAGACACCTTTATAAATGCGATAAATATGTATTAGTATATAAGCCATAGACACATAAGCACATGTGCTGCTACTTTATATTGCAACTGCTTCAACTTCTACTACAACTCTTTCTCTTTCTGCGACTGTTACTTTTTTTTTTTCTGCCACTTTACCTCGTATTTATGCAAAAGGCTGGCCGCCTCTGCTGATGTTCGCTTGCATATGTGCATTATAAGAGGTGCTTGCTGCTGGCTCTAGTTAAAAAATTTACCAAATCGCGCCAAACACTTTCTTCCTAATCATATAAAAGCAACAGAGTCTAGTTGCAACAACATTACTCCACGGTGGAACGTCATTTGATTCACAACACAATCGTTAGCCGTTGTCTCATTTTGCCTTGATTCGCTTCTTCACATAGTTACGGTTTCATTTCTCGTTGATCAGCTTAAAAATTTGATCTCCTCGTTTTATTATATAACAATAATAGTAGTTGTAATAATAATATTCAAATTGTCTTAAAAACAAATACACAATGATGTTAAAGGTGAGATTGAAAAGCCAAGGATTACAAAATAATGAAAGACTAGTAAAAAATTAGATAGTACAAAATTTAAAAAAAAAATGATTTTTGAAATTTTATGCCACATAAAAAATATAATAAAAAAATTAAATTAAATTAAAATTAAATAGAAAAAATAAAAAGTAATTAAAATCTTATGTTAACAATTAAAAAATAATTATTGAATAAAAAAATTATTTAAACATAAACATGAATAAAAAATATACAAATTATTAAAAGAAAAAAAAAAAATTAAATAAAAATTTTGTCGTTACAAAATAAAATGATAAATACAAAGTACATTGATTAGAAGAAATTTATTAACAATAAAAAAACTCGTAAATAAAATCGACTTAGATTATTAAAAAATAAATGAAAAAATGTAAAATATAATAAAAAATTCTAACAAAATGTAATAAAAAAGGTAACTTTTATAAGAATAATAAAAATTAAAAGAAAAATTACCAAAATTTAACTCAGTAAAAAGTATGCTAATTACAAAGACAGAAATTAAAAGAAAAATTAAGTAAAAAAATAAATGATATAATTTTTAATATTACATCGTAAAAAGACAAATATTTTAAAAATAAGAAAAAACGTTTTTTATTTCGAAACCTAACGTCAATATTTAAAACCAAATGATTAAATGTATTCATTTATACAAAATAACGAAATGTATTAATTTTTGCAGAAGATTCACTGTAAGGTAGAGAATCGTTGCATTTTGCAAATGAAAACCAAAGAAAAAAAGAATTTTTTAAAAAGAGTTGCGCGGCTACCTAAACTCTTATTATAAAAACGTTCATGCAGCAATTAAAAAAAAAATAACAAAAATTAATATGTTATCAACCGCTTAAATTCCCTTTGAAGTGTTTGTATTGTGTTTATACGTTAAAGTCTGTGCAATTGTTTTGCAACTGAAGTGAACAATTTTCTCATGCGAACAGCACGTTGAAAGAGATTTATCTCTAATGGAATGATGTTTTTGTTATTTTTTTTTATCAATTGTTTTTTCATCAATAATTACTGATCTCTGAATATCTAACAAGTCTGGTTGTTATTAAGCGATTAGTGGGAAATCTAATTCACATGTAATCACATTTACATAACAATGGTGCCAAATTTATTAGTAGTTCAAATGAACAGATAAATAGTTTTGTATCCAATGTGGGCGTGACTCTTGACCCATTTTGCCCATTTTAAATAGCGATCTGCATGCAAAAACTTAACGTGTCATATCTCAACATTTACGGCAGTGAATTATGAGTTTTGTAAACCGAATAGCAAACTCATCCTATATAGAAGTATGCCAGATATGATGTCGTGTGTCGTACTTTATAATATATTCTAAGAATGATTTGCTTTTCAGTGCAACTAGTTAAGAAACTTGGTCAGTGCAACATAACGCTTAACTAAGGGGAATAAACAAAAATCGCGTTACGTACAAAAAGTGATATATAAGCAAAGCACACACACACACACACACGTACGCTCAACATCGTTGAGATATGTTACACACACAATCCTCAATTTCCTCCAATGGGGAATTGTATTAAAACAATGAAATTAAAACAGATACCAGCCGGTGGCCAGCAGCAAAATAATAGAAAAGAAATTGTAACTGTAACTGATTAATTCCACTTTATTATGCAATAAACGTGGTTCCGTGTGTTATTTTTGCTTTTATGGTTATTGTTTGTATTTTTTCGCTTCCAGTTTATAATATTATTGGCTGGCGTTTTATCGCTGGCATACGCATATCCGGGCTTTGATCATCATCAATATTATGAAGGTGGTGGTGGTGGCGGCGGCTACGAAGGCGGTGGCTATGAAAGTGGTGGCTATCATGAAATTGCCTTGCAGGAGAGCAATGGTCACGAGGATGAGGGTCATCATTATGAAGACGAGCATGTAGATTATTATGTATGTGTGTGTTGTAGATGAGCTGTTGTTGTTGTTATGAGTGTTTTAATTGCAATAAATTTTTACAGGCTCCACCGAAATATGCTTTCAAATATGGTGTCAACGATTTTCACACCGGTGATGTGAAATCACAGCACGAGTCACGCGAGGGTGACACCGTAAAAGGTGAGTAATGAGTAAAGTATAAAAATACAGTATTGCGTGCAAGTAATTGCTTTGTTATCACCCCCAAAAACCGTTCAGGTCAATACTCTTTGGTGGAACCAGATGGCTCTATACGCACCGTAGACTACACAGCCGACAAGCACAACGGCTTTAATGCTGTAGTACACAAGACCGCCCCCGTTCACCATGAAGAAGCGCACGAACATCACTATTAAATGGAAACAGTTGTCAAATAATGAAATAATGTCACATCGAGCCATGCCACCACTTCCCCGCAACAATTTCGTATAATAGAGAGAAGAAGGAAAAACAATTCCGCACTCTGCAATCATCTTATTTTCCGTTAGAGATTAAAAAGACTTTCTTGCAAAAGGAAAAACACATCTAATTATATATATATACACATATAGAAACAAGTCCAAGGCCAAAAAGTAAACGTATAATATCAATAAAACAATGTAACAATGCGCACACGCCAACATTTGTGTACATCTACAACGCAATGCTTAACAAACCACTCCTCTCCGCCTTAATATTTATAACTACACTGTCTCTTCCTCTGTGATATTCTACACCTAAGCTAATTAACCAACCCCTTATCTCTACCATCCAAATCTATTTTTAAACAAAAGACTGTTTGTAAATATTACATCTTGTGCAATTGTATCGAATTCTTCTTCTGTTATGCTATGTAAAGCATTGCTGTAATAATGTTGATTAAAAACAAATTTCCTAATTGTAATTTGTAATAATTGTAAATAAATGTGTACAACATACGTAGTGTATAAAGTTGAGTAAAACAAATGAGGCTTTAATTTCTTATCATCCATTGGAGTTTTGCCATTTTATCGAAAACCGGAGGATACTCAGGATTTGAATAGAGTTTATCGATGTTAATATGTTTACCAAATTTCAACTTAAAAGGTAAATGTTTGCGACGATAAATAGTTTTTAATCCATTGTGGGTGCGCATCTTGATCGATTTTGCCCATTTTAAATAGCGATCTGCGTGCAGAAACTAATAGTGTCTGTACAAAGGATGGGGTTAGAATACCAACAACTGACAGACGTACGGACTATATATCAAAATCAGCTCAGTTTTTGATTTTGATATATATATTTGAAAATATATATACTTTGTAGGGTCTCTGATGCTTCCTTCTAGATGTTTTAAACGGAATGACAAACTTAGTATACCCACTATCTTATGTGGAGGGTATAAAAATCGATAATATTACATCCCTCAAATCTAAATTCAAAAGACGTCCCGTGGACATATCAAGTTCAAATTTGGAACAGTCCTTTCTAGTAGACACATTCACAAGATTAGATTAAGTAGTTAGCCACGCCCTTATATAAATGGGAGAAATTTGCAATTTTACATTATTTTCCAATTATGGACGCACGGACAATTATTACTTTACCATTCAGTGTCCGTACGAACGTCACATAAATAATGTGAGCGGATCGATGTAAAATTTGAAATGTACCTGATATAAGCAACTAAGATATAGACCACATGGTTGACAAATAGTATATTTTGTCTCTATGTCCAAAATAAGGCTGACAGCCGAAATACAGATCAAATGGAGGCAAAATTTTCCTAGCGTGTGCATTAACTGTAGAGACCAAGTGATTGACCACGCTTATCGGCAAGCGGGCCGTGAAATTAAACAAACGAAATCGGGAATTATTGTTAATTTCCTCCACGGTAAAATTTCTATTGATTCATTCAAATTATTTTAATAAAATCGATTATTTGGATTTCTTTGTTTGGAGCGTCTCAAGAATATTTTCATATATTAATTGTCTACTTAAAATTTATTCTCCTGATATTAGATAATTTTAATATTTATCTCACTTTACGCTTATTGACAGTAAACACTTTATTGCCATACAAGCCTTAAGGTATATTATATATTATTTGGAAATAACTTCTTAATGTACAGCAACTAAAACTAGAGAATGAAATTGGAATGTTTCAGTTCTTACTATAGCAGGTAGAAGCAGGTGCTATTTTAATACTTTGTGGCACCTTTTATACTTTTCATCTTTGTAGTTAGTTCCTAACGCCTAAGAGAACGCCCTGGTCAATAACCTGGTCAATAACTTAGCCTAACCTAACCTATTTGATTGCGAAATCTATAGCAACTTGACTACTTTAATCTTATTTTCTAATAAATATTCTTTAATAACTTACAACTCTTTTCCATAATCATACTAAGATATTTTAGGTGGGGACTTCATTTTACTGCCTTTAAGATTTCCGAATTCCACAAGGGTCCAAATCTAGCAGTGAGTTATTATCAAACATTTCAACTAAGCGAAATGCCTTCCATTCGAGTACTTTTCAAATCTCTTAAATTATTATATAAAATTATACATTACTAAGAATAACGAAGTAATAATTTTGAATCAAACACCCCCAACAATCAATTCGAGCATGCTACCCGTACATATGCCCCCTTAAGATACAACCGTCACTAAATCCCACTCATTCACACAAATTTTATTTGTATTTTGGTTCGTTACGTTTCAAAGAATAATCATAGAACAATAAAAAAATATATTTGGTTTGAGTGAAACTTAAAATACCCTTCATATGTATGCAGACCTTGCAGGTCGGTGGTACTTGAAAAACACTACCTTATAAAGTATGCGTTCTAGTCGTCGAATTATGATGAAAATAGGGTTTTCTTAAAATTGTGGTCGCGTCTGTTATATGAAACGCCCACTTTTACAACATAATTATAAAGAAAGTAAATGAATAAATGTGCACCTTGGGACATGAATATAACCAGGCATTATATTTTGAACCCTTCATTGGATGGTTTAATTATAAATATGTGTTAACTTCAACTTCGGGGTTCATTTTTAGTGGCTGATAGATAAGTTTTTGTTAATTATGGGCACGACTATTGATTGATTTTGTCGCTGATCTCTCCCTTTGATATCTGTATTCAACAACAAACTGAGAAGACCTTCTACAATTAGAAAACAGTGCTTAAAGTAAATGAAAAACGGATCTATGTTTCTATTGTCGTCACATAACCTTAAGGATGTAAGAATATAATGTAAAAATATCACCTGGTGTTTATTTACCAAAGCACTTCTTAATAGTTTCACTATCATTCATTAACAAATGGTTGAACAATTAGTAATTTAATGGAGAGCTTGTGTAAGTATTGGTTTGTTAACTTGATTGTTATTGTTATACCCTCCATACAAGGTGGGTGATATACTAAGTCAGAAGGAGGCTTCAGAGATCCTACAAAGTATATATATATATATATATATATATACAAAGTATATATGTTCTTCTTCAGCGTATAAAACTGAGTCGATCTTGATGTGTATGTCCATGTGTCCATGTGCCCGTATGTCCGTCTCACAGGGGGAAAATTTGTAGATATTTAGCTGAAATTTTGTAGTTCTTGCACGAAGATCACTATTTATATTCAGCAAAATCGATCAAAAGCCACGCCCACAATGAACAAAATTGCATATATATGACACAAAAATTGAGCTATAAACTTGAAATTTGTTATACATATTTATCATAGTTATCAAATCCAAAGCGCAATATATATATTTGCCACGTCGCCCTTTGTGGATGTGGAGGGTATTTAAGATTTGGCTTAAGTCAAATTTAGTTTTTTTACTTGTTTTTCTTAGATCCTTAACTGCAATTAAGAGTAAAATCGTGTGGCAGCAACCGCTATTTACAATTCTATCAACAACATACATTTTTACGACATAGATATGCAAGTACTTATATGTGTAATGTGCTTCAGAAAATAGAACAATTGTCTGTCGTACCGCTGTGGGTCATGAATTACGTGGCGAAAACATTTATATGTTTATATGTACGAAGCTATGTTTTGGTAACTAAACGATAAATGTCCGCCTTTTTTACTGAAATTATATTTAAAAAAACTTAAACTTTGGCTTCAGTCAAATTTTTTGTACATTCCTTACCTTGGACGTTGTGGATAAGAGTGGCTGGTGTATGATTCCACTCCAGCTTTTATGAGAAAAAAGTATAGCAGAGTAGGCCTTACATGTATATTTGTTTCAGATAAAATGTAAGCGGGCGTGGCAGTAATTGAATAACAATCACGTGACAAGATTTTTGAACTTTATACAAAAAAAAATGTCTGCCTATTACATATATTTATCAGTAATGGGCATGGCTGGTAGTGTTTAGGTAAATGTAAAAAGAATCTACATAAAAAAATTAATAATATCTACAATAAAAGAAATGGCTTTTTCTACATGGACAAATGTACGTACGTACAGACATACGTACAGACTTTAATATAAGAAATGCATGCCTGTAGCTCCTTCATAATTGTTCCAAATGAAATGACAAATTTAGTATACTTCAATCATTAGGATAGAGGACAGCTGACGTGTCTGTTTGTGCTGTAATGGTGGGAACAAAAACAACAAATTCATTCTTAATCGTTAGTAATGCAATGCAGAGACCAACCAGACCATACCCAGTCAACCATTACACCTTTAATTCTTGCGGTTATCAGCGTGCGAGTACAAGTTTATGTGTTAGTGTGTAAAGGTCGTTTCAATTGCCACCGCCCAACAACTGACCAACAACGATAACCTTGCAATATGTGCAATTTTATACAAGAAACACACGAAAATTTTCAATTCAATTGCGAACAATTAATGCATTTTATTAAAGAACATTCACTTCGGGTAGAGCAGCACATAGTAACCAGAAACAGAAACAATTTACATACATCACAGAGTTTAAGTTTAAGACTCTTTGTATGAAATCTCAAGCTTTCAATTCTACAAAACAGTTCAGGGAATGGATGATGGATGGCAATGATCTCTGAAAACACTCTCAACATTTCAGTAAAATGTGAAAGGTTGTCAGGTTTTATCCATTTAAAGCATATGTGTTGTATAGAAGCATGTCTGTAAGGTCTTTGGAAGTGCTTGAAACCCACAGAAAAGCCTTCACTTTATACTTTATTTCCTTAGATTTTCACATAAACAAATCACCTGAAATGTAAATGAATAGAACGAGTAAAGCATTGCAGCAGCGTAGAAATGTGCAGATGTTTACTCTGAATAAAATTTCTCAGAAATAGAATTGGATTTTAGGAAAAAAGCACAAGTTTGACTCCACCCTATTTAATGGTTATGATTCATATTAAATTGTGTTCACCTGCTCCGTTCATATGTTTGATTCCGATCTAAAAACGGATAAAACTCATTTCACAAGTTTTATTTATTTGTTATTAAGAATCTATAATTATGTGTGCAATGATATTATGAACAAATTCAATTCACATTCATATCATTTATATTGATTTTGAATTTTTTTTAAATGTGTTTGTCTCGTTTCACCACAATATTCAAATGATTTGGTTGTTAAGTGATTGGCTATGATTGTCGTAAACGATATGCTTGAACGTGGAAATCAATATATTAGAAAAATAAACACATGTACTTAATGGCTTTAACTTGTTTGAGTCGGTAGGTGTTTGTTCCCACGCATTCAATAATAATCAGGGTGGGAGAGTTTAATAAGCTGATGATTAACTTGGATATGAAAAAAAATTCACAAAAACAAAAAAAAAAAACAAGACTAATAAAGAATCAAGATATATCTTGTATCATATTTATGTCTCCCCAACTAGTTCAAGTTTTGCTAAATTCCACTTTTCGTGAAATATTATCCATCTGATACGTTTAAAGGATTTTATTGATTTTACTTCTTGAACTTGACTTTTACCGCTGAACTAATGTTTCATAAATACTTTTCATGTATGTGTGCTCTACATTTAAATAATGCTTTATGCCAGTATATGTAAACGGAAGACAACTTGATATTTTTTTATACCCTACACTACTCGCGATACACACATAGTGTAATAAATTTTATATACATACCTGGGTATGTTGGTTACCCGGTTAAATGAAGACATTTACTTGAGATATAAGTTTTGTGAGAACTATATTCAGAATCATTTTCAAGGTAAAGGCACCACTTTTAAAATAAAATAGACCATATCAGATAATTTTTAGTATTTATCCTCCTGTAACATCTTATTTTAAATCCGCATAGTTTTGTATTTGGTAACAAGAGTTGGTCGGGGACAGTTGTTTAGCACAATAGTCATAACAGAGCTCGAATATATCGAATAGAGAAGCTCATTTTTGGAACCCTTCCCTATACAATAAAACGGACATCTGTGGCAAAAAATCTCAATTCTTTACTAGTATAAAGTATCCCAATGTTCCCTATTGACTATTTACAACACTGGTGTTCCACCAACAACCATGGACATATCTAGAACGATTTTGTCAGTTTTCGATGGTGTTTAAGATTTATTTTGTAGAGTTTCTGAGACTTCCCTCTGGGTGTTGCAAATGCAAAAGCAGACTTAGGCAAACTGCTCATTTGCTTGTGAAACCAACTTCACTTTTGTGCTAATATTCTAAAGTTCAACACGACAGACAATTTCAAATTCTACCTGAATTTTTTTTTACTTACTTTTACTTCTCAGCTATGTTTGAAATTACGATTCCCACAGTACACAATGTTTACTAAAACGAAGCTGCAGCCAATTCGATTATTGAGGGGGTGTACACAGTCATGTAGGGCATTAAATGGTGGGACTTGACTTGCCTTCACTTGTTTCTTACTGTGCGTTTGAAAATTCAGTACAAGGCCTTTTTCGCTTGTTAAACCTGAACTTTACGCACATGAAATTCGCACACAGTGCGAAGTAAGAAGTAAAAAATGTTTACATAAAATAAACAACTAAACGATAAAACTTGAAAAGTGAATATGTACGAACAAGCGTAATGAAAACGAAAAAAGAAAAAACAACGGTAAAGTGCGTAAGTTTTCCAACCAGTCCTCCAGCAACATGATTATGAATGAACGCGAATGCGATATGTGATGTGCTCGTATGTGTGTAAGCTTGCGAAGGCCGTTAACCGCATATTACACATCAGCTATTTATGCGGCTGGTTGAACAACTTAAAAAAGTTAAAGTTTCATAACAACATTAAAAGGAACAAGTGAAAATGTTATGAACGGTCGTCTATAGCATAAAAGTGCCCTACACCATTGATGGCTCAAATGCAACTAAAGTGAAGCGGCAGACGGACATAGTTAAATCGGTTCTCGGATTCGTTCCGTGTTCGGTTCTGAACCCAACTCTTTTGAAAGCTAAAAACTCAAGTGCAAACTTAATATACTCTGGACCAGCTGTGATGTAGAAGCATCAAGTAATTATTTAGTTTCCAAAGTTTGTTTTCAAATGAAATGTAATGAAGGGCAAAAACTTCAACAACAACAACTTCACATGATGAATGCGTTTGTAAATGCTTGACTGACATAGTTTCTTGTTCAAGTCTTTTACTTGTTTACCTTTATAAAAGTGCATGTTGTCGATATGTGCATTTTTTACACGCTTGATTAGCTCGATTGCGTTGCCTGAAGAAAAAACGAAATTTTCTTCTTTAATTAAATGAACTTGACATAGTTTTTATTAGCGCCTTTTGTTTCCTTGCATCCAAAACTCACTATGTTTCAAATTTGAAAGTAGATTAGCTCGTAAATAAGACGGTAATGGTTTTGTAAGCTGCAATGCGATATATATGCTGATATAAAATAAATAAATTTTTCAAATGCGCTCTATACAAGCGTGTGTATTTGGAGTATTATAGAGATGTTTAAAAAATTTCACTTCTTAATGGATCTCAATCGATCTGCGTGTAGTAGACATTTTAGTACAAAATTTTTCAGACAGAGACACAGACACCCGCCCTAGGGAAAACGCCTCCTCCCCTCGTATGGGGAGAGAAAAATAAATTGTGGGCATACATTCCTTTACATATATATAAAACCTAAGTATAGTTATGTTGATACATTTATGTATGCAACTGTCATCTTTTTATTTTTTATTTTTTAGTTGTTATTGTTACTGTTGTTGTCTATTTACATAACTGATGTGCTATGCAGTTACATTTTATGCGCTCACACATTTGATATCTTCCTGAATTATTTCTCAATCTTTCCCTGTTAATCTTTTTATTAGTGTTGATTACGTTGTTGTCAGTCTGATGTTAAGTCTGTGTCTGCGTGTGTGTGTGTGTATGCACGTATGCCTTAATCATGTGATTGATTGATGGATGCCGCTCGTCGGTTGAATATGATTACGTTGTGTGTGGAGAGTAGAGTAATTAAATACCTCTGGTGTGTGTGCGCATGTGTATGAATGCTCGGCATGCAAATGTTGTAATAAAAAATGTTTTCAAGTTGGCATGAATTGAGCAGCAAGTGTTTGTACGGTTATGTTATAAAATTATTTCATAAGCTGTGAATTATATCGAGGACCACGCCTACCTATACCTACTCTACCAACTACCTAACACCCTCATTTACTATTAGTGTGTGTCGCAAGATTTCCATTTCTGTTGTTACAGTAAAAAATATTCAATTATTTCATAAATAAGAGCTTGATAAATTGATTAACTCACTGACTGACTGTTAACTTTTTTTGGACATTTCTTGAGATTTTTCCTGAATGAATATTTTCGGTAAAAAAATAAACGAAAAACTCGAAATTTATTAAGCGTCCCAAACCTTAATTTACTGTTTAAATAATAATATAACAAAAAAAAACAGAAAATAAGAAACATGCACATTAAAAGTGTAACAAATTCTATGAAAACAACAACAACAACAACAACAAAACAGCACTAACTAGTAAACCGCATTTAGCTTTATGTGCTTTTGACCACAAGAGATTTAGTTTAACGATTGTAAACTTAGTAAACAACTATAACAAAATACGTGTATGCTGCTGTTGTTGTTGTTGTTGTTATTCTTTATACTCTGTATCACTTGTGGCAAAGGGTATATTAAGTTTGTATGAATGTTTGTAACTCCTTTACGGCAAAGACCACACACGCCGATCGATTCAGAATCAAAATAAATTTAACCATGTCTGTCTATCCGTCCATGTAAATTTGTGTACAAGGTTTCGGCCACAGTTTTTAAGATATTTCAATGAAATTTGGTACAAGTCCTTGACTTGACTCAAAGATATGTAGGATTGAAAATTATTCAAATTAGACCATTTATAAGTCCCCTCTCTATATAACGCCCTTATTTTAAATAAGTCTTTATAGGACGAAAATTCGCAATTCTTAGTATATTTTGACAAAATTTGGTGAAAAATAGATAATTGACGCAGCATTTGATTGAACCCAACCTCAATACCATTCTAAAACCCTTTTCCAAGAGCGACTTATATATGAATGCCTCGCATTTACTGATGCAACCACACAAGTTGTAGCATCATTTGTGCAACTAAGTGGTGTAGGGCATTACATGGACAGGCTTGACCAATTATAACATTTTCACTTGTTTTGTCTTAATTTTCTTTCTTATTGTAAATTCAAAAGAGTTGCACATTGGGCCAGTAAGACAACATGCAGTTGTGGCAAACAAATGTGAATAGTTACGAAAAAAAAAGTTCAAATATTTTATGTATATGTATGTAGATAGTATGTAGATATAGAGCGCAGTTAAAACAAAACATTGCATAAACAATAAAAGCTTTAAAAAAAGAAAATCAGTTAACAGCAACTACCAAGCGAGATGGAAAAAAGTAAAAGTAAAAATGGTGGTCGAGCCTTTAATAGGCGCGAGTAACAAAGGAATTCCACAAAATGAATATCTGAATGAGAAGTTTACCTTCAACTCAGTCATGTCTACTCACATGAAATTCGGCGCTGTTGTATTAACCACTTCGGATACAATTGATCGATTCTATGAATCGACTTAAATTCGCATCTCTCTACATGAATTTGTACCACTGAACCTCTCAAGTCATACATAACGAATTCAAAATAAACATTCTCCAATTGTACGAAAAAGTTTAACAGAATTCCCACATTTTCATTTTTCTAAAGCAATACTTCTGAGGACCTTAATTTTATAGCACATAAACTGCCTTAACTGAAATGTAGCTTCAAGTTCCTCTATAATATCTTTTAAGACGAATAGAATAACTTTTTCATCATAGCGATCATAAAGAGGAATCGGACAAAATCAAATTCGCAGCACTGGACTATTAAACGAAACGCAGCAAGCGAATATTTACTAACCTGGAGCCCGTAATAGAGATTATTTGGGGCCACCGTAACGTGGGACATATTGAAAGTTAGAGAATCCATCGATGTAACAAAAGGGGGCAGATACGTTCAAAGTCTACAAAAAAAATTCCTAGACGCAAAATTCTACTTGTCCGTTAATGCTAACACTACAAAGAGTGTAGTCGAGGGCCGTTTGGTCTTTTACTTGTTTTTGGTTGCAACAAGATGCAAGGGTGAGGATGGAGTTGTATAAAGTTGATATACAATAATAAGGACCACCCCAAAGACACTATGAGCTGTTGAAAGAAAACCAGAAAAGTTTTCTTTTGAAAAATGAACCAATGAAGTAAAAAACGTGATCTATATGCAAATGTTTGATTTGGTGCGGTTAAGTTTATTTAAATTGGAATTTTGCCAACGGGCCGTTATAGTTATCATAGTATAAACAACCCAACATTAACATACAAACAAACCGAGAAGGAGAATAGTGTACTAAGTACATGTACATGAAAACTGGAAGTGAATGGTTTCAACCGTTTACCTTTATTATTGGGCAACTAAAACGTAATGATTAAGTGTCACAAACGAAAGATTAGACCGCCTTTTTATATGCATATAATTATTTAATACTTTCATGATTTATGTAAACAAATTACAAAATATCAGATAGGAGTGGGTGCGAGACTAAAAGTGAGAGTGAGAATTCAAATAAAAACAACAACAAATGATCAATTTAAATAAAAAAATCAAGTTAATCATGGGAACTTGTTTTTTTCTTCTGCTTCTTCTTCTCCTCGTTTTTTATTAATTACATGATGATGGTAATGTGTGGTAATAAAAAAAAAAAGAAACAAATAATAATTTATTCTTTGGCTAGAAACTGGTTTTTGATTAATTATAATTTTATTGTTAAATGTCTGCTACCACTGCTGTAACGAAGATGTTCCCATAAGAAATAAAAAAAAAGAAACATTAGAAATAAATTCACATACTCATACAACAACAGCAACAACAACAATATTAGTTAATAAATAATGCTGGTTGATGAATTGTTGTTGTTGTTGTTGTTGTTATTGTTGTTGTTGTTATTGTATGAATATTGAAATCTACTTAGTTGGCACATTACAAACATAATTTCTTCATCGGTAATCTATTACAACGAGTTGTTTCATAAATGTATTTAATGTTTGTAAGCGGTTGTACGTATGTATCATGTACATGTATATATACATATGCAAATGTATAAGTGCCTTATGATTGGCAACAAGTGCTCTTTAGGAAATTTAGTATGATGGCGCTTCAAAGTTTACAGCAAATGTTGGAGTTTTGCTGCTCAATATTATTGTTGTTATTGTTGTTAACAACAATTTTACGAGGTTTTTGTGTACCACCACATATGATCATCTATGTGCAGCGTTATTCATTTTTCATCTTATTAATGTTATGCACGTACTGAGCGTATATTACAATAAAAACAATAAAAAATATAATAATAATAATAAAAATACTTATAAACATGTAACCGTGGTAGCTGTCGAAGATTTTCAAAGTTATAAAAATGAAAAAAACCTTAAAACAAAATCAAAGATTTAGAAATATTGTAACGACATTGGCAAGGCCACTATATGCACACACACATACATACATACATACTTACGTACATGTATAGTTAATTGTAAGCAACAACAACAATAACAACAACAACAACAGTAACATTATTAGCTCTGGCAACAGGTATCAGTTAAAATAAAATAAATTTATCATCGTCATCATCATCATTATTAGCTTGTTGTTGTTATTGTTGTTGTTCATCCACATCATTGACTTGTACGTGTTTTTAATAACATTACGTTTGTGTGTGTGTGTACGTGTTTTTTAATATGATAATCGTCTACTTTATCATTTTATTTTAATAACATTTTAACACATTTTAACTTTTTTCGTACATTTTTTGTTTTGTTTTGTTTTTGCTTTGTTTTCAAATTAATTGAGTTGTTCGATAAACTCAGACTTTGCTCTTTAATGAAGCTGTTATAAGTTAATGCCACATATTAAGCTTGAAATTTTTAAAGTTTTCAGAAAAAACCAAAGTCACACATAATAATCTTTAGCGTTGAAATGTAATAAAAAAAAGGTTTGAATAACATTAAAGACAAAAATCAAGTTCAAATGTGTTTGATTGAAGAGATTAGAGGAGAGGTTTTCATTGTAATTGAAAATGAATTTTGCAAACATTATTTTGAAGCAACTGAATATGTTCTGGTGGAGTCAAGTTCGAACATTGTATAACCTTCTATGTAGTTGTAGAACAATCCAAGTAACACTATTGATGCAAAAATAAACACCTTCTGTGACACAAACACTTTTAAACATAAACGATTCAGTCGAAATTAAAAACATATAAATATTTTGCCATTAGAGTTAAATGTAATAATTATGCGCTGCCCCACTTGGGGCACAATATACATTCAGTTTGTGCAGATGGTTGTAACTCCTAAACGTCGAAAGATGGACCCGCCGGCTATTACAATGATCGATTCAGAATCACTGTCTGGTCCATGGGGACCACATCTAGATCTCCTTTCTATATTATGTTATTTCACGGAGTGACTTATACGACAATGTCTGCCGCTTAATGATACAATTAAACTATTGTAGAATTTGTAGAACTAATTGGTGCAGGGTCGAGCTTGACCGGTTATAACGTATTCACCCGTTTATTTGAGATAGCTAGCTGAACTGCAACATGTGCGCAAGGTATGAGTTCATTTTTGAAAAAACGTTATAAGGAAAAGAGTTTCATTTATTCCGCTTATAAACTCTTCTTCACCAACTGTTGCTAAAATGTATTAATTTGTGCAAATTTTCATCAGATTTCAGATTTATCTTAAAATAAAGCATTATTTCGGGTTCTATGAGTAGTCAGGCGGTCGTTTTAGACTATATCAATTCAAAATGTGACCCTGAATAGGTCCTGGTTTAAAAAAGTTGGCACAGATGGAGTAAGATATAAAAATTGTCCACTTGCGAGCACAAAAAAAAAGGAAAAGAAAGAGGCTGTAGGATCAACATAATTTGTCTAAGAAAATACAGGTGAGGTGAGTATATACCACCAAATCGTTTCACAACATTGTTTCCATTTCAAGCGTTAGTTTCTACAGTTTCTATCAAGCAAAGTCTCTCGTAGGCACAGTATTCATGACCTGTATAGGCGAATGTAAGTCGCAGACTGGCAGAGTTCTCTTATTTCATGTATAATTTACAAAGTGTTGCAAAAATATTTCATTTTACACAAGACGATGACTTGAAAAGTGTAGGTACCTTAAAAACCTTTTCCTTTCGCTATGAATTGGTGGCCAACTCGCAAAACAATATTGTATTCAAGGTCCACTTAAACGTCAGTCTCTGCCTTGTGCACAGTTTTTACTTTTACTTTATTCTGAGCAATGATTTTTACAAAAAAATTTGAATATTTTTGTATTGTCATGAACCGGGCCAACCAGATCTTACAATAATAAATGATTTCCTTTAAAGCTTGTAATTTGTGTTTACCCAGTGCACTTACTAATCTACTGGCCCACTGCCTCACTGCCACAATGCACTGCGACACATTGCCATATAAATAAAAAACAAAAAATGTAAAATTTCAAACAATTTTTGCAGTCAGTTGAGATTTTTCTTTGGAGAGCCAGCGTTTACAATGGTTTTGAAATCGAAATGAAAGTATTTCAAACGGTGGGTGTTGGTGGTACACAAATTAATGGAATTATTTATGTGTTTGTGTTTGTGCTGGGGTATGTGTATGTGTGACCAACACCTTACAACATCAACTCTAACATCACACAAACCGGCTGACCACGGCGTCAACTTTATTTCATAACGAATGAACAATATTTTTTGTTTTTTGTCTTTTATTTTGTTTGCAGCCGCCTTTTGCCCACAAATAATATAGAGCCGAAGGCAAAATGAAAGCTTGCACAACTATAAAAATATAAATTCCATAAAAACGTACAACACACAATAATATTTTTCATAAGCTTTTCAATTTACTTTTATTGCTTTTTTGCCTTTTTTTCGGTTAACATTGGTTCGGGATTATAGTTGTAAATGGAATTGTCGATAATTTGCCTTCATATCATTACTACCTTTCACATATTGCTTTTTGTTTACATTTCCATTTCCATATGTGTGTGCATGTTTGTATTATTGATTGAGATACGATCGTTGTGTGGAGTGTCAGTCATTTTTTTTGATTGTTTTTACAAGCATTTCACATCTCCAGGTTGCTCCGCTTCCAGTTCATATTACACAATTTCTTTTGTCATACACACGAGCACTAATACATACCTAAACAAGACAATGTATGGCTATGTAAAGTATCGTATTTCACCGCTACCCAGACGTATGTGTATGTAGGCACAAGTGAATGCTACTTATAAGTGTTTTCTGTTTGTTTGTTTGTCTGGTTGCTTTATCGCTTTTGTTTGATGAATTCAAAATGATTGCATCGAGGGTAATAAAATATAATTATAATTGAGACATTAAAGCGTTTACATATATGTGTGTATGTAGTCCAGGTACAAATGCGGTTAACGCATATATGACGTTTGAAAAACCAAATTAGAGCAATCTTATTAAAATTTCAAAAGTCATCTATTATATTATATATTGACAAATAACGCAAAACTGTTATACTGTATGTACCATAACTGTTATACAATAACTGTTATACTGTTATACATACAACTCACACATAAAAACGTTGAATTCGTTAATATTAACATTTTGAAAAACTCTATTTGGCTTAGGCCGCATCTTAAATACCCTCCACTTTAATGGCCTTGTGTATGGTTGACGAACTTCTTAAAGCAAAGAGTTCAACTTTATCTATATAAACAAAATTGAAATGGCATTTGATTATAATAAGTTACTATGAATACTTTGAGTTTAAAATTTCAGAATACCTTTCCTGAGATATGTAATTTTATAGACGGGACTCCGCCCACTTTATGATGAAATGATGTTTGTGTTTAGTTAATTATCACGAAAACCACTGAATAGATTGAGTTTAAAATTGCAGAATAACTTTCTTGAAACATATACTTAGTTTCTGTAATAATTTTAAAGGTGTGCCTCCGTCCACTTTGTTGTAATATCTGTAGATCAAAAAGTATATTTTCGTGCACGAAAAAGCATTTATTTTGTTCAGAAACATTTATAAAGAGAATGGATACAAAAAAAGAGGCGTGGTATAAGTAATTAATGCACATAAAGACCCCCATAGTTTGTATAATTCTTGAAGGATCAGTGGAACGAATGTTTTGCTATTTATATACAATTTTTGTGATAAATAAAAAAGAGTATGACCAAACCACGTGCTTTGACATTGAAATTTAAGAAAAAACCAAAAATTGGAGTTAATCAATGTGTGCTCCTCGTGGCTCATATACAAAAAGTCGTACGTACCTGATTACGTACTCTATCGTTTTTGTAGTACGTATCAATTTGTAAATTGTGGGCATGTCTGTTATTTGATGATACACCGATGGTGCCCCAATTATAAAAGTTTCAACTTCATATACAAATTTTTGTGGTTGTGAGAGATTTTTATCGATTGTGGGTGTGGTACTTGGCCGATTTCGTCCAATTTAAATAGTTACCTATGGTCGATATGACAAAGATGTGCGACTGTAAGTGTTCCAGCAACAGGCACACATACACATGGACGGACATGTTAAGATCAATTTAAATTTTGAAGCTGATCAAGATTATATATACTTTGTGGGGTCTCCGAGGCTTTCATCTGAGTGTTGCAAACGGAATAATGAACTCATCACTGCCATCAAGATCTTCAATAATTGAATATGCGATTCTTAGTACATGAAGTTTCCCACTTGAAATGTGCAAAATTGGTTTTTCAAATTACTTCAGCAATCGAAGGCAGAGATAGCAAAATGTAGGTCTGGTAATTTTCTTTATGAAAACACAAATTATCGTCTTTTTTGCCATGTTTTTATTTTTTATTCTATATGTTACAGCCAAGTTAATGGCTTTGAAAATGAAAAACGAAAAATCATTACACGAGTTAATAAGTGTGGTTTTCATTATTATTCTTATTATTATTATTTTTTTTTTTAGATAAACCATAGGCAGGCGTTTAACAATATTAAACTAATTCGTTTTTGGTGGTGTTAAGTAAAAAGTAATTGTTAAACCTTGAGCGGAATATTTTATAAAGGAAATTCAACAGCTTGGGTTTCTAAATATTTGTATACCCTCCACATAAGATGGAGGGTATACTAAGTTTGTTATTGCGTTTGCAACCCCCAGAAGGAGGCGTCAAAGACCCTACAAAGTATATATATTCTTAATCAGCAACAAAAACTGAGTCACGGTCGTACATTTTGAGATATTCAGCTGAAATTTTGTACAGGCTCTTTTAGTTTCTACGCAAAATCGGCTTAAGATTTAGCCCTAGCCAAATTTAGTTGTCTTACTTGTTTAAAGTTATTTTATTCTTTCATTGCTCGTTGCTATGAATAAAACTTCCTTCTTTAAATGATTACCTTGATATCAATAACTAATGATGTATATAAATAAATAACTAGGTAGGTAGAAATATTTATAAATTAATTAATTTTTATAACTGAAACTCATTTGCAATAGTTTTCACTTACAGTTCTTAGAACAAAACTGTAAGAAAATATATTTGTAAAATGCTAAAAGTAAAGCCCAACAATGGGTTTTGTTTGGTTTTGGTTTCTACCCATAATAAATGGTTCCATTGTTCCATTCATCAATAACTTATTGTTAACTTTGATTCTAATAATCAATGAGATGCTAAAGGTTCAAGCGGTTCAAGTGTAGTTTGTTGGTTTCTTCTTTTGAGAAAACCCACGGGATGTGAAAGACAATTGTTCACCATACACACACATTATACCGTATAATTATATATTATTTATTATTTTATCTCTTGCAATGTAATTTGCTGTGTGTTTACTTTGCTCTTTATAAAATATCCCTTAATTAAGTTAATCAACGTTTGCAGCGTTCAAGCCAAAGAATTGTAAAATTCAAGATCGATTTGTGCAATCGTTCTGTTCGAGTTTTTCTTTTGTGTGATTGTGTTTTTGTTATTATTATGAGTTGTTATATGTTGATCCGTGGTACATGTCGTGATAACCTTGAAGTAATTTTTTTTTAGTTTCTATATTAAATTATAATTCATTTCTTATAACAACTTAGTAACCACCACACGACTGTTATATTATATAATGATAAATCACCGAATAATTTGAGTTGTGATTGAGGAAAATTGCAAGCAAAAATATTAAATTCAATAAAATGTTATAACAGAAAATTATTTTGTTATTAATCATTAATCTTTAATTCAAATTATGGTAAATTATAACCGAAAAATGATTTACAACCTTATGTATTGTATTTATGTAAAACTATTATTCTATTAGGCACTCCCCTGCCCCCAACACATTTACTTTGTGGTACGCAAACTATAATAAGTTTATGCGGTTGTTTGTAGTAAAATTATACGAAAAACACAAATGAAACCAAAAAATTGAAACTGTTATACACAATGTAAAACTGTTATACTCTTAATTTAATACAAAAATAAAACTGTTCGCCAAGATGCATGCTTATAAAAATTTTAATAGTATTATTTTTGGCTTTCCTTTTTCAGTTTGTGTGATAATGTGGGCGTGACAGTGGTCCATTTTGTTATTTTACAAATTGTCAATATTGACCCCAAAATTTACGATCATGAGAATGCCAAGAACAGTCAGACTCTGAGACTTCCCTTTGCCTTCCATCCAACGGAACAAAAAACTTAGTATGTACCCATCACTAAGGTGGACGATATTTGTAAAAGGATATAGATTTACAAAAATCATAAACATTATGTTAGACTGTTATATGAAAGAGTAATACCGTTATACAAGATCTCGTCTGCTCGTTATATTTACAACTGTCTTGTTAGGTATGTTTTAATCAGAATCCATAAGCACCCATTAACGCCTTTTAAATTAAACTAAATTATAAGTAAATGAAAATATTTTTAAACTTTATAACAACAACAATAACCACAATGTATTATAATTATTACTTGATTACTTAGAACATTTTTCATGGTTTTCCGTTATACGGACACTAAGCCATTTCATCACAGTTGTTCAACCGAAATATATAATTATGCGATACACTAAAACTACTGCCAAGTTAACTCTCGCAACCCATAATTATGAGCCCATTAACTATTTTATTATTGTATATATTTCAAGTATTGTAAATACCAAATATGGGTTACATAAGTACCCCAACCAGTGACAGGCGCAGTTTTTATTATAATTTCAATTTCAATTTCATATTTCACGAAATAAAGATCACTTTTGGATTGTACTGTATGTTGACGTATGTACTGCATGAACTGTACGAAAAAATAATTAAAGTAACTATTTATTTAAGAAATAATAATAAATTTCAAAGACCGACATATTGTACGTTTTCCTATGTACAGTATAGAGCGGTTGTTTGCTCTGGTCAAGAAAAAGTACACGCATCCACAAAATGAGTGTAATTAAAATTATTTTTGTAATTGATACAGAAAAATCAAGTGCCTTGGTTCTACAAATATTGATTTGTGCCAAATAGACAGGGCTTCTCGCTTTGCTTTTCTACTTTAATTTGAAGAAAATGCAGCTGAAGGACATTGTTTGCTTGAGGAGGCCTACGGAGAATGTGTAGCATCAAAGAATACCTGTGAAAATTGCTTTAAATACGTAAGAAGTGAACTGTGGACAAGGAATGCTCCGGAAGACAATTGTGGTGACCTATCTGCGAGCGTTATTAAGGTATTTCTAATCGTTTACATTCCGTGGAAAGAAAATCAAAAGAAAGGGAAATGGGTGCCGCATGATTTGACTGAGAGACTGAAGAAAAATTGAAAGAGTCCTTTTAGCGTTTAGGACACCACTAAAACTGAAATCTACTACAGCCCTTCTGTACTCGTTGGAATTGCTGCCTTTCGATTTTCATTTCTTTCGGTTCATACGTCATGGCTTCGACGGACTGTACTTGTCTAATTTAGAAGAAGTACAGTCGTTTTATTGTCGCCGTATTCATGCGAGAGAGATTGAGAAAACTTATTTGCGCTCCTAATAATACTCTAGAATATTCAATATGTTGTTTATATACCCGCCAACATATCATGCATATGGCGGTATATATGACTTTGTCAAAACGTTTGCACCGCTCAAAAGGAGGCGTCGGAGACACCACAAAGTGTATATATTTTGAATCAACATCGAATACTGAGCCAATCTACGTCCGTGTGTATTTTGTGGCAATCACTCTCCAGGTATCGATTCTAAACTTGACAAAAGTGTTTATACTTTCATCAGCAGGTTAATATTGAAATTGAACAAAATCGATCGAGTCTAAAGCTTTTCGGGTATCTTTGGTGCATCGATGGTGGCTATTCACGACTTGGCATCATTTAAATACATCTTTTTTTACCTGCTTTATACATTAAAATATTTTGCAATTATTTTTCAACTTAACATTTTAGAATATTGTGATATTTTGTAGAGTGTTGAACAAATATTTTTGGTTAATTTTTTGAAATTTTTTTTAACAAAAATGTTTTAATTATAAGTGTTCGGATAATATGTATTTAATTGTTTTTGTTGTTGTTGTTGTTGAAATATTAAATCCCCAAAAGCAACAATTTGATTATAACAGATTTCATATAATTTGTTTTTTCTGTTTGAAACTAAACTAGAGCAATTTAAAATGAATTTTAGCACACACGTGTTTGTGTATGTGTATTCGAAGAGATAATTTTAAAGCAATAAATGGTTAAAATTTAATAAAAGTTTTTAAATTGTTCACACATAGCCACCACATTAGATATACATATATATGTATATGCATTTAAATCATGCACACATCAATACATACACAAGTATATCCGTATCCATACGTGAGTAAGTATGAATAAGTAAAGTCACATTATTAACCACACAACCACTCACAAGATCATGCATAGAATGCATGAATGTGTGAATTAATGACTAAACCAGCCCGTGCGTCAGTATGTATGTACATTGTTTAGTCCGTTTCATGGAGTGGTAGGGTTGGTATTGTGTTATATACAATGCACATGTACAATACGTACATGCCTAAATACCCATGTGCACAATTGTATCAATTTATGCGAATTATAATTTGAATGGTTTATCTGTGTGGCGTTCGTTTTCGCGTTTGTTACTTTATTAGAATTACTAAATAAATTTCAATTCATTTACACATTTAATAATATTATCAATTAATTTGCAGACACACTCACACACACGTGCAGTGCCCACAATAATCCAATTATATAACTTTTACTTCGTCCACTCCACTCCACTCCACTCCACTCCACAAATCCATTGAAATAAGTTCAATATGTTCACATATGTGTGCTTGTGAGTACACGTATATGTAAAATTCATTATAGTTAAGATCGAATGCTTGAAAACTTCATTTCATGTCATACACATAATTCGTTACATATTTCATTTATGTGTGCATTGGAGGCGGCATACACTTTTTGTGGCTTAATTGGTTAGGTGTAAGTCTTTGCTCTTGCATATATATTATGTATAAATATCTATGTGTAAAGGTTGCCGTGTCCGTCCGTGTGTCCATTTTGAAACGCACACGTTGGTGGAAATTGAAAACTGAAAAATTAATCTTGATCTTATTGCTGAGCTTGCTATTTCAACCACGCCCATAATTTGTCTATCAGCTTAAAAAAAGGTCCGCTTCGCATCAATATCGTTTAAAGATAATGACAATATTTCATTTAGCAAAGATTCAAACCCATATTAAACGCACACGATCGTTTGTTAATAAACTTCGTTTGTGTTTGTGGTGGCGGTGGTCATGGTGGCGGTGATAGTGGTAGTGGTTTACATATACCATAGAGTTGTTGGTGGCGTTATTGTTAACTATTATTGTTATTATTTAAATTGTTGTTGTTGTTGTTGTTGTTGTTACCATTACAGCGTTTGTTACTGTTATATGTTATGTATTTTATTATAAATTTTCTTAAGTTATTATTACTATTCTTGTTGTTGTTGTTATTGTTGTTGTTGTTGTTATTATTGTTATTGTTATTTGTCTTTTAAGCCATACATCACATCATACGGGTGGAGTCTGTGTAATAACTAAGTTGTGTTGTATTGTGTCTGTTTTGTCTGCAAGTTATATTATATTGTACGTATGTATGTATGTACGTATGTACACTGCGCTTATGTTTACATACCTCTCTCACTACACAACAACACATATACACATTTATTTGTATATATACCATACTTATAAGTGTGTATGTGTCTTATGTTTACTACTTACGTATGTATGAGAAGGTATAGTGTATGTATAAAAGCAGTTAATTTCTGGGTTCTAGTTATCAGTTGTATAAAATTCGTTCAGACGTTTACACGTTTTACACACGTTTTGTATTTTTCTTTCATAAATCTACATCAAAACTCTAAAGTTTACAAAATATAATGGCTTTCTTAAAAGTGAGTGTTGTTATATACATACATATACATGAGTGTGTGTGTATCACATATTTCCATAAAAAAAATATTTATTAAAGTGTTTAAAAGGAACGATTTTGTGTAACGAAGAACTTGAAGTTAAATTCATTTTTGCTTAAAAAACTATGTCTGTGAATGTTTGTGTGTTTCATGTATTTTTTTTTTTTAGTCCTTGATTTGTTTGGCTATTGTCGGGGTAGCTTCAGCGGGTATCTTAGCTGGTCACGGTGGTGTTGGTCATGGAGCCGCCATATATGCAGCTGCTCCTGCCATTTATGCTGGTCATGGAGGTGGTCACGCCATCGCTGCCGCCCATGACTCCAGTTTAGACTACTACGTAAGTGTTTTGTATTTTTGTTCTACATAGTTTTTTTTATTCACTTTGGAATCATTGTGAATTTATTTTTTACAAATTGACAAGTTTGTAGCTTAAGTTTATTGAAACTTAGTCCTTAAAGGCTTTAGAATACAAAGCAACAGCAAGTGGTAGAATAAAAATGAAATGAAATGAAATAAAAATAAAATTAGGTCTTACAACGGGCAATAAAACCTAATATATCTACAGTTGAGAAGGTCTCGTTAATCTCTTACTAAGAAGAAAAGGAATAATATAAAAATGAAATTACCGAAATAATAATTAACAAGAAAAACGGATAAAAGGACAGGCAGATATTGTGAAATCAACACAGTATTCAATCCGGACTTCGCTACGTATCCGTAGCGTTCTTCGCAAATGTTTTGACAAAGTGACATAATAGACGAACAAACAGACATGTTGAGACTGGCTTTATATTTGATATATAACTTTAACTTTGACGTGGGGGGTATAATAACTCAGTTGGAACATAGTTTTATATGGACAGATACAGGGACATCAACATCGCCATAACATCGTTTAATACACTTTAGAAGAATGTACATACCTTTACTACCATGCCACTTAACTGACCACAGTTAAACTCCTCTTATACGACCATCAGAATTGAATGATGACAAATTCGTTACAACATGAAAACATTTTTAAAGAAACATTTGTTCATTCATAGCCTTGGCCTTAACATGTTAAAGAAATCACTCGTGTAAGTAAGATACGATTTTTATTTTGAAAATTGAAAGAAAAAAGTGTGACAAATGTTGAGGCCATAAACGAAGATGTAGATTACATTAGCTCGAAATAGAGCAAGGCCAGGCATTCACTTGTGGGTTAGTATTCCACCGACACCAATTAATATCTTTATGACTACACCATGGACACACGAACGGATATGAGTGGTCATACAAACACATTCCTATACAGATACTCATGCATGCAATTCATGTTTGGTTGTTTTTTTTTTAATCATTCACACATATTTCGTCAAGTTGCTGCGTAATCTACTATTTTTGTTATAATCACCGTGTAAACACACAAAAACCAAAGGCAAGTCATAAAAGTTGTCTGCTCTACATTGTAGCACAAAATCCTTAATTTCGCTTCAAAAAAATGTTAATTATACCAACAACAATAACCAGCAGCGTGATTTGACTGTTTCTTTTTAATGTGTGCCAACAAAATCATATTGAGGTTAATTTTTCAATCTACGTATGCATGTGCACAGGTGTGTGTGTGTTATATATTCGTATTTTTATAGCACCATTACATGCACTCAATTACAGGCATACAAACAAAACAAAACAAAACGAAAATTTACATCAATCTCAAGTAATTTAGTTGAGTGACTTGTAAACTCAATCGTAAATGCGGTGAAGTGAAGTGAAGTGAAGTGATGGAGAAATAAAAACAATAATATTTTAAATGCGAAAAGCCAAAAACGCTAAAGAGACACACACACACACACACACATCTATCAAATGCAGTACATCTCGTGTAAAGCTTGTATTTTACTTGTATGCCACTGTTACTGTTACTGTGGGCTGCTTGTCACAGTCATACTAGAAACAGCAGACTACCCGCCAGCAGCCGCAATTGTAACAACATTAACACACATACACACAAACACACACATATCTCAACTACCGTTTTACAATGATTGTTTGCCTTTTAATGTAATTTGCTTATAACGCTTTGTCGTTGTTGTTGTTGTTGTCTTTTTACTATTTTTGTCCAAATCATTATAACTGTATTACTAGCATTGTGGTGTCTTGTGGCGTGGCTTTGTTTTGTTAGCCATTATGGGTTTATATACGAACGGATTTGTAAGCATTTTTCTTGTCTGTCGGTTTTATAAATGTTATCAGATAAATCTTCTAAAACAGTGGCCGCCCAATTGTTTTTTTTTTCATTAATTTTGTGGCGGTTGGTATAATGGTATATATTGGCCTCGAATATAATTTTTTGGTTTTTTTAAATATCTTTTTCTTGCATATTAACAGTTGGTGGAAAGAACTTTTGAACCGTTCAAGTAACATAAGATGGGGTGGGAAGTGCTAAGTATGCAACAAACTAGTAGATTTGGATATGTCCTTTTGTTTGCCTGTCTGTTGTGGGCACTCTCGCAGTGTTTTAAATTTTTACATATTTTAACCGAAATTTTAAGCACGCAGATCTGGATTTCAAGTGGGCGAAATTGGTTGAGAGCCACACCCACAAGCGACACAATTAATCTCCCTGTAAGGCATACACATTTACATTGACCTTTTTCATTGATGTACAAAAAAAGGGCATGGTCGTAAAATCGATATGCCCACTATTAACAAAAAAAAACTTTTAGTGTAAAATTTAACGTGGAAGTTGACACGTACAATGAGGTGCGTAATCAAGTATGTGACACGCCCACATGTTGTATATATACATATGTGGAAGTTATCTCAGATTTGGCCAAAGCCAAATTCCGTTCTTATTACTTGTTATTATTAATTATCTTTTTGTTGCAACCATTGTCTCTTGCAGTCTTATCCCAAATACAATTACAATTACGGTGTATCAGATGCCCATACCGGTGATGTCAAGTCACAACATGAGGTGCGTGATGGTGATGTTGTGAAAGGCTCTTACTCATTGGTAGAGCCTGACGGTTCTGTACGCACTGTTCATTACACCGCCGATGATCACAATGGTTTCAATGCCGTTGTTTCCAAGTCTGCACCCACTGTTCATGCTGCTCCAGCTGTTGTTGCTCATGCTGCTCCCGCTGTCGTAGCACATGCCGCACCTGTAGTTGCTGCTGCTCCTGCCGTCGTGAACTACGCTACTGTAGCGCAACATGCCCCAGCTGTCGCATACGCTGGCTATGCTGGTCATGGAGGTTATGGCGGTTATGCTGGTCACGGTGGTGCTCACGGTCATTATTAAGTAGTCGGTCCCGCTTAACACCCAAATGACAACGCAATGCTTACACTTTTTTCCTCTTTTGCCCACTTTACTACTGTAATACCTGTCAATTATAGAATTAAGTATTTTTGGGTAAAATATTTTTATTTCTAATTGTATAGTTAGAGTTGCAATGCAAAACACACATTTAAAGTAAACGAAAAACAGAAACGTCGACGACCATTGTATTTAGTGTAAAGGATGATGATAGAGCCCTTTGAGAAAAGCGGAAGGAAAGAAAAATATATAACTACAAGAACAGGATGTAGTAGAAGATAGATAAGAGCTCGGAGGAGTAAATTGTGAAACGTCTCAACCATAACACCTTGCAACTCTTCTAGAAAGCGATTGTGACGCAGAAGCATTCAAGGCATTCCCTCTCTCATCTAATATTAATTCTCTGTCTCTCGTTCTTGCCGTTATCTCTAAATACTCATTAATTGTTTAGTGAACTGTTGTAAATAGTATTTCATTATCTCTACCTCTTCTCCTCTCTCATTATCACTACGTCTGTCTCTTCTTCATATACATACAACATAAAAGTAATGCATGCTCATAACTCTTCTTCTCGTATATACTCGTGTAAATGTGTCATAACTGTAAATTTATGTGACTCTCTGTTTTTATCGCTCTGGCAAAGTTCTCTCTGATTAAACGAAATTCCATTACTTTAGATTATCTCTCACGACCTACACATTTATCTCTCATATACGTTTGGGACACATTTGTTAACTGAAAAAAAAAAACAACGAGCTTATGTTTTACTATAAAATAATTTCTTATAATTTAAATATAATTTTGTGTAAAAAAGCTGACAATAAAACAACTATAGAATGATAGTGAATTTGAAAAATTCATCGAATCGATTTTTGATTTTACCATTGGAAAGCAACTAAGAGTAACTCAGTTGGTAAGTAAAACCGTCTTTGAAATCTTTATTAAAATAATTATAAAAATTTGCCAGCTTAGTTTCTCTACCACATGTCAAGTTGGTCGAGTCCTACCACTTGGCTCCCAAGTGAAACAAAATATTTTTATTCCCATCATCATAATGACATGGGGGTATATTGGTATTGTGCAAACGTTTATAACACCCAGAAGGAGACACGCCCCAAAAAGTACACATATTCTTGATCAGTATTAATAGCCGATAGTGCTTGTGCGAATTTCTCTTCGGTACTTTCCCTTCGGCAAAAGTTGAAATATTGTTCTGAAATTTAATACAAATAATTTTTATACATGTGGATCGTATAGTGTTGCAAATGGGTTAAACCGAACCTACAGTGCTACAAAAAATTAATATGGTTTTTGGAGTTCTTCTCTTACAGATCAACCGCAGAAGATAGAGAATCAATTTGTTCCAAATTATTAGAAAAAACTTTTTACGTATTTCGAAAATTCATTTTCTTTCCATTTCTAAAAATGTTTTGATCTAGTTAAAAGTGAGGCCTTTTAATAGTTTAGGTAAGCAAATTATATCTAGCAATCGAATTTTAAAATTTTTCTATATTTAAATATTTATTACCCTCGGCCCATAACATGTCCTTTTTCGTTGAAATATTTCTGCAAACATCCGATCTATAGGTTGAACAGGGTAATGATTGTCGTACATATAAAGGTCAACAATTAAATAAAAATTTCTATAAGTGCACGCACTGCGTCCATATTATCCTCCCACAAATTTTGATTGAATTTTTTAACACCCATTTTCCTGCAGATATACCTTCAAACATACGATCTCTCGTGTTATAGACACGAATGTTCAGCGAATGCGCGGATCAAGTGGTCTACGCACGCAAAGTTTTGACGAATAATGTTAGCAGATTTCACTTTTCAGGTCGTACAGCAAAAAACTGCAGGCAGACATAGACTTGGTCAAATTGATTCAGAATATAGTTCCAATCAGGCAAGAGTCAGGTTTGATACAAGTTAAACAAAGTACATGATTTTAATCCTCTACAGCAATATGTTCTTGATTTGCTTTAGGCCAAATCTTAAATACCACATTTACATGAAAACTATGGTGGTGTCTAAAGGCTAAGTATAGATCTTCTAAATTGTGGGCATGTCCGTCTTTTTCGACGATGCCCATTTTCAATATGTTGCCGAATTTGAATTTTATGGTACTTGGTCCATTGTTTCAATTTACGGATAAATAGCAACCAACGCACAAAAACTTAAAATGTTTTTTCAAAAGTTCGCCTGTAGATCAGACTTTGATGGTGATCAAGAATATACAATATTTGCCGCCTCCTGGAGAGCATACCCCTATCTTATATGTACGGTACCTGAAGAAGTTAATAAAACCGTAGAAATTGAAACATTCTCTTCTCTAAGATATTTCATCTTGGGCTAACGATCTCAAGAGATGCATCTTTAAAAATTGTGCTTCAAGTCATATTTTTGGTTTATTACTGTTTCTTTAATAAACACATGGGTTACCTTTAAAACGTATTTTATAACATATCTTTGGGCTGAACAATATATCACGCATCTGTGACAATAACTGTTAAAGCTCTGTTAACCAACCAATTTATTCATTCATGTAATTTATCTAAAAAGTAAAAATTGAAAAAAATAACAGGAAAATGTAAATGAGTAACAAAAACAACCACAATAATAATAGTTGCCATAATAAACTGAATGTTGAATGATTAATAATTAGTGGGCAACAATAAAACTGATTTTTGATTTCATTGGCGTCTAAGAATGTGTATCATTTCCTGTGTTGTTGTTATTGCTATTGTTGGTGCCATGGCAGTGTGGCAACATGTAATAAGAAATCTCAACAATTATTTAAAAAAAAAAAGTAATAATTACCGATAATATTTATGGAAGGAAACTAAAAAAACTTGATTGCAATCTTTTGAAATATTAGGAATAAAAATTGTACAAAATATTACTCACCAGCGGAGCTCGAGAATGTGTTATTATGTTAATATATAATAAACATTGTATTGTGTTTAGGTGTTTATTGTTATCTCCGTTATTCGATTTTCTTAGAATTTTCAATTTCTTTAACAAGTCATTGCGGTAGAGGGAACACTTGTGCTGCCATTTAAGTCCAAAGACAATAGAATTCCACTGAATGTCAACTAGTTTCTTAATGTTTTTTTTCAAACACACATTGTATTGCATATATTTGTATACATTGTGTGTATGTTCGTGCGGTAGAAGTAAAGCAATACACAAGTAGCTGAAGTATTAGAAGTAATCAAGTGCAGGTGACCGCAGACCAAGTGTCATTTATTCAAGCACTGTTTTGATTCTTGAGTGTGTGCGGTTTCTAACATTTACCCATCAAGATTATTGTCATTTTAAAATTGCTTATGAACCAAAACCAGATCATTACCAATAAATGAAAATGTGGCCGAATGGTGTAAATTAAAGATTTTGACATTTGTCAATGTCAGGTTAACATGTATAAAGTTTCCAACCATCAATTGCGTATATGTAGTGTAAGCAATATGTTGTTTTGTGTCATTATGAAAATGATATTCAAATGATAGAATATGCTATAAACGTAGCTGATTTTGTTTTCTCATTTCTACTATCTGTAGATTTCTATTTAAAATGTACAAAATGGGCGAAGTGCCACGCCCACAATGAATCACGATCTATTTACAGCTATAAAAAGTTGAAATTTGATGCACATATAATTAATTTAATAATTATTTACAAAAAACCTTATTTAACCCAGAATTCAATTTTTAGTTGATATTAACGCTTTAAGAGCGAGCGAGAGTAGGTGCATACAACGCCCATTGTTTGTTTCTTCTAACGATTATTAACGTGCACGTTAGTACACTTTCGAAGTTTGCACCAAAACTATGGTAAGGTCTAAACCACAGGGTGAGCCAAGGTTATATTACATTAGAGCGAATGCTTGTAACGCCTAAACGGTAATTGCCAGTCTCATTTTCAAATATAACGATTTAGAATTAAAATCTGTCCGTCTGTCCATTCATACATTCCTTCATCCCACTTTAAGGCTCTCGTCGGATAAGGCCCTCTAAAAAAACAAAATCTAACACATTTCAGTTGATTTTATTTCATTTCCATGATTCAGCTGAGTAATGCAATAACAATGTTCAAATTAAACTTGTAACCTATAAAAAAATATGACCACAAAATGATTTAAATTAAATTTAAGAGTAATCAGTTACTTTAATTATTTTTTTACAATCTGTTGCAGTTGTTGTTAATTGTAATTGAATTACTTTCAAGTCTATGTCATGATTTAAGTAACCTTGAACCAGTCAGTAGGAATACATAACCGTGGACTCGTATAATATTTATTTTTTATACAAAAAAAATTAGTTTTACTCTAATATTTAAGATTGAAGGGATAAAAATTTTAAATAAAATTGGAATTTAATTGCTAATAAATTCATTTTGAAAATATTTCAAGTTTTCTAGTGCAGTTAGATAAAAAATTAAAAAAAGCTTTTTAGTTTAAGTCTTCCTTAAAGCTGCTTCTTTCTATTGCTTCTAACTGCATGAATATAAAAAAAACAAATAAAAATGTTATAGTTGGTCAAGCCTGACCATTTAATACCCCACACAGCATCTAGCTTTTCATTTTATACTACAATTAGTTGTGTCTGTATGTAGTTCTGTCGAGAAATATAATTATATGAAAAGCGGTTCTAAAAATGCTCCGATCGGATCCTAATTCGGCCAATTATGATGCTAATAAACTTTCCTTGGTCAAAGGTTGTCAAAATATAGGACCTTATGTGGGGGTAGGGTTCTAAAAATGGTCCGATCCTTGTACTAAATAATATTGAAATATCTCAATAAATGCGACCTTTAGATTGCACACAAATTTACAAGAACAGACGGACAGATGGACATGGTTAAATCGATTCTGATTTTGATTTTAAATGGATCGGTATAAATGAAGGTGGGTGTGGCGTTTGCCGTTTAGGAGTTACAAACATCCGCACAAACTTAATATACCCTCTTGCCACATGTGGTGCAGAGCATAAATACATAAAAAAATTATTAAAGAATTTAAAACTTTTATAAAAATATTTCCGATCTAAGATAATTTCAAGATTTTGTCTTATTTTCTAAGTAAAATTTTAAAGCGTTTGTTGCTTAAGTCTTTCATAAATAGTCATAATTGTTCTTTTTTACCATATGCACCAATTCCCACCATAGATAACGAACGCATGTGAAATAGAAAATTACTACAATATTTTTTCATTTTTTTTTTTCACTTAATTATCTATAATCCAGCAATTATTAGCTGTTAGCTAATATATGCAATATTTAAGTGACTAAGTTTGTATTTTGTTTTGTAGATTTTTTTCTGCCTGTTTGTTTAAAATAAAGAGAAAAAAGCAAAACATTTAACCTCTGGCTTTATTCTTTCTCACTGAGCGATTTGTTAATTGCTGTTATTTGTTGTAAATTATGATCCAGTTTTTGTTGCTTTGTTGAACTTTTTTCTCAGTGCTTAACAATTATTTGTAACTGAACTCGAAACTGCTTTCCGGCCTTGACAAATATTTTTTTCAATTATTTCCTTTGTTTTTTCTTTTTTTAAATATTCTTAAATGAATTAATTTTTATTTTGGAATCAAGTTGATTTTGAATGTTATTTAGTACTTTAATGTTTGAAATTATTGTTTTTTTGGACGTACTTACCTTTGCTAAAGTCTTTATGTTAGGTTATGAGGCGAGTAAGCACGGAAACCACTGTGGTTCTGTCCATATTTTTTCAAAGGAAATTTTTAAGATCAATGAGTTATTGAAATAGGGGTGTGGTGTTTCTTTTATTGGACTTATCTTACTTAACAACAAGAAATGATTACAAAATGGGCGGATTTCAAAAATAGGACATGAATAAGATATTATAACACTATGCCATAGCAATGCGCCACGGGTCAACTGGCACTAAATAAAACAAGTGAAAATGTCGTAATTGGTTCTACCCAACCATTTAATACCCTACACCACTTACTTCTACAACTTATGCTATAATTAGTTCAGTTGCATCCACAAATGCGAGTCGTTGTCATATAAAATTGATTTCTTGAAATTTCATTATCAAGAAAGACCGGTGTCTCTTCAACAAATATCGTCAATATATTGAAAATTATTTAGAGATTTGTTTTAAATTTTGGCGTTATGTGTAGAGGGGTTCTAAAAATGGTCCAATCAGGTGATCGATCGTTCTTGGCGCAATAGACATGTCTGTACCAAATTTTATTAAAAAATATGTAAAAGTGTAGCCTGCAGGGTTTTGTAGTGTAATCGCCCATATCAATTATTTATAATTACTTATAACTTATACATTTAGTTCATTATAGAATATCATTTAAATGAGTTCATAAGTCTTGAGCACTTGTGAATATCATATTTATATAGGTCAATGTAAAGTACATAATTTATAACCTAGGTTTAAGTATTCTAGTTGTGAGTGTAGTAGACTAGAATTTTGCATAAATAAGATAGAAAAACCCAAATAAAACATGGTTTAAACTCGTACGTGTCTTTGCTTTTCTACAACATCCGTCAGGCAGGCAGCAGGAGAGGTATGTAGATCACTAGTTTCTTTCTATGGTGGTATGTGTAGATAAATACACTATTATTTATTCATTTATATACTATCTGATGGTAAGATTCTTCCCTTTTGTCTTTGCCATGATCTGGACCACCATCATCTGTTCAATGGTATTTAAGGAGTTACCCTATGAAGATATCATAAAACTTATTACAGTTTATTACAAAAAATACGTGGACGAACATGTTTCAAAACGAAAATTTTATAAAGAAGTTTTTATATTTTTTTAATTTTTAAATGTTTAACATTAAAAAAGTAAATTAAGAGTTTTGCTATATTATTAAAAAAATCATAAAACAAGACATTTTATTGTTACAAATATATTTTTTTAGTATGTTATGTATGTCAAGTCACTTGGAACTCTATCTGTCCGCATTATTTTACCAAATTTGATTTCTATTCTGCTTTATAAATATTTATAATAATAAAATCACCTTGAAAATGATTAAAATTAAACCTGACCTATACGCCAAACCAAAAACATATTCTTTACATAAGAAACAAAAAAACAAAAACAATTATTTAACCTTCATAATTAACCGCAATAATAAGAAGTAGAAGAGGTAGTACATGCTTCAGTTTTAGAAAAAAAATGTTGGATGCGCTTCATATGGATGAAGAGCTTAAAACTGATGACAAGAAATGACGCTTAATGTTTTCTCTAATAAAACTTGAATAATCACTTAGCATGTTAGCATTTAACTAAGGAAGAATACGTTCTAATTAACCCTTTAGTAAGGAGCATTAGTAATTGAAGGACTAAATGTTATTATTTACGATTTAATTAAAAATTAGAATCTAAAATAAAAAACTTAAAAAACTAAATTCAGCTTAAGGCAAATCTCAATATATATCTCTTAATATAAATAGTGGGCGTGGCATTGTTCATTTCAATAGGGCATGTATTTCATATTAACTTACAAGTCGGATTATACGTCAAATGAATTTTTTTGTAAATTATTGGCATGTCTGTTAACCGACCATGCCCTTTTTTAAGGCATTGAGATGTAAGCTAATTATACATATGTATACCAAATTTCAATATCATAGGTAAGTTTTTGTGAAATATATATAGATTTTTGTCGATTGTGGGCGTGTCTGTTAGTTTACTTCGTCAATTTTCGGCGAATCGATGGATAGTTTACTTATTAACATGTGAACCAAAGTTCATCTTTATAGTTCAATTTTGTAGCAAATAAGTAGAATTTTACCGACTGTGGGCGTGCCTCCAGTCTTCTTAAAGCAAAGTACGTACAAAATATCAGCTTTATATCTCAAAATTTACGATTGTGAGGGTACCAACCTCAAAAGAACACACGGACGGACATATCTAAATAGACTCAGATGTTAATACTGAATAAGAGAATATATACTTCACAGAGTCTCCAAAGCTAGCTGTTGTAAAGGGAAAAGCAAAATTCAGCCTCAATACGCCCACAATTTACAAAACAAAAAATAATATTTTGCGCAGTACATGACTATACGGGTCATGTACTTACACTGTTTCAGGGCTGAATCAGCTGCTTGCCACCCTCACTGCTTGTATGTGAAGATGGCGGGTATTTAAGATTTAGCAAATGTGGTTTTTTTACTTACACAAGTACATGAAAAAGTAGTATATTCTGGGAAAAATATTATAAACCAACCACCACCCACCCTTCTCATGATTATCTTTCATAAGCGAAATTAGATTGTGATACTCTACCCTGACATTTTTAATCATTAAACATTAAAGAGTGTTACAAGTAAAGTAAACTCTTAGCAAAAAAAAAATAAAACTAAAACTAAACATGAGATCATATAACCGCAAGAAAATCTCCCATCAACTTAACACTCAGAGTGCAACTAACAAATGATCTCTTAGTAAAGCTTTAGGTTTTGTAACAATACAGAGGCAATGTGGGTTCATAATTGTGAAAGTGGTCCAAGTCACTGTTTTCAAAAACTAACAAAATTTTAAAATTTAAAAAATCAAAATCGTTGCATTCGACTACACCCATATAAGCTAATAGCTTGAGAAAATTTTAGTAAACATCTTCTTCTCACTGTTGTGTGCATGTTAGTACAAGCTGGAGAAGTAATAAACTAACAGAAGAGAACCTAACAGCGGGCATGGTAAGAGTTTAAGAAAAATTTTCATATAAAATGTAAACTTGCTGCAACACCTGTACAGTATTTCGAGTAAACTCAAACCGTTTAAAGCTCGAGCATTGCCAACGAATTTAATAAATAAATAAAATAATACAACAAAACAAAAGCATCATTTCTTTTCTTTCTTTTTTCTTTCGAAAAATTCATTTAGTAAATATTATAAAACAAGCCAAAGGTTTAATATTATTAATAATAAAAATAAATCAAGAAAAATCATGTTCCCGCTAAGTTGTGTTATTGTTCTGGTGGTAGCTCTAAGTGCTAGCATTGCGTACGCTCATCCTGGTTATGCGGTAGACTACTATGTGAGTGATTGTGTGCAAAGAAAACAAGTTGCGAAATAATCTGAAAAACAATTTGTCAAGTGTATAAAAATGCATTCAATAGGAAAGCGAATAAATTGTGAAAAAGAATCAATCAATCATACGCCCTGATTGTCTGCTAAGAATATTCCCGTCCTTTTTCTAACTCTTAGAACATTTTTAAATGATTATATGATAACTCGACCTCTTGCACTTTTCGAAAGGTATAGTGTTTGAGGAGAGGACTTAGGTGCCTTAAAACCTGCACAACAATGACTTTTGGGTGGAATTCTGTCTATGTTGATGCCATTCTGTAAATGATTTATAAAATCTTGTTAGGGGAAGTGTTGGTAATGCTGCTTCATTTCCACTATTTATTTATTTTTAAAATTAATTTATATATATATAAATATTTAATCAATGAACAATGTAAAATAATTTCTTTCTCACAAATAAAATTATAAATTATTAATGAAAGATATGTTTTTACATTTTGACAAAATATATAAAATCATACCCACATATTTCTTGGAACAACAAATATTTTAAGAGTGTTGGTGTATAGTACCACCACACCTCCAGCACGAAGAGGATCCATCAATATCAAGCATCGATTCCCTGATAACTTTATCAGTTAAATAGAATTTTAATAAACTTTTTCAATATTTACCACTTGAGGCAGAGGGTACATTAAGTTTGTGCATATGATTGTAATTTCTATACGGAAAATGCTACACCCACCTTTAATTGTACCGATCGGTTCAAAATCAAAATCTGAATCAATTTAACCATGTACCTGTGTCCGTCTGTCTGTCCATGTGAAATTTTTGCACCAGCTAAGGTCGTAGTTTATGAGATATTTTGATAAAATTTGGTACAAGAACATGAAAAACTCTATTGAAAATGAACTACATCGGACCATTTTTAGAACACCTCCCCATATAAGGTCCTGTTTTAATGGGAGTCTTTCTATGGCACAAAATCGCAATTCTTATAATTTTTTACAACCTTTGGTACAGAATAGTTAATTGGCTTCATATATGCATGCACCAAATTTGGACCTGTACGAACAACTTTTTGAAAACCTTCCCATATAATAATAACTTACGAAGTGATTTATACGACCTTGGTAAACGCAGCGTTTTTCGAGATAACAAATGTCAAGATTTTGCAATCTGCTTAAGAAAGAAAGATCTTCTAAAATTCCGCCTCACGAAAGTGACTTGGTTATAAATTATTATTATTACCGCGAAGTTATTCAAATTGCTCACTTCTACTTAATGAAGTGAAAAGTGTTTTTAACCGTTCTCTCATTTCCATTTTCATTTATCTTCCATATTATTTTCATAGTCTCCTCCAAAATATGCTTTCAACTATGGCGTATCCGATCCCTCAACCGGTGATGTTAAATCTCAGCATGAAACGCGTGAAGGTGACGTCGTTAAAGGTGATGAGAATTCATGACATTTTTTCATTCTTCCTTGTTTTCTTTTCTTTTCTTTTGATTTGATATTAATTTTTGATGTTTTATTACAGGACAATATTCTCTAGTAGAACCAGATGGTTCAGTGCGTACTGTGGATTATACAGCTGATCCGATTAATGGTTTTAATGCGGTGGTAACCAAATCTGGACCCACCATACATCACACACCAACGCATGTGATAAGCAAACCAATAGCTTTGACTGCACCAGTTAAACCGATTATAAATTATCAGGCAGCAGCACCGGTAGTGGTGGCCCATTCTCCAGCGCCTTATGGTAAGTAAAACATTTTATAAAAAAAAAATTTATAAATAAAGTTTGTAGATTTAATTATGTAGTGATTAGAATAATTTATGCATTTAATGATAGTGGGAGTAGTAGTAGTAGTAGTAGCAGTAGTAGTAGTGGTAACAATTAGTATTATAGCAGTAGTTGGTTGGCTGACTAAATTCCTTCAGGCTCTTAAGCGTTTCCTTACCTGCTATTGTCTCCGTCTTTCAACCTCCCTGCCCCTACCCCTGCCCCTGCCATCGCGTCGAGCTGCTGTAACGTACATTTGTTAAATGTTGTTGCAAACATTTTTATTACTATTTCATTTATTGTTGTTGTTGTTATTTAAATTTCCCTTTGTTTTACAATAAAACGTATTGTTGGTTGTTGTTGCTTTTGTCATTTTCCATTTTTTATTTTTATTATTATTGTAAACCGTTTTTCGTTTCTCACATTTTAAAGATGCCGGCATTGACACATATCGTAAACTTACATTGTTTAGACGCCGTCATGCCAACTACTACTATAACGCACAAATGCTTAAGTTACGGCCACCCCAGTATCGACCACTTAACCTTAACTACGGCGATACTCACATCGATTACAACACTTATTTAGCACAACATTACTAAACATACGAAACGACACTTGCAAAGGAATCGAAAGGAGGTTCCTTACAATCGCTTCTTAAATTATGAACAAAATTTTATAGAACAAAAGAAAAACAGAAAGTGAGTGTTGACCATGCGAAATGTAAACGTAAGCTTAAGGTTATTTACGTCCTACTTTAAAAGATTATCAATAATACTTTAAGATATCTTAGGCTTAGCGTGCAGGTTACGTAATGTTGTACAGGGGGAGGAAGAAAGATGGATACTCTCGAGTAACGTCATGGGATGATATGAGAATAATTTTTCGAAAAAACTTCAAAAACAAAAGTTGTCGGGTTAGAAGCAGATAGATCAAGATCAGGGTTATCATCTTGAACCCGACAATTCTAATATTTGAAGTTTTTTTTTTTTTTTGAAAAATTTCGTGAGTTGCCATCTTTTTTCTTCCCTCTATATAATGTAAGTAAAAAAGCTGGCAAATTGTGGACGGGTTTTCTTTCCTATACGGTTCATTTTCGGGATATCGATGCTGAGAAAATTTCAATTTTTTGGCTGCGTTCATATAATCGTAAGAGGTTTTCATCAATTGTGGGCGTGACTATTACCGATTTCACTTAATTTAGGAAATATAAAACTGCTTGCTTATAAATTCTTAATGTCTAAACTAAATTTCAGCTCAATACTTGACTTTTAGTATTGTGAGCATTTTAACAACAAGCGGACCTACAGACGGACATAGCTTTATCGACCAAAACTTTGTTGTTAATGAAGTTATATGTATATATATATATATTATGGAGTTTTTGGAGCTTCTTTCTAATGATTACAAATGGAAAGACAAACTTTGTATACCTAAACTATAACAAAAAAACATGTTCGGGGTTATCAACATAAATGTTGAAGATTACAAGTATGCACGATTTGTATTAAATAATAAGTGTATATAAAATGTGTAAAAATGGACAGACATGGTTGCAAGTGCACAACCGATACAGTAGAGTTTATATAAAGATCACCGTACGTCTTCTCTAGAAAACAGTCAAAAATATTGATCAACTTAGGTAACTAGTCGATAAACTCAAACAGTCGTTTTGGTTTTTATTAATAACAAGCATTAACATTTCATTTAATAATCCACACAGTCAGTCATTAATTTGTGGTTTGAGTGGCCATCACACAAAACGAAACAAAACCAAACGAATAAACAACAAATTATTTTGTTGATTCAATGTTTTACAATAAAAAAGATTTACCGTTTAAGAACATTTTCGCGAGTTTAATAGAAAATCGTTTAAATTGATTAAATGGAGCTTGACTACCGGTCGCAAAGTTGACTGGTCATGATTTCAAGGCAAATTGATTTTGCGTGTGCGCGCAAGCATCGAAACGGAAAACTTTGCCCGTTTTCTTTTGTTCGTCCGTTCGTTCGTTCATTTGTAAGCATTAATTTTTATTTGCAATTATTTTATTCAAAAACTTCTGGTATCTTGTCATTGTTGTTATTGTTGTTGTTGTTACAAAATAAAATATAATATTATTGTTTGTTGCTATTACACTAACATTTACAAAAATATTATTCTTATTAAAAAAAAAACAAAAACAACAAAAACAGCGCAAATATGTTTTCATTGTTTTGTTTTGTTTTTTTTTTTTTTTTTTTTGTGAAAAAATTAAAAAAATACAAAAATTTTCCCGTAAACTTATCAAATTTGGGTTAATTATATGTAATATGATTTTTCGTTGTTGTTGTTGTTGTATTCATTTTCTCAATGTTGTTTTTTGTTTGTTTTTCTAAGAAGTTTTTTTCGGTGTATGTGAGAAAAATGTTATGCAAAAACCGATAATAATGGTTAACTTGGAAAAGAAGAAAAAGAAAAATACAACAATAACAATAACAATACAGATTTGTTTTCTATTTATGCTCCATTATAAAACTGAAACAACCAAAGCATTCATAAATGTCTTCACAGATGACACGGATGACGCATTAGCAACACAACTGCACGATGGAAGTGACAACACACACACACAAGTTAATACAAAACAACACAACAGCCAAAAAAAAATAACGAAAAAATTCATTTACTAATAGATGCTGTTGATGACTGTGACGACACATAGACACTTATGAGTGGAATTATGATTGTGGGAAATATGTATTCTTTGCCGGATAGTACCGAGACAACCCACAAAGTATTACAAATCTTTTAACAGTAATTTACATGTTCACAAAGCCGAAAGACACAAAAACAAAACATTTTTAGTTAACATGTTCTACATTGCGTTAGAAGGAAGGCACGTTATGCTTATGAGTGTGTAATCATCAAAAGATCACTTGGTTGGGACTGTGTGTATGAATCAATCAACCAGCTAAGTCTGTCTGTCCGTCTGTCTCGTTTTTCAAGGATTTCTTCTATTGTTTCAAATTAAAGACTGAAATTTGGCCTAAATATTAAAGAAATAGTTTGCAACCTCAAAGAGTAGTCGGGCAGCGTTGAGTGCAAGGTGTTGAAATTATTCAACTTTGTTTCGCTTTTGGTTTTTCTTTTATGTCTAAAATGTAATTATTAGTGTTGTTGTTACCCTCGATGCGTTATTAATTCACTTTTTTATATAAATTTTTTCTTTTCCTCATTTTTAGTACAAAAGTCGTATGTGGCCGCTTCTGCTCCCATCCATTATGACTACGATGACGATTATTACCATCAATATTTATCACCTTACAGCTCTTATGGGGATCATCACTATCATGGACATTATTAAGCTTTCATTTGTATTTTTACAGTTTTTTTTTTCTCTAAATGAAAATAAATTTTAATTATATCGTACATCGCCAAACTAGTTCAACTGCATAAAAGACATAAAAGAAACACGTATGAAATAAAGTGGAGATGTTTTCTATCAATACAAGTAATTGCAAATTATTTATTTACCCATGAAAAGCTACAAGGTTACAGGCTACGACACATGAGAGAGCGAAATAAGGAAGTCAAGAAGTGCTATTAGCGATGAGTATATATATAGGTTTTTATACCCCCACTATACTTGTATGTAAAAAACTTCATAACAGACTCAAAGTCACGCCTCAATCAATTTAATAATATCCGTTTACGTGGCCGTATCTACGATTCTGATTAACATAAATTTTGCAATGCTTTCGAACACCACCTCACCTCAAATTTTGTGGGAAAATCTTACACTTTACAGACTAGTTCATCGTTAATGTAATGTATGGCTTTTTACAAGCTTAAATAGTCATTTGCTTCTCGAACCAACCACGACTTTCACAGTAATAGTCTTAACTGACGGTGGCTTACCAATTCAACGCGACATTGAGTTCAATTTCCAGCTGAAGAACCTCCTTTACTTTTTCCCTCAGCTGGCTTTGAACCTGTGTCCCAAACTCAGCTACTGAAAGATTCATCATTAACTAAAACAAAAATTAAAAACATTATATCGGCTAAAATACTCTTGGTTAGCATTAAAACCTGTCAAAATCAATCTAACCATGTCCGTCCATCTACTATTGTTACTCTCTCCTTCGCAAAACTATGAAAATATTAACTTCACATTCCTTATCTTCCTACCTACGAATATTAATGCTATTTGAAATTCGGATAACAGCCACATAATTAAGAGAAATCTTTCATGAGCACGAAACTGCAGACACAAATTATATATATTTGTATACTGTATCGATCGATGTATTGAAAATGGTCGGGGTCATATGGCAGACATGCCCACAATGTATTCTAGTGCATAATTCAACTGCTGAAGTAATATGCAACATAGATGGCACATATGTATGCATGCCACGCCTACAAATTACGCATAAAAAAGGTGGGTAGTCAAGATTATCAGCGAAACAAAACGTTTTACTTGTTAAAGAAAAGTCTACGTTAAGCTGTTGTGTTGAAATTGTCATAAATAAACTGTTAAACATATACTGTTATATATAAAGTATTATGTGTAAAGTGTTATTTGTAAACTGTTATATGTTAACTGTTATACATAAATTGGTATACATGAACAACATTGTGCGTTATAAATATTTTTTCAAATTAAAACTTTTTACACAAAAACTGTTAGTCCAATCCATAACAGTTGTGAAAGTAATTTATTAAATATTATACTCGTGTGCCTGCACCACTTGTGGCAAAACGTGCATTAAGTTTGTGGAGGTGTTTGTATCCTCTAAGCAAAACCTATTACACCCAACGTCAATTATATCGATTGATTTAGAACCACTTTTTAAATCCATTAAAACATGTACTGTTCGTCCAAATAAGTTGGATATTTCTATGAAATTTAGTTTAAGGACATGTTTGGAACCCTATTAAAAATGTACTGAATTGGACAATTTTTAGAACCCCTCCCCATATAAAGTCCCATTTTAAGGGAAATCTTTATATGACGAAAATTCATGATTCTTAATATTTTGAACAAAATTTTAAGTATTTTAATATTTAGGTGGAACCAAGAGGTAAAGGATCGGATATAACAAAATTTTCATTCATTTTTTACAAGTATAATGCAATCATTTCACTCGTTTTTATTAAATGTCGAATTGTTATAAAATGATCAATACCTTATAACTTTTATATGAAAACTGTTATAACAGTACAGTTATTATTGTACAGAAATCAAAATAAACTTTTCAAAATATGTGGAAGACTAATTTTTATACCCCCAATTATAATGATTATGGGGGTATATAGGTTTTGTTCAAGCGTAAGTACAAGCCACGCCCAAAAAGTATAAATATTCTTGAGCAGCATCAATAGACGAGTCTATTTAGCCCACCTGCAACTTTTTCTTTTTTCTACTCTTGTAATATCGAGCTGGAAGTCGGAACACATAATATTTACTAGCGTTTACAGTTTGGTATAGCAAATGGGCCAAATCGGTCCATACCCAAACTAATTCTTCAATTAAATATATTTTTTTCAATTGCAGTCAAGAAAACTTCGATTTTGAATCTAAATAGTCTGAATTTGTCCTTTTTTGTGCTTTCTAATGGTGTATGAATGAAGAAAGTTGAACTAGCCATTCGGGAGATGTATTAAAAAGAAGAATAGAATAATTTCACAATATGCGTGATTAGTATGAACAATGCACACGTTTACGCGCATGTTTGCTTTTGTACAAATTTGTATCGTTATTTAAAAAGTTTGCATTACTTCTAAATTATTAAGCGGAGGATTCTAAAATTAGGCAGAGCTGTTCATATCAGTCCCCTTTATATTTGATTATCGTCTTGGAGTTGACCACGCCTCTTGTAAAAGTTGAAAGTTAATTTCGAAATACTCTTGTCCTATAAGACATGTAGATCTTAAATTTGTAACAAATCATTCCCATGTGTGCCTTGGTTTTAAAAATGGGCTTAAATGAGCCATTTATCTTTTTACTCTTTACTTTTCACAAAGCAAACGGAATAGTTGTTGTTTTTAATAAAATATACTAAAATATAATTTTGTCAGAATATTAGCAAAAACGTTCTATAAATTTAGACAATAACCCACGCCCACCCGTAGGGAATACATTGTGAAATTTAGAATTCCTCCTTTATATCGGGAACAAAGTTGTAAAAGGGGGCGTGATTAGTAAAGGTATGCGTACACAGTGGTCAAAAACCTCAACCACGTTTTACTTGCGTTATTATGAGATAATTAAGAAACTGTGCAAAATGGTTTCTAGGCAGCAGTTTTGTACTTTTCTATTATATATTTATACCCTTTACTTAATTTATCATTCTGATTATAACACCGAGAAGGAAGCGCCAGAGACCCCACAAAGTATATATATTCTCGATCAGCATGAAAAATTTAGTAGATCTAGAGATGTACGTCCGTGTGTCCGTATGTCTGTCTGTTGTTGGTAATCTAACGGGCGTAAATTTTGAGATAATGAGCTAAAACTTTGTACAATTTTAATCTTCGCTTTGATCGCTATGGGCAATCGGTCAAGAGCCACGCCCTCACTCAACAAAAATCTATATATCTGTCACAAAATTTGACCTATGAACTTTAAATTTGGTGCACACATATATAGATATGATGGCCAATGATATGCTAAAAATGGGCGTGGTCGAATAATAAAAAAGCCCACAATTTACAAAACACTATACCCCACGTAAAACTCGAATTTCAAGCTGTTAAGTGATACATGCACTATTACAGGGCGTATTCACATACTTGTCACGCGCACTCCTGTAGATGTGGAGGGTATTTAAAATTTGGTCTAAGCCAAATTTAGTTTTCTTACTTGTATTAATTTTAGCATAAAAGCTTAAAATTGTATCAGTTAGTAATAATATACATTATAATTAATGAAATGAACTAAATGAATAAATAAAATATAAATAAATACATTTCGGTGGGTGTGTAACAAATGTGATTATTAGATATTTCCTTCCTATATATAAAACACCTTTTTCACGTAAGTAAAAGACTGAAACTTTTTCAAAGTTATCAGGTTTCTCTATTTGAAAAAAATATATTGATATTGCCACGCCTAAATGGCATATTTGTTGAAATAAATTCGAGATATTATTTCTGTATTATTTGGAGCAATAATGTAGTGTTGTTGTATTTGGAAGATATTAACCGTGGTGCACTATTACCCTAGATTTGACACACGTCTAATCACTGCATTGTCAGTGCTTTCTTAGTCCAATATAACTCCACCTCGTATAGCTAAATGTAATCTAATGGAAATCTAAAATTCGCAAAACATATTATGCGATGAAACGTTTAGATTGAAATCTCCAACGACTGATTACTTAACACATTACTCACAATTCTGCCTACATTTGCAAATTGTGCTTCTCTCATCCACCCAAGAAAAAACAATACTTTCAAGGTTCCTCTTTTTCCAACACAACAAAAACAAACAAAACAATTTTACTCATTATTGTCAAGAAAACTAATTAGAATTGACTAAAATTCAATGCAAATACACACATGTGCGCACATACACACCATACTTGCCATAATATGCAATAACTTTTATTGGATGCTAGTCAAACTGAATTGTAGGTTTTATTAATGAAATTTCTTAAAATCATTACATTACAAAATTGTCATACGCATGCATCGCATAACATACAAACCTGCTACCGACACACAGTGTGGGCAGCATAATAAATAGCTAAATGAAACAAGTAGCAACAGCAACAATGGCACCACTCAAAACGCAATTTATCAGAAATCATTTTGATGACTTAACTAAACTAGGAAAAACTAAACACATAGGCATGGAGACGGACAGTTTTGTTTAGAAAAAAAACTTTGCATGTAGAGATGGCAGTAGATACCTGCAATGCATGTTATGCTTTAGCCAAAATGTTATGTGATGTGATGGGTGGATTTTTTTGTATTGACTAATTTGCATTTATGTTTTTGTATTGTACCCGGCACTAGTAGATGAAGTTTATGTTTATGGCTGCAAATGCCACATAGTTTATTGGAATTAGAATTACCTCTTGAACTGATTTCCCGTCATGTCCGCCTGTTATCTGTTATGTTGCTGGGATTATGCGATTTCAATGGTCAGGCTTGACCGACGCCAACGTAATGACTTTCATTAGTCAGTACTTGATACAACAGTTCCCCGTGAAGTAGTTACTTTTCTTTTGGAGAAAACTTCCTTATGTACTTTCTTCTTCTTCTTCTGCTTTACTGTCATTACTTTGCATAGTATTTGATTTATTATTATTTTTACGGGTCATTTAACATTTTTTGCTCGATTTTCTGTTTAGCTTGATGAACTTTACTTTGTTAGTTTTTCATACTTTGAATTCAACAGCTTTTTGCAAACTTTTTAAGCTTTCATTTAAAACATTTGAGAGAGGTGGTAAAAAGTTCACTTTAAGTTGAATAAATTTTTATTAAAGTACTTTTTGGCGTAGCGTTAAATCATAAGCTTATGAATTAAATATTATTAAATAAAATTCATTTGGAGTGTGGTAGCATGGTAATGTAGACTTTGCTAAACTTTGCTAAAAATGAAAATTTTTACGCGAATATAAGCAGTTTGTTACTTGAGTCTTTAGTTTGGATGTTTTACACTGAAAACCTCAGTTTGTTTCTTGACTCTTTAGTTTGGAGGTTTTACGCTTATAACTAAAGACTCAAGTTACAAACTGTAATAAACTATTACGTTTTTTGTATCGTTTTTTACATCCCTTGCGTTATTTCATATATAAATTAAGCGAAATCGGTGTACAGCCGCAACCACCAAGTATTTATTTATCAGGCAAAAAATGTTCCTTTAAAGTTTAAATTTGTTACAAACATTTTTTATTAGTAGAAAACATGGGCATGGCTGGGTAACAGGCCCGCCCACAATTTACTCTTTGATTTTTCAATTTATACGTAATACATACTCCGCCAGAGAGCAGAATGCGCACAGCTTGTATATGGATGTGGGGGGTATTTAAGATTTTGCCTAAACTGAATTAATTTAATTTATTTTATTTTTTTATTGTTACAAGGAGGTACAGTATTGATTATTCCACCCAAGCCAAAAGCACGAATATTTTTCCTTAAGAGTGACACTCTTGGCCGCCATGTTATACTATACCTCCATAAAACCTTATAACCGCAGCATTTAGTTAAAATTTATTAAGAAAAACAAGACAATTTTTATTAATTTGTCTCAATTATGAACACCAATAATTATAAGTGACACCTTTTGATATTATTTATTTTTTATGATTTTTTTTCTTTTTGTTGTTTTCAATCATTATTCAGTTATGTGACCAACAATTATCTCTTTACTGCTGGTTGTGAAATTCTTATAAGAAAAATTCCTGTCACATGCCATAGCTTGTATGATGTTGATAAAATTTTATTAAAAAAATTTAAAAAAAAATACACTTGAGTAAACAACACGTGTTGATATTAATCAAGTAGAAGAATTATACAAAGCCATTAGTATCAAATTGTAGTACTGGGTTATGTGGACAATTTATATTATTTTTAATAAAAAATCGATACAAGTTATCGTTCTATTATCGATATATATATATGTTCAACACCTTTCATGTTTTATAACAAAACTATTATTAAAGTTACCGTTAAGTTATCGATTACATGTACATACAACCCAGCTAACCTTTAAATTATCGAGCATTTTATGACGGATAACAAGCGGGTGATTAAGTGTACATGTAGTTCGTTACTTATGACCAATGATCGTATTGTATTGCGGAAAACATTTTTCCAATAGCAAATTATTTAAAACAAAAATAAAGTGTTGAGTTCTTCATGGTTTCTTTAAACTCTCATTTATTTAAAGTTTTATGTGCATGGTACGCTATTATATTCGTATGATACCGCTCGTACCTTTGCGCTTACTTGTAGCACTCGTACATGTGTGTATGTATGTATATAAAAATAGTGTATTGTTTGAACATTGATTGATACTTACATAATGATCAAATTCTGTAGTCATTTACATCTATATGATGTGATTATGATTTATGTGTGGGTGGAGAAGTGTGAGGCTTTTAAAAACAAATCATTTTAAGCTGCTCTTCTAGTATTATATAATGCAAAAATCTTCAAGTTGTTAGAAATTTCATAACAAACTGGAGATCCAAACTAATATTATTTTACATAACGTTTATTGCATAATTAACGCCTGGCAAAGAATTACACATGAACAGTCACCGCTACTGGAAAAACTATTAATTGAAACAAGTAAGAAAACCAAATTTGGCTCAAGCCAAATCTTAAGTACCCTCCGCATCTACATATAAACAGTGGGCGTGGCAGATATATATTTACGCCCTCTAATATTGTGGGCATTATGTTTCAACTTGAAAGTCCATTTGTCCAACTTAAATAGCGATCTAGGTAAAGTAATTATAAGTGCCGCTGGTCTCTGGCGCCTTCTTTCGAGTGTTTCAAATGGAATGATAAACTTGGCATACCTCCATCTTATATGTCGGCGATTGAAAACATGCAAACCACATGTCATAAATTTAATGTGTAATCATGGAAAAAACAAGTAAAAAAGCTATAATTGAATAGAGCCAAATCCAAGATACCCTCCATACATTTGATGACTGGGAGCGTGGACTTTTACCGACTGTTTAATGTACTGTTTATATGTATGTTGCTCTATACTTTATAGATAACAAATTGCACTAAAGTATTTATTGATTGGGTTCACTTTTTTATATTTGTTGTATGTGGAAGAAACTTCTATTCTGAATTTTAAGTATATAATTTTATTTACATGCTTAGCAATTGTGGGCGTGTTTCTAAGCCGATTTTGTCTATAGGTCTTTTAAAAAAAATATCTCCATAGTCTCCATATTAACTCAACATCACAATTTGCACCTACAAGAATGGTTTCTTTAAACTTGAAGTAGACACGGACAGACGGACATCATTAAATAAACTCATATGTTGATGATGATTAATAATATATTTGTACTAAGGTAAGGTAGCTGAAGCCCCCACAAGGTAGCTGAATACAGAATGACAAACTTAGTATGCCTCCCGTCTTGTATGGAGGACATGAACATATGTTAAGTAATTAATTTTACATTTTATTATTATTCATGTTCATAAATATATACATATGTATATGCATACTAATGCACACACACACCCATATATATATTTGTATAATGGTTAAGTGACAAGGTAGAGATTTAATCTAATCATGCAAACATCTATCAGTTTAACATTCAATCAAAGTTCAGATATTTGCTAATGATCTGTTTGTGTGCGGAATACTTTTCTACATTTGTGCATTGATATTATTGTTTAGAGCTAAAACAAATGCTAATTATTGTCTAAAGTAATCAAGAAATGCAATTGTTCTATTAACACTCAGCATCCTCTTAAGGAAAGTCGTACATACGTACACAATTATTAATTAATGTAGAAATAAAAGACTAGCCAGACATCATAATTAAAGCTTACTGTTGGCTAATATAAATATGACAAATAAAACAAGTTGTCCGTGCATAAGATGAAAAGTCAATGAATAGATACTCTACGGCAATAACAACTAACATTTATACCCTTGTTTGTTATTCCGTTTGCAAACCCCAGAAAGAGGAGTCAGATACAAAATTTATAAAAGTCAGTGTGGACCTAGATATGTCCGTGCAGGACTTTAAGCCTTTGCCCTTTTGTTGTAATGCTCCCTTCCCATAAATTTTGGAATATTCAACTAATATTTTGTACATCCTACCGGTCGGCTAAATTGAGCTAAATCGATTGCAAGGCACGTCCACAATCGTCAAAAAGCTCCCGCCAAAAATTGTTGTACGAACTTTAATGCCCAAGTTGGTGTACATATATAAAAATGGACGTGTACGAATAATTGTTGACCCGCCCACATTTTCAGAAAAACCTTATTAGGTGCATAAATCACCTTGTGTATTAATGTGTAATGAGAGCGTAATTAGGTACCTGACACGTCCACTGCTTGTTAATATAGATGTGGAGGAGGATTCTAAGATCTAGTCTGCAGCTTCTACCGCACTTTGTTGTTACTGATGTTATTTATTATTATCGCCTTAGTTGCTCCATTAAACTGCCGCTTCATTATAATTAAAAAGTTTGATTTGTGCATTAGCAGTCTCAAAATCAAATCAAATCAAATCAAAAATTAATAATAAAACGCAATAATCTCTTGTACTAATAATCATGTTTTATGTGGCAGTGCGAGTTGAATGAATCAAAGCATGAATGAAGTAAATACAATATATGGTATTATTGAGTAAATAATACTTTGCAATATCATATCAAGGTAAACTTCCTTATAAAACAACAACAACAACAACAATGTCAATAACAAAAATTAATGAAGATATGAATACAAACTTAACTGAACCGAATGTTTACAAGTTTCTTTGAAGCCTTTAGATTGAACGCTCTTTTTATATCGCACTTGCCCTCTGTGATAGATAACGGTATGTTTAATGTCATATATTTTATAATAATAACCGTTAGTTTTTAATAAATCATTAACCAACAAATTCTACTTAGTTCTGCCAGTCATAAATAAATCTAAAAAATAACAAGTAAAAGAGTAAATTTGGCTTAGGTCAAATTTTAAACACCCTACTCCGGCCATCTATATACAAGCTGTGGGCGTGAAAGGTATCTTATTACTTACATTAACACTATACAGATTCATATATAAACGTAGAAAGAGAGGCTTTTTGTAAATAGTAGGCGTGTCTGATATTAGACCACGCCCATTTTTTTACGAATCTTTAACTTTGTAGCTCAATTTTTGTGAGAAATAGATAGATTTTTGTTGATTATGGGCGTGCCTCGTAGCCGATTTATCTCAATTTATCCTGCTGGTTATATGTAAAGAAATTCACCCCAAATATCTCAAAATATACGATCGTGAGAGTGTCAAGAAGAGAAGGACCTACGGACAGACATTTCCACATCGACTCAGTTTCTGCCTGTCGTTAGAAGAATGACAAACTAAGTATACCTCCTTCCATTTTATGTGGAGTGTATAAAGATATTCCAAAGCAAACGAATCTTGAATATAGTGAACAGTTATATAACATATGATTTGCTAGTAATACGATACTTATGTTAATATTTATTTAATTAATTTATAGCTTAATATGCAGCTTTGTCATATCGTATAAAAATAAGCTCGATTTCTACTGTGGTCTTGTGGTCGTGTGGTCGTATTAGAAAAAGTTAATCTTTTCTTAAATAACTATAATTTGACTTTTATAGATGTTTGTTTTTGTTTTTGTTTTTGTTTTTGTTTTTTTCTTCTTTGTTAGCATTTAATGTATTTTTCATTAATTTTCGTGTGTATGTGTGGCTTTTATTTATCTAAAACCAGCTCATAAAACCTCGTATGCTTGCTGCAACACATCAACCATTAACGTGTAAGTGTTAAAATACTCGTAATAATTATTTAATAAAATGCATGTTGGAAATCTTTCAAAGGCGTTATCTAATCCATAGTATATTATTGAAATAATTGCAATTTTTTCGTAATTACATAGCATATGAGAATGGCTCAAGTAAATGAAATGAAAATATTTTCAAGTCATATTTTAGAAATATTCCCATGAAAGCAATTACTTTTCGGATTTCAAGTAAATAATTGCATATTATTACAACATTTAGTGACGGAAAATTCAATTTCCTCTTAACATGACATAATATGGAATGTAGAAGAGGGTGGTCAGCTCGAGATGAGCGACATGGTTGCAACGTCCAACGTGACGCTTAAGTCATTACATTTAGCCAAACTTTCTGATTTGTGTTAAGCTGTGTACCTACATTTTTAAATTCAAAAGTATACCTTAAAAGTTATCATCATCATTACATGCCGATTACAACCTCTTTAGACCACGCGCTTCGATCTTTCGTATGCCTTCTCCAATGTTGTACACAATGTTGTTGTTGTTGCATAGCATCAAATATTGGATTTTGGATCTCCCCCTTTTCGCTACGTCGTGAGAATACCAACAACAGACACACGGACACACGGACATACATGTCTAAATCGATCGACGCTGATCAAGAATTTTATACTAAGAACTCAAAGAGATGTCTAACAAATTCGTCACACTCCTCCTTCATAACTTGTATCAATTACCTGGTATATATATGAAGATATAAAATTACCAATACACCATTAAATTGATGATTACAGTATCCTTACCTACACACATACAAGTACATAAAGATTAATTTGTTAACAAATTTGATAACACGTGAACGTGTTATATAAGTAACATAAAAACTGCTGCCTACTGTTGAAAATCAAGCCGATTATTTTAATATAACGCCAAGCTAAGCCATGCTATGCTACATAAGTATTATTAACACAATTATATATTTCGAATCGATAGTTTTTGCTACTTTTTCTTTGCTTAACGCACGCAATCAATGGAAAACCTGGACCATTACAAATTCATATTTTTGACTATACAACGGTACCGATAACTGTTTAACGTTAAATTTTAAGTGAAACTAGTTTTGACCACTACCTCAAACGTACAAACACATAATTTTTGTCATGTCCTAATAAAACTATTAATACATGTTTCATGTTGAAATGGGCCAAGTAGACGGACTTGCAGGCACTGTCCTAGTTTACTGCTAAGCTTATTTGTTATCGTTATTGTTTTCTTTAGGACGTTTTTTCAACTTGATATTATAAATGATTTGTTAAACTTCAACTGGGTATTTCAGCACCTTGCTGTGCCGCCTATACTGCGAGGTATATTGAGTTGGCGTACGTATATGACTCGCATAAAATAGTTAAGTTAAGTATGTTTTACATGTTATCTTAACCGAATTCTGCAGCAAAGGAACGTTTGTAAATTGGGCGCGTACTTGACGTAAGGGGTGGCTGTTAAGCGATACTCTAGCAATCTACAAAGACCAAGAATTTCTCTTAAAATCGGCTAAACAGGACACCTATAGTGTGAAAATATGGTAATTTTTTATACCTTCCTTATACTATCTTATACTAAGATGGGAAGTAAGTTCACCAAGTTTGTTTTTCCATTTGCAACACTCAGAAAGAGGTCTCTCAGAGTCGCTGCAAAATATATATATTCTTGATCCCCATCAAAATCTGAGTTGATTTAGACTTGTGCGCCAGTGAGTCTGTCTGTTATTTATACTCAGTCGTAATTTTTGAGATATTAAAATGAAATTTTGTACGCAGATCCTTATTTAATTTGAACAAAATCCATCAAAAACTACGCGCGCAGTCGACAAAATTCTATTTACCATCCACAAAAATTGTCTTATAAAGTTGGAAGTTGGCACAAATATTTTTATATCCATATACATATACTCCTTTTATCGATTTGCCGAATATGGGCATGGTCAGATAACACGCAACTTACAAAAAAACGTACCCAGTGCCAAACTCGACTTACAAGGCGATACGTAATATATACACTATTAAAAAGCATAAAGATGAACCTGCTATTCCCACCGTTTGTATGTGGAGGGGATTTAAAATGTGTCTAAATTTATCTTTATATACTTGCTATACCAATTGTATGTTATATGTATGATGTTAAATAAATAAAACACCTGATGATCAAATAAGATGATAACCTTCCTACCCAGAAGTCAAATCATAATTATCTGCCACTTCGAAGCTTAAAACTCTTATGAGTTAAGCAACACAAACTTACATAATCTATTATTCCTTTCGCTTTAAGAAGGTGAAGCAGAAGAACAGAGACTTAAGCCCTTCTAATATTTTTTTTTTTTGTTTGTTTAGTATGGCGCGACATGTGACGCGACAAAACCAACACTTAATTGTAACACGACTTGAGCAACTCTTGTCTTGGCTTGTACCCGCACATATATAAGTGAATGTATAACAAATTCTGTTACGTCAAGTTTATGTGAGAGTCTTTAACGATTTTCAATCTTCAGACAATCGTTTTATTTTGTGAATATTTAAAAGAGTTCTGAATGCAAAGCAATAAAATGCAAGAGATACACAAGTGGGATTTAAAGAAGAGGAAGAAATAAAACTTTACCAAACAAAACGATTTTTGTAAGAATCGAAACTTTTGTTATGTTCACATTTGCAGTTTGGCAAACGCTAACAAAACATCCGAGTAACGCAAACGCAATAAGTTTTCCTAAGGTTTCGATTTTTTTTTTTTTTGCTGAAAACTCAAATGAGAAAAAATTAAATCTTGCATATATTGAGGGTATTATCAGTGGTGACGTTTGTGCAATTGAATGAGTTCAAGTACTTAAAAACACTGCAACAGCAACAACAACAACAATAATCAAAGTGAACATGAACAAACAGACAAACAATCATCTGGCGTATCAATCGTGTTCATGTGAATAGAAAATGTGGAAATTATTGTGAACAACAACAATAACATCTAAAACATACATAAAAATAACAAACAAAAAAAACTAAACAATGCAAACATTTGAATTGGAAAAACATTCATAAATATGAAATTGATAATTAAGTTTGAAAATACCACATAAAAAAAAAGCAATAACAACAACAACAACAAATAAATACTTTATACATCACAGGTGAGGCTTCTCATTGAATTTAAGAAATTTTTTATAGAAAAATAAATAATTAAAAAAAAAACAATACATAATGTTTATATATGTACGTACCATGTACAAGGTGATATGAGTATAAAGTTGGGCATATAACCCTAGATAATGTATTAAACATTTTTTGATATTTAATTAGGGTCGGCCATCGCCCAAAACATCTTTAATGCAAACTTCAAAATTTGCTCAAAAATTAAATGTTATTGAAAGTAAACTGTTTTTACAAGAAGTATGCATATAAAGACAAATTTGACAGAGGGCGTGGCAGGTACATGATTACGCCCTCTAATAATGTAATTATTACGTATCAACTTGCAAGTCAAGTTTTGGGTTAAGTGCCGTTTTTTTGTAAATCGCGTGTTATCCGCCTATGCCCATTTTTGGCACATCAATGAAAAGACTATATATGTGTTCCAGCTTCCAACTTCCAACTTCCTGGTTCAATTCTTGGAAAATGAATAAACTTAAATAAATGTGGGCGTGGTTCTTGTTTGATTTTGTAATAATGTATTATATTAAATATGTTAAAATGCATCCGCACTGCTCAGCATTGTTCAGAAATAAAATATTTAGAATCATCAATACATCCATTTTATAAATCCCAGGCTTATACTACCCTCAGCAAAATTTAAACAAATATTTGAATTCGTTGCAACTAAAATGGTGAAGGACTACTGTACTTCAAAGAAAGATCAACTAAATGGCCAAATATAGCATGATGATGATGATGATGATGAAGGAAACTGTTTATACATACATACATATATATATAGAAGTGTTTTATAATTAAGCTACATTGTCGTTTTTTATTAGACAGTATCATCACATGTTTTTGTTTTTAATATGAGCTCAATTCAACCATATATGTACATATATGTGAAAGGTTTAATTATAAATTTCCGTGAAGATGGCCCGTTAACCTTGGGATTGGGTTGATTCATTGTCGAATTTTCATGAAATAAACGAAGGCACAAGTAAAGAAAGGGAAAAGTCTATTTGGCTTAGGTCGAATTTTAAATACTCTAGACGTGTACATAAAAACAGGGGGCGTGGCAGGTATATAATTACGCCCTTTAATAATGTATGCATTACGTATACATGTGCAAGTATAGATTTTTATAATTTTGAGCGTGTATGTGATCCGACCACACCCACTTTTGACACTTCAATTAAAAGAGACAATTATAAGTTTTCAACTTTACAGCTAAATTTTTTGTGACAGATAAATAGATTTTGTGGGCTTGACTCTTGACCGATTTTGCTCATTTTAAGTAGTCTGTAGAAACTAGAGGTACATTTAGCTGCATATCATAAAATTTAAGACTTTGAGGATGTCAACAAAAGACAAACACGTGGACGGACATATCCAGATGAATTCGTATCGACTCGGTCATACTTTGTAGGACCTCTGACACAACCTTCTGGGTGTTACAAACGGATTGACAAACTTATTATACCCTTACATGAAGGGCGTAGAAAAAAGTCACTAAACACTCATTTGGTTGGGAATAGGTTGAAATTCATATTTGATTTGGATACGTTCTCATTGAAGTGCGCTCCATAAGATATTGAGTTACTGGGGAATTTTGTTCATCATTAAAAAGTCATGATGTTTGAATTAAATTTGTGGGGGGAAGGGTCATCATGAATTTCGACACAGGGTTGTCTTTAACAATTCTATTTTCCAATTATATTGTTGTTGTCTTTGGCGATTTTTTATCACTTTTACTCTTTCTACTCGTCAAGTCCTTTCTTTTGACGCCCATACACATGAATTGTAAAGGAATTGGACCATGTTCGTAATTGTAAAAATACTACCAATCATGAGAACTAAAAATTTGCGCAAAATTTCATCTTAAAATAAAAATTTCAAATCTGTTCGGAATACCAACTGTCAGATTTTAATCTGACAGACCAGCAGACAAGTTAAATAAAAGCATTTCGTTTAATAATAAAAGTAATATAAAGTCGTACTTACCACTCATAAATATTGTAATTGATTAAATCTGCTGCAATGGGTAAACAAAAATCACAGCACGCCACCATTGCCCGCATCTGATTATAAAACAAATACTTAACCTGTTTCATTAATGGCAACATTTCATAGCCACTCATAAATTATTTCCAAGCTTTCAACAGATTTTCAATTCATATTTTCTACACGATTGCTCTAAACTTCACTAATTCATACATGTTACAGCTAACCATTCGTCTGTCTATCTAGCTGCCAGTCTGCCTATACACACATACATCTGTATATTTGTCCTTCTTTCTAAGTCAGTGTCGTTGTTTTAGTTTAAGGTTTTCATACCCTCCGCCTTGGTGGTGACAGTATACTAAGTTTGCTCTTCAGTTTGGTACGCCCACAAAAAAATTCAGAGACCCTACAAAGTAGGGTGATTAGCAGTCGATCTAGACATGTCCGTCCATATGTTGTTATTCAAACTCTTAAGGCGTCAAATTTTTTAAGCTATTGAACAATTATTTCTATTATCTGTACGTAGGTTCTACTTTAAATTAGGAAAAATCATCCAAGTTTCTCGCCCACAATCGTCAAAAGTCTTTCTTTATAATTAGCCCATTTGTCTATTTGATACATATATTAATAGTTAGTCCATTTGTCTATTTGCCAAAAATGAGAGTGGTCAGATAACAAAAACGCCCACACTTTTTTACGTAGAATCTGATGCATAAGTGAATACGTATCACTTACACTGTCACACATTTATGTGGTGGAGGGTATTTACAATTTGTCCTAAGCCAAATATGGTGTTTTTTCTTGTTTTTGCTTTTTACTTATATTTACGGCCAAAGCAATTTATCGGGTTTTGCGTTTGTTTGGATGATTTATTACCGTTTTCAATGTAATGTTATCGTGTGGTTATTGGTTTAATGTTGCCTAGTCTATGTTGTTATGTAAAAATTGTTTAATTTTTTTTTAATTTTATGTACAATGGTTAAAATTTCCTTTAAAAAGAAAAGTCGAAGGTTATTTAAGATGCAAATGAACTCCGATGAACAAGTCAAACGATGAATTTCCCACTTCTTGTATAAAAAAATCCAATATAATGCGGTTTTATACTCTCCACATATGATGGCGGGTATACTAAGTTTGTCATTCGGTTTGTAACACCTAGAAGGAAGCACCAGAGATCCTACAAAGCATATATATTCTTCATCAGAGTCGAAAACTGAGTTCGATCTTGACATCTACATCCATGTGTCTGTTTATTGTTGGTATTCTCACGGGCGTAAATTTTAAGATGTTGAGGTAAAATTTTGTACGGACACTTTTTGTTTTCGCAAAGCAGATCGCTATTTTACAATATATAAAATCGATCAAGAGCCACGCCCACATTAGACAAAAATCTACTATCTATATTTATATCCAATGATGAGTCAAAAATGGGCATGGTCAGATAATAAGTACGCCCAAAATTGACGAAAAACCATACTCCATGTAAAAATTCGACTTGCAAGCTGATACGTAATACACACACTATTAGAGGGCGTAATCACATATCTGTCACGCCCACTATTGTAAATGTGGAGGCTACTTAAGATTTGGCCAAAGCCAACTTTGGTTTTTTTACTTGTTTTACTTTAATATGAATCCCATTACTCATCCTGTAATTAGTTATGTAGATGTAACCTATAACAAAATTTAACATTTTGTGTTTGTTTATGTGATTGTGTTGTTTTTTTTACCATAAACCACAAAAAAGTGCATCAAAATACCAGCAATGAATGAAACTGGTTGCAGTTACCCGATAGCCTACAGGTACCTGTTTTCTTGGCTAGTCTTTTTTAATGACATTTCCCAGTGACACAATGCTAACATAGCCAACAATTCCAAACCCGCAAAATGTTAATTACGCACTCTGTCTATAGTTGGCTGTCTGTAGCTCTCTTCCCATACACCTTTATTTGAACACCAATATCGCAACCGCAACCATATATTGTTTATGTGACGTTCAAGCACCACACAACAATAATAACAACAACCCAAAAATCATTTAACTCACAAGTCAATGCAGACAAAACTATTTACAGAAAATTTTTCTATTTATTATGAAATAAATCTCTACCGGTTGGTCAGTTTGCCTATTTGCCTGCCTACCTGTACATCTGTCTGTTATAATTAAATGCATTATAGTGCGGTTGTACCATTTGGAAGTTGTAGATTTTTTCTTCATTAATTTATTTATTAATTACTTTTTATTACAATTACTTTTCTTCCAAATCTTTTACAACTACTTGTAAATAATAACAATGCATATAAGAAGTACCAAAAAAATACCCTACAAACTAAATATATTCTTAATCGGCATTAAAATCAAATCGATGTAGCCATAAATGTCTATGCGCCCGTCTGTTGTTGGCGCTCTCGTGGTCGCAAAAATCAAATTATTGGGTCAAAAATGTAAACAAAAATTTATGACTTATGTAAGTATGTTACGATTTAAACGAAGTAAAATAATAGAGAGTGCCACTCCCACAATTGACAAAAATCTTGCGCAACCAAATTTCTCTTATACCTATGAACCCATCCATCGGAAAGCAATAACAGACACGCCCACAACTATATAAATAACCTCACTTAAATCTGAATTCGTCTGTTGCGTTAATGTAATATGTGGTTGTTGGAAAGGACGTAATTGTATACATACCATCCATGGTCGCAGCGTAAGCATAAATCCGGAGAGTATTTAGTTTTTTTGTTTTTTTGTTTTTGTTTTTTTGTTTATGGCCTAAACCAAATATAGCTTTTTTGCTTGTTTATTAAATGAATTTCCTGCTTTGAACATTTCGTGAGAGAGGAGATTTTGTGCTAATATAGTTTCTTATGTAATTGTACCGTAATGTTAAATGTCGGTTTCTCACAAATGCAAAAAGACACACACATACGCAAATACTATGAAATGCAAAAACATTTTTCATAAATGGTTTTGGGATCATTTTCATAAATTTTTTAAATCAATGGAAGTGAAACAGAGCAAGAAAGAAAAGAGAGAGATAAATATAGAAAGAGATATTATTCAAAAATTTTATGTGAATTCACACCAACAGGCCAATCCGTTGCAACATCCTTACTGTGAATTTCATCTCAACCGAGATCGCGCCTAAAATGCACTTGTACTCCAATTATTATCTTGCTCTTCACTCTCTTCATTATTCCTATTATTACCCTTTTTCGAAAATCATACACACTGCAACTAAAAAAATAAAAGTATCAAAAGCCTCAGGACAAGTTGTCACACCAAATAAAGATTTCATAAAGTTGTAAACAATTTAAACAAACAACAACCAGCACCACCTCCGCCTTCACCACCACTTTTATAACCAGGCAACGCCAATGTATTGTATATTTGTTGATATTATACAATAACACCAAAAAGAGGGTCAAACGATTGGAACCCTGCAGAGAATATAAAGTTAAATGTATACCATAACGGATCATGGAAGCAACTAAACGCTGGCAACAGTAGCAACGCTACGGTGTGGTACAAAACACAACAAATTAATTGAACAATAACTATATAGACGGATAACAACAACAACAACAACAACAACAACAATATTTAAGGCGTTATTACGTATGCTCTTGCACACGCTAACTGTCAGATTTGTTAGATAGTTTGACTGGCAGGCAAGAGTGAGTTTAAGTGTAAGAAAGATTATTGTTGATGAGGGGGAGATATGAACAACAATATGATGCTTAGAGATGAAAAGATGGATATGGCTGATATTACATAATTTTATTTGAAAGTATATATATATGTGTGTGTGTGTGTCTATCTGCTGCTTGGTTTTTTCTTCTCTAAAAATATACATTTTTACAGATCACTTGGATACGAAATGTTTGGCCTGAGTTTTGTAAAAATTTTCTGGATACTAATTTTAGTAGTGCTCGTAGTGTACAGCCAAACAACACGTTTGCCACCAAATCAACGAAATCAGCAGCAGCAGCAGCAACAACAACAACAACAACAATATGTTGAATTTCATGCCAATTATCCCAATTTGGAAAATGATGACGATCATGATCACGTAAGTTGAACCGTTTTTAAATCTTTTCTAATGTGTTCCTATAGCCGTCTCTGTTTTATTATTTATTACAACGTTTCAGTTAAATTACAAATTTTTATATTACATTGATCATGCGCCATCCAAAGTCCATATGTTGCATCGTGAAGAACGTCTGGGTGATTATGTGACGGGTCAATATGGATTGTTGGAGGCTAATGGCTATGTGCGCAGCGTTCACTATGAGGTAAATGGTCAGCACGGTTTTCACAGCGTTGTACACACTCGCTCCCCCCACAGTAGTACATTGTTCAAATTGCTTACAACACCCCCAATCAAACGTTAATTCACGTCATTATAAAATTTTATCGTTTTTTCCATCTCGTGTTTATTTTTTATTTTTGGGGGTGATTTATATGCTTTCTTATACAATATTATCAAGTATTATGTACTTACCATGTATTTGTCTTGAAATTAATCGATTTTCCAAATAAACTCATTCTGCTTTAATTATCGTTCCTGTGGTTTGTTGTTTGAAATTGCTGGTGGGTTGGTGCGCCATTTATTGCCAAAATATTATGTTATGGTTGAATTTTATTGGCTGTGTGGGAATCATTCCTTTAATTTATTGTCACCGTTTAAAAAATGCTTTCAGTTTTATGTTATTTAAATTAGTTCATGTTTAATTAATGAACAACAAATCTCTCCAGCTCTCGCTTTGACTTAATGTGATATTGTTGAGTCATTTATAAATAAAAAAATCGGTAAAATTCCGGTAAATAAAACAGAAAATATTTTGTCAATAAGTTCATTGACTTGTTTGTTTGTTTCATCAAATATATAAACGCAATAACAACAAGTTATGGTTTGGAAATGAGTTGAAAAGAGCGACTAATACACACCACAGGCAGAATAATTATATTTCTAGATAATTGCTTCCTATTGGACTATACGACTGATGTGATTGTTGAAATTGAAATGTGAAGAATTAGTATTAGTAGTGACTGGTCGGCCATCAACAGGAGCTTTTAAGCAGCTGCATAAAATCCGCATCCACTTCCACTTGCTTTTCATGTACGAATGCTTTATATTAATATTTATACTTCTACCAACCAACGGGGGTGGCGTTGGTAGAGTACTGATATTTGCAGAAAGCGTATAACGTTTGCTACAATATTAACAGGTAAAAAGTAAAATAATGACCCTTGGCTTAGACCTAATTTTGCATAACTGCCCACGCAACCACTGGGTTTGTTTAAAATTGGCACCTTTTTGAAACAGCATTGCTTTATAGCTGAACGTTTGAATTCTGCTTAAAAGATATTTTTCATGTATTATGCGCGTCTCACTTGATTGGATGCATTACTAAATTGTCTAAATTGGTAACTTTTTGCGATCGTTAGCATTTCAGAAATATACACATGCGCACTAACAGGCGGATATGAAGAAATATGGGGTCTCTTAGGTCTGATTCTTATAGTTACAGACTGCATGACAAAGTTGGTGGTGTATGAAAATGGGTTAAATTTTTACAATATTTGTAAATTGTAGGTGTGGCTTGACAATTGACAGTTACAATTGCGCTCTATTTTAAATATCGCTTATACACTAAATGAGCCATTTTGTAAGTGGTAAGCGCGTCTGTTATCTTGTACCGCCCATTTTTAGCATAATTATACATACGGTGAACAAATTTAAACTCGATAAGTTTATTTTTGCGGCCGTAAGAGAGTTTTATCATATATGGGCATGACCTTTTCAATATAAAACACAAACCCGATCATTTTATACCAGACACCAATTAGTTTATTGTGTATGTGTATATAGTTCTGTCGTGATATATTATTATATGGAAAAGGGTTCTAAAAATGGTCTGATCGGGTCCAAATTTGGCCCAGCAAAGTATAAAGCTAAAATTTTGTCCAAAAATATTAAGAAATGGGATTTTTATATCATATAAAATACTTCTATATAATAGGACCTTATATGGGAAGGGGTTCTAAAAATAGTCCGATCCGGTCCATTTTTAATACGTTTCTTCTTTGGACCAATACATTTTCTTGTACAAATTATATGAAAATATCCCCAAAAAAATGCGACCTGTAGCTTGCGCACAAATTTACATGGACAGACGGACATGGTTAATTTGGTTCAGATTTTGATTCTGAATCGATCGGTATAGTCTGTAGTAAATTTCAACACGATATCTTAGCACATCGGGGGCATGTCTACATCGATTCAGATGCTGATGCTGATGAATATATAATTTCTTTACTTTGACGCCTCCTTCTGAACGTTGTTCCGAATGTCTCACTTAGAATACCAGCACTATGATGAGGTGAGTATAATAAACATTTTGATTCTACACTATTCTATTATTTTTGTATAATGCCCATTAACCTTCATAGCAATTAATTAAAAATTGCTTTTAAAGTTTCAGTCCAATAACATAGACAAAATGAATTTGTTTATAATTAATTCGATCGTACATCATGCGGCTACAGTATGCCGCTGGGAAACAAAGCATCTTCGATCTAGCGTGACCCACTTAACATACAGCAACAAGATTGACAGCCATGCTCGCACATACAACAATTTATATGTATTTTGTTTTCTATTGATCGAACCATTTATACTGCAAGTACGTGATTTATTATTTATATTGCATATATTTAATTACATACCTTAAATGGTTGATTGTTAATTAATTTCGCTTAACTTGTTAAGAATCAGGCAAATAGTTAAGATTTCAACGCAAACATGTACGCGCGAACGTTGTACTGATGCAGTTACAGGTGTTAATGTTGGAAAACAACATAATAGAAAAACCGCATACACAACTACAACAAATTCCATTACGCAATTATCCGAAAACATCTTCACCACAAACACATATTTCAAAACAACTTTTTAATAAAATTGAAAATAACAACAACAACAACATAAATAAACGATAAAATATTGCTGTGACTGTGTAAAGGTGGCAGGTGGAGGGCACAAATACATTCATACAATATGATATAAAATGTTGATATACAAACATACACACAAACAAACATTTATCTGCCAGTAATTATCAGTTGAAAAGGAGGTTTTTGTTGTTGTTATTGGTTTAGTGATAGTAATGTATACATATGTACACTGACCTCGTTGTGGAGATGAGAACCATATTCAGAGGACACCAACAAAAAATTGTTGATTATTGCGTCGCTACTTTACTTGTAAATGACAAGGGTCAAAATTTTATTTTGAAAGTTCAGTTAAAGGCCTTTTTTTTCATAAAAAAAACAAGTGCAAATCAAAATTATAACAATTGTGCAAGAAAAAAAAGTGATGTTCACCCATTCCCCATCAACCTTTATTCATAAATATTTAGAAATCGCTTAATCTTAAATATCCCCTACATCCATATCGATGTATCCATAAAACTGAAACCTGAAACCTCCAAATTCCATAGTGCCGTAAACACAGATTTGGCATCACATGCCACAACTACAATAATCTCCACTATGTGTCTCAAAATATCAATAAATTCCATTACGTTTGAGGTGCGAAAAATCAGCTTAGAAATATCAATTTTGATTTTACAGATAAATTGTTCTATTGCAAGCTATTTTCCACAGACACTCATTGAGACATTATTGGATTGGACTTTACGAGGTTACTAAAAATAATCTGACTAATGCAAAAAATTTAAAAATCTCTCCATCTAATGCCATTTTGTAATATTCTCAATGTCACGTCCTCAACACAAAAAACCAGCACAGTAAAAATATTACAATTTTTTAATATTTGTTAGGGTGTAATGTTGAAACGCTGAAAGGAGGCTTTGGATAGGCAATATTCTGAATCAGTTTGAACACTTAATTAATTTTAGTTTAGGCGTTTACCAAAAATAATGTAAGAAACGCATGTATTATGTGCGATGCATCAAGTCCGATTTTGTACTAAGTTGAGTTTTTTATCAATTTTTGCCCATTTTGGCTAAATTTTAACTGTTGTGCTAAAAGAAGATTTTTATTATTTATGGGTTTTATTCATCACTTCACCCATTTCCCCTAATTGTTACATTTGCTGAGGTCGTAAAAATCGATTAAAGATTTTGGTAACGTCTACAACGGCTAATTTTTGACAAATATCTCTTAAACGATTGATTGTACAAGTATGATTTATGGATTGTGGGTGGTATTATGTGGTATACATAGTATAATGAAATCTTTACAAAATTTAAATACTTTGCGTACTTTCTGAGATATAAAGCTTCAAAGTCGCTTCGCTGCTACATCCGGTATTTTGGAAAATGTCGATATACAAACCATGGTCGTGGAAGATATCTATTACGGTAGGTGCTAAGTGTTAACTTAGACAGATTCTATGCCTATGAAGATTTTTTGTAAATCTTAAGAGTTTCGGCTTTCCAGCCCTACCCAATTTGATATTCTAATGTTTAGAACAAGTTTCATTTTTATAGGTTAATTTTTGTCGATTCTTCGCTCAAATATATAAAATTAAGAAAATATTGTACATTTTTAGAGACCTGGACACCTTTAGTACTTTTATACGTCACTTGTGGCAGAGGATGTATTAAGTTTGTGCGGAATTCGAATTTTATATCGAAATAAATTTTTCCTTCGTCAATGGCAAAGAGTTTCCTTTCAAGTAAAACTTTATTAATTTTCCTTAATTGTTTTAAAAAATTTATTAATCTTCTTAATACATCAATATATAATATTTTTAATAATTATTTCATTTAAAATACTTTTTTATTTTTATTTTTGTGAGAAACAAAATATGACGAAAATTGTTTTAATTTTTTTTTTTCTAAAGCAACGCATCTTGCTTGAGGTACAACTTAAGCTTATATTTTAAATTATATTAAAATTTTCATAAAAAAAACTCTATTTGATGTTCCATTTTGTTTTGTTCAAATACTTTTTCGACTTGGATAATGTCACGTCTTTGTAATAAGCGACTTTTTTGTGAAATCGTTTAATTTCTTCTGTTGTTGTTTTTGTAATTGTTGCAGCAGTGGATTCTGTAGTGGGAGCCTCCGTAGAACTATCATTGGCTAAGTTTTCAGATTTGTGTTCAATTTTTCTTGTCTCATAAGATAATTGCTGCTGTTGTTGTTGCTGTTTTAACCATTTAGTATTTTGTTGAGGTAAATCAGTTGAGATTTTATTACCCTTAAAGTTGTTTTCATCATGACCAGCCTTATTACCAGACTCACGCTGAAACTTGGCAGACTGTGAAACAGTTGAAATAGAAAGAAAAGAAAAAGAAAACAGAAATGCAATGAAAAGTGTTACTATTTATGAACAGAATGAATTATGAGAGGTTAGCCAAGACATGCAATACAATGCATTCAATACGTAAATTCCAAACCACATGTTAACGGTTAGTAATGCAGGAAATGTTTACGTTAGATATACGAATACAAAAAGTTAGAGGATTATAAAGAGTCACCAGGTTTTTGATTTCATTTTTATTTTTATTTTTTTTTTTATATATATATACAGAGAAATATTGAACTACAATAAGTGTATGTTTGTGTTTGCTAAAGATTTAAGACAAGCAAACAAAAGTGTCCGTTGTACTAATGTACAAAACAAAAGTTGTAAAAGTTTATAATAAAGGCAAATTAAAGCTATTTTTGAATTAGTTCAAACATACGATACCACCGTAGTACAACACTTTATACATATTGAAATAATACCCTACACAAGTTGAGACAAGAGTAAAAAAGTTGCATTTGTGCAGATGTTTCTAATTTGTAAACGGCAAATGCCAGAGTCACCTTCACATAAGCTGATTGGCTCCGGAATAAAATCTGAATCGATTTAATTATGACTGTCCGCTCTTTTATTTCTTGTAATCATTCTATGGGTCGCACGTTTTCTTATTTATTGATGAAATTTGGCAAAGGGCTGTTTTTTAGGACACGAATGGTCATTATTGAAAATGAACCTGATCGGTCCATTTCTAGGTCCCGTTCCTACATAATACCATGTTGTTAAACAAGTCTGTATATAACGAGATTAATTAACTTAAAAATGTCTACACGCGATCGGACCACTTTTATAACCTCTTTCCATATAACGATATTTCACGAAGTGACTTTTATATGACATTTCCTCGCAAATTCGCATACAACTCAACTAATGTATGGAACTCAGTGATGTAGGGTATTAAATGGTCAGATATAACGGACATATCATTTTCAGTTGTTTTTATATAAAAAATACGGCGTTTTTTTATTTTTTTATAGTAATTATATATACAAGTATTTAAAAAATTAAGAAATTAGGTATTTATATACTTTTTATACTTTTGACACCCAGAAGGTGGCGGCGGAGGCACTATGTCCGTATGTATGTCCGTGTGTCTGTTTGTTATTAGCGTTGGGAACCCGCCCTGAAGCGGAGCACCGGCATAGGTGTCTTCGTCCAAGGATCACGGGGCAACAGTAAAAATACGAAAATCAATATTATATAAGATCCCTGGACAAGATCCAGGGATCACAGAAATGTTGTAGCAAATAAAATGAAAATGGGACACCACCCCATGGCCAATAGGCTGTCCGAAGTTGGAAGATCTAATGATCGAAAGTTCAACCAAGTCTGCTACTGCGGGGTACCAGAGCCCCAAGGTTCTTGCCAGTACGTACCTTCGGGTAAGCCCCCTTGTGGGAGCATCGCGGGGGCGATGTAATCAAACTGGTGATGCACCAAGGGGTGAACTTACATAGCCTATGATGTAGTTCTAAAGTTGAGACCTCCTACGGGGGGGGGCGCTGGGAACGCTTAAAAAACCCTGAATAAACGTCTAATAAGACCGTCGAGGTAGGAGTGGATGTTAAACATTGAGCTCTCTGTTAGCGTTCTAGCGGGCGTTAATTTTGGGATATTGGACTGAAATTGCAATTTAACATGGGTAAGTTTGTTAAGAGCCATGCCCACAATTGATGAAATTTTATCTATCAACAGAAAATTGAGCTACAAATTCAGATTTAGTACATGCACATATTTATAATTAGCACTTCCATAGAAGTATCAAAAATGGGCGTAGTCTCACACCATACACGCCTACAATTAACAAAAGATCATTTTGTGTGTAAAATCATACTTTTTACGTATAGTGTTAAAGAGGATAAGGGTAATGTTAGAGGCCACTGCCACACCCACAGTTTGTATATAGATGTGGAGGGTGTTTAAGATTTGGTTTAAGCCAAATTTAGTTTTTTTATTGTTACTTAGTAATTACTTTTGTTTTGTTTTTAAAGTGTACTTAAAGTTTACTAATGTTGGCAAAGGTTTGGTACTTGTAGTACTGGATCTATATGATTATTTATTTCGAACTTATGTATTAAATATTAAATTAAAATCAAAATAATAGATTTCGGTTTTCTTAGAACATCATGTTAAACTTAAGCACAATTTCATTTTTCAATTAATTTAACTACAAATTCCTGGAATGCTAGAAACCAGTTTTAAAACTTTATTTTCTAAACTTTCCAAACTAATTACGCACTAAAACTTCTACGTGCGTACTAAAACACTTAAACTTAGCATAAGCGTTTGGTGTATAAGTGGCCAAACCAAAGACACACACACACGGGCAGACAAACACAAAATGCCGGGGGTATAATAAAGAACCAAAAACAAAGTTTAATAATATTCATATCTTACATAATTCTGTGGTTTATATTTGACCTTTTCGTAGGCCTTGTATTTTTTGGCTTTCGCATTGTATTTGCCTTGCCATTTGTACAGTGACGACACTTTATCATCATCATCATATTTGCTGGAGTATACTTTCGGTACAACAGCCGCATACTTGTGACCAACATTCGGTATATATTGCGGTGATAGACTGCTTACTATGATTGTCGCTTTACCATTGTTAGCACTGTCGTATGGAGATTTGTATGGTTGTATAACCACGCCGTGTTGGTTGTAATCGACCTTCGTATGTAGTCTTTGTTTGGGACGTGATGGTGGCGGTTGTATATAACTGTAAGAGTAGAATGAGAGTTTTGCTCAAAAATGTTGTTCTTTCTTTAGTAAAGCGAAGAATTATTATTTTTAATGATCACGAATTCGCGTGAATTATTGTTAGACATCCATTGAAATTTTTCCATTTTTCTTTCTGCCAATTACGAGGCCCCAATACTTTTACTTTTTAGCTGGCACCTGTGTGACCTGCTAACTTATATTACACCCTAACAAAAACTTTCTAAAAACACTGTCTTTTTATATAATTTTAATGATTACAATTATTTTTACTTTAACAAGAATCCCTACAACAATTTCTTCCGCATATTATGCAAGCAGTAGACCCACAAGTCTGTCTTCTTATTACAAATCTATGTATTTTTTTAGAAAAGTTGTTTTAGTTTGAAAACTTACATGTAAGGATTCGGATTTGGTATATCATTGCTTATGTGCTCCCATACCGCAGCCGGTTCTCGATAAGGTGGTACGGGTCTGTGTGTAGTAGTGGGTGTGGGCGGTATTATGGGACCTTTGTTTGTGTTCCAATCAACCCGTATTGCTGAGGTTATTGTTAGAAAACAACTGACTAGTATACAGTTGAGGGAAGGCATCTGGAAAATAAAATTTTTTGTTTAAATATAAGAGAATTTGTAAAAATAATTTAACTAAAACCTATTAATAAATATATTTTTTTTTCATTTATTTATTACAAACTAATTGCGCAATGAGAAAAGCTTATGTACTAAGTTTAAAACAAAAATATAATAACATAGTGTAATAAATAAGAAGATGATACAACAACAACAACAACTTAAAACAACCAAAATAACAAAAAACAAAATCAAAAACAAACACAACAACAACAACACAACAAACCCAAAGAACAAAGAAATTATTTCGAGTACTTTTAGTGGGCTTAATTCTTAATGGTTCAGACCGAATGCCTTAAGAATACGCAAAGTAGTGATAGGATATTTAAACAAGCTAGATTTGCATTTAGGTTTGCAAATCTCATTTGTTATGTATTGGTTGATGTATAATTGTGGTTAAAAAGAAAATATTTGGCAAATGGTTGGTGATGGTGGGGCGGCTTTCATTGAAATTTTCATACTTAACACCGTCACAGTCATATTTATACCCTCCATGAAGGTATTCCATTTGCAACACGCAGGAAAAAGTCCTGGGGTCCCTAAAATGTCTTGAATTTGGTTCTTGATCAGCATCAAAATCTGTAAGGTACATATTAGCTATACTACTGCAGGTCCATTTATATGTCAACGCTGTATATATTTGAAGCGGAGTGAAATGGTTAATGATTGGTTATATTTTTAATGAATAAATTATTCTCACACGTGATATATGTATAACTACAATATGTTTTGTTCTTGAATGCTGTAACTAAACGAGAAGGCCTTCATCGTCAGCGTTTCGTGGTTTGTTTTGTAAGTAATTTGTTTATACAATGTTTGTACTTTTAATTGTTTGTATCGTAGCTTTAAATAAAAACTTTCAACTCTTGAACCAATAAGACTTTTTTTTGTTTCATAGTCATTTATGAACATTCATTATAAACTCAAGTGCGGTTCCCATTAACTTGCCTAATTTTTTTATGAATAAATGATGTCCACGAAACACAACATATTTCCTTGATTGAGGTGAAGTATTGTAACATGTAGGTACATTATTGCTCTAAGTCAATCTTTTAACATTAACTTCGTATTTAAAATAGATGTTCTTCTGATTACTTAAATATTGGAGAAGAGTTCATTATACGGTAATTAGGTCTCAAGTACTCAAATATTTTAGCTCCTGTCCTTTCAAATGCATTGTACAGAAAAGTGAGCTTATATTGCTTTGCTCAACATACATATGATAAAATGTTTCCGACGCACTCTCAATGAGTTCTGTGTTAATCATTATAACACACCTTTCTGGTGTTAACAATTTACACAAAAAATTAAATATTCAGTCATGACTCCTTGAACGTTAACAATTTACTGCAATAACAACAAGTTAGCACACACCACACACCACACACAACTCAACCGATTTGACAAATAATGTAGAGATTGTTGTTGTTGGTACCTTCCCGTCTGAACAAATATCACTAATTTTCTGCTTATTGTCAGTGTTAACATATTAATGTTAATATGAAATGTACGAGTAGGTAACACATAAAGTGCGTCATTCATATCAGTCACACTTTAGCCCACTCGTACCTCGAATATGTAAAAAAGCACCACCAGTTCCACAAACATAAAAGAATAATTATTATTTACACATTTATCATAATTGGTGTGTGTATGTGTATGTTGCCCCCTCCAGCATATTGACACCAGTTACGGGCGTTCATTATGGTATCACCCTCCGTTTTAGAAACGATTTCGTATAATTGAACAGAAATTGTCTGTCAAGTGAACAAATATTGCACCAACAATGTGTAATAAATGGTATGTTGTACGTGCTGATCTTTTTCGCCTTTTCATCATTCCACTGCAAAATGTTTTTTGTGTAAATTATTAATTAAACCAATAAATTTATTGCTGAAACACTGACGGCAAATGAAAAATCCACTATTTGCATATTTATTATCTGCACACATCGCTAAGTAAGTTATGTCAAGTTTTGAACAATCTTTCAAATGACATCACTTTTAAGTAATTTGTGGTGAAAACACATTTAAAAAAGCATACGAGCAATTATGTAAATTTGCACTTTGAGGCATTTTTTGTTGGTGTTGTCGTTGGTGATTGTTGACCGATTTCAAGGAGTTTAATGTAGCATAACCGGGTTGTGCATCGTTGCGTTTGCATTGCTTGCATATGTTTGACATTCTCTGCCTATTTTTTCTGTAAATTTGTCTGTTTTTCAAATCGGCACCCGTACAAAAATTAACTTTTTAATCATTTTTACTATGAATATTAACAGGTGGCTTGCCTTGTGTGAGGTTAGTAGATATGTGCGCGTATTTTCAACTATAAGGAAATTATTATTAAATCATGTGATTTAGCGGCAAACTTGTTTATGAGTTATAAGAACAAAGTAATGAAAATTCTAACCTTTGGCACTTTTACCATTAACAACAACATTCATTAGCAACATAAACTGACGTATGAAACCAATAACACAAATCAATAACATTTCAAAACGCCCATAAAACTTTTAAATGTTTTAATGAAAAAATCATTTATCTAACAATGAAATATGCAAAAACACTGTAATAAACAGGGTGTTTAGGGGGAGTTCATTATGTATACTAACCTGTAAAGCACCCATATTTTAATTTGCCCATGTGGGCGTCTGTTGTTGAAAAGCTCCTAAATTTTGAGATATTGGAGTAAAGTTTCGTACAAACCCTTCCAGCTTTTGCTATTTAATTGCTTTAGCTAAAATCGTTTAACAGTCACGCCCACATTTAACAAAAACATATCTACCAGGCGCTAAAATTGAGCTACAACGTGGAAATTTGGGACAATCTCATGAGATGTCAAAAGGAAGCGTGGTTGGATAACATGCTGAATTTACGAAAAACCTTATTAGAAGTCCCCGTGTTAGCCTAAGCTATAAAAAACGTAATCAACTTATCTACCATGCCCACTGTTCATACATAGATATGTACAATACTTAAGTTTTGGATTAAGTCTAAATTTTGCTTTATTTTTTTACTTGTTTTGATTTAAAGTAACTTTTTTCAATGTCAATAGAATTTTCTAATAACGCACAAAAAGTTAACGCACGGTTAGCAATTGAGAAATATTCTGATTAAAGGAGTTTAATGCATCGGTGCTATGTATTGCTGATTTGTCCCATGCCAAATTATCTTTACTTGTTTTATAAAACATTTCAACGAACTTCTGTTAATGCACAGTTTACATGCATATTTGTTATTGTAGTTTTGTTGTTGTTATTGTTTGATTATTTAAGCACACTTAACTGCATTTAACCAACTTGCACGTTAATGTCTGCCACACGACAAAACAAAACAACGCGCAAGGTTAATCAATTTAATCGATGACTCACGTCAACTTGTGTGACTACCGGTGACTGTGTGTGGAGCCACAACATGATAACTTTAACAATGAAAATACAACAATACAACAAGAAATTTAATGGGGTGTAATTTACACAAAAACACAACAACTATACAGCGCGCAGCAAAAGCAACAATTTAATTGTTTAACCCTGAACTTAAGAAGAGAAAAATAAAAAACGGCCAACAGCCACTTGGCTTGGCTTGGCTTGTAATCTGCTACCACATTATTTACATATAATGATATGTAAAGATTCGTGCATGCAAATGAATACACCGCGAATGAATGTTTGTTTGTTGCTGTTTGGTATGAAAAAGAAAATACATGATCTAACAATGAATTCTTTGGAGATGAGTTGTTTGAATAACTCAACAACACCTTCATCATTTACCTGCAATTGAAATGTTAAGAAAAAAACAAATAAATAAAGAAATAAAAACGAGAATTAGAATGAGAATGAGAATGAGTATAACTAAAAAAACATTGATTTATCATTTAATAAAGCAATAAAAGCGTTGACTGGCAATGCACAGGTTTTAGTATCGTTAACTAATCTTTTAAGCGGGAAACAGATGCTAACCATTGAAAGTTTACAATTAATTGCTATTGATTATCAACAAGGTTGCGTTTTACATATCCACGATACCTTGTGGAAGTGGGTACATTTGTTTTGAAGTGATTTCAATAAAAAAAATTGTTGTTTAAGGTCAATGTCAATTTGTTAAACAACAATACTAGAAACTTCATTTCCTTTTCCTGTAGTAAGACTCTAGTAATTTATTGCGGAAAACTTTAAAATTATTTGCGATAATATGTCTTGCACAACAGTTTCTGAGAGATGCTTACCTGCACCATATTATATAAGATTGAAGAGATAATGTTGAACACGTAAAAGAACTATACGTGGTTTAGATGATATATTCAATCTGTATGCAAAAAGAGGAAGTGGTAGATACCGGATAACACCCTATATGGTTTGTTAACATACATGGATTCTTATCCAAATAAGGTTTTTAGACCTGTCGATTATGCGACCCCGCCCATTAACCGATGTATGTTTTAAATATACCGTTGAGTACTTAATCTCAACTTTATAGATTACGACTGATAAATAGATAGTTAGATCTGAACCGATTTTGCCCAATTTAAATAGAATCCTGAGTTATAGAAAAAATCTCAGCTTAATATAGAAATTTTTAGGGTCGTAAGCGTGTCCACAACAACATATAGATGGACATCAACTTGGATTTTGATGCTGAAAAAGAATGTATATCTTAGAAGCCTCCCTTTGGTTATTGCAAACGGAACGGTAACCTTATTGCGCCTCTCCCTTATATTGAGGATATAAAAATTATTTTTCGTAATTGTTAAGTTTTCTTTGTTAGGCCATTTAATTCTGGAATTTTCCTCGTACTTGACACGAATATTATTTAAAGTACATTGACCTTTCAAGATAGCGCTGTTCTTTCAGAAAATTGTTTTCCATTTCAATTGTTTTTCCTTTTTTTAACTAAGAAAAAAAAAGACTTTAAATATTTATGGTATTGTCTACGTTTTTAAAGCTTATTATCTCCAATTATTATCAATTTTTCCGTTGTACGCGAAATATTTTAAGTTTAAAATAATTTATGTTATTTCATTACAAAAGCAACAACAATTAGTATCACAAAGGTGTTTATTGCACACCTTGTTGTGTTTTTTTTTCATCATATTTATTATTATTATTATTGTTTTACATTTGACGTTGTTTGGTTGTTGTGTCTTGATTATCGATAAATGTTTCGTTAACTACCAACAAGTGCTTAACTTGTGTGGCTGCATGAATATTTTAATGTTATAATTAAACAATAATTTACAGGCAAAATAACTTTTATTTAAGTAGAGTTTTGTTAAGTTTTTAGTTTTTTTTTTTTTTTTTTTTGTCAATTTTTATAACGAATAATAATAGATATCAAATATCAGTCCTAAGCGCCTTCATATATAAACACATATAACGTTACTTTTTGTTCTTTACACCCTGCACCACTTGTGTCAAAGGGTATATTAAATTTGTGCGGATGTTTGTAACTCCTAAGCGAAAAATGCCACACCCACTTCAAATCTACCGATCCATTTAACTGTAACCATCATCTGTCTGTCTATGTATTTGTGTGCAAGGTCGCATTTTTTGATATATTTCGATGAAATTTGAAACAAGGACATGTATTATTCCAACCAAAAGAACCCTATTGAAAATGGACTACATTGAACCATTTTTAGATCCTCTTTCTCTCTTTTTATTATCAACTTTTTATGGCGAATATTCGCAATTCTTAATATGTTTTGACAAAATTTGGTAAAGAATAGTTAATTGGCATTAATATTTTGCTGGACGAAGTTTGAATCCGATCGGAATATTTTTAGAACCCCTTTCCATATATTCTATATATTTCAAAAAGTAACTTATATGGCAGTGTATACAGATTCAACCAAACTATATGTAGCATAATTTAAAGAGCTAAGTGGTAGGGGGGTCGGACTTGACCGACTATAACAATCTTACTTGTTTCAATCTTTAAACGATTGACAGTTGTGAACAGAACACCTAACAGTTGTATAAATGTTATGGCAAGAAGAAATTAATTGTTGCTGTATCGTAACAATTGCTGGCAATAAACAAATCATTAAACTAGCTATAAGTAGTAATAAAATATGATTAAACTTGAAGCGAAAATATTACGACAAACAATTCATACATAAAACGGACAAAATGAAGCGTAAAATGGTATAATTGCTTAATGGATCTAAATGCAAATTTTTCAACGAACGTTTATTATACGCTACAACTTAGTCGTGAGGGTATATTAAGTTTGTTGATCCCTTTGTAACACCCAGAAGGAGACCTTACAAAGTATATATATTCTTGATCAGCGTCGAAAACTGCGTCGATTTAGACATTTATGTCCGTATGTCCGTCTGTTGTTGGCATTTACAATCTATAAAAAACCATGTTCATGTAAACTAGATTTGCCAGCTGATACGTAATACATATGTAATACATTAGAGGACGCAATATATATATTTGCCTCGTTCACCGTTATGTATGTGGAGGGTCTTTAAGACGTGGCCTAAGCCGAATTTTTTTTCTTGCTTGTTTTTCTTTTAAGAATAATATTATAGGCGGTAAGATAAAGCACAAGCCGTTTAAAACGAGTTATATTTTCATTCTCAACACGGCACATTCTTCAGACCGATGGTATCTTATGAATTATTTACATATTTCATAATATGTATTGATTACAGTTACGCAATCGTCACACTCTCTATATTATAATGTAAGGTATGCTAACTGTATCGTTCTGTTTAGAATTAGCAGAAGGAAACTTCAGAATTTTATATATCCGCGACTTATAAAATCTATATCGTTCTAGCCATGTTCATCCGTGAGCTTGCATTTTTGCGTTTGGCTCCAATATCGGTTGACAAACATGCCTATTCACTGACATAGTATAAACTAAGTACATACAGTAATATTTACGCTCACAATTACAATAATTTTTTGGACCTATTTCATCCTGGGAGTTCATATGGAACACATATTATAAAAGTCGTTAAAATAGGACTCCTTTATATGCCCTACCCAGAGTTAAACATTTTGATTTTGAATTTCAAAGGATTATATTCAAAAATAATCAAAAACTTTTACTCAATTTAGTTTCCATTTTTCCAATTCGTCGCAAATATTTAAACCTCGCACATAATAATTTTGTAACTTCATTCGATGTTAAAAAAAGAAAAAGCTTCCAAAGTACAGCTACGTTTGGGTACGGCTTTAAATCAATAAACATTTTATGAAACTATGTAAAGAATTTCGCTAAAAAAATGTGTATAAATAAACATCAACGAAATATTTGTTAAACAATTTATTTCTATTAACACTTGCGTTGGCATTAAAATTAAGTATGAGTTTTATTTTTTATTTTTGTTGTTGTGGTGTCACTAAACAAACAAAAAATAAAATATTTAAAGCTCATCAATATTGATTTTAAACCGAGTGATTAACGAACTGAACGCCTCTGCTTGATTTGTATTTTTTCTTAGAAAAAAATATTCAAAAAAATAATATTCATGGTAATGTTGAGAAAAAAAAAGTAAACACAAAAAGTAAATAAATCCGCCTTATTAAAAAAAAAAAATACTTTAATGCTTTAACTTACAAACATACGTACATCGCATAAGCACACGTTGCGGAATAATCATAAATAAGAAAAATTGCCAACTTGGGAACTGCCCTCATCAATCAATTCTTTTGTTTTTTAATAATACTGTGAAAATGTGTGTTTGTATAAAATTTGGGCTGACGTTTCTTAATTGTAAAAGCTGCGAAATAGAATGAAACTTTATTTATAAACCAATCGATACAAAATAATCTTCAGTATAACATTTTGTTGAAACACGAACTCAAGAAGGAGTCAGCACAAAGTATATATATTCTGAATCAGCATCGAACGCACTACTTGCCTCTCTGTACTCTGATTAGCATTGAAATTGGATGAAATCGATCAAGCAACAAGACCCCATTGCATGAATAAACGGAAAAAGGAGCAATTTCTTATAAAAAATAGTCTCTATGGAAAGGTCAACAAATGATAGCAATTGTATACACGCCACGCCTAGGGGTTACATATAAATGTAAAGGGTACTCAAAATTTGGCCTAAGCCAAAAATGAACCCTTCAGTGCACACATGGATTAACTTCACCTTAAATTTAGGTATCAAAGCACTTGGTGTAGTCATAACTTTATTATTTCATCCCATTTCTCAACTTTTTTTTTTTTTATGGAGTTAATCAATGTGTGCACTGAAAGGCTCATACATCTCTTATACTTGTTGTTTTCAAGAAACTTGTTGGCTCCTCTTTTTGGCTTTCAATGATGGGAACTGACATTTATGTTTCGGATACTTTCCTTATTATTACAAAAACCTTTAGGTAATCAACTTGTTGTTGTTGTGCACACGGTACCTTCTATTTGATAAATTACTTAAGCCGTTTTTCGTTTTCTTCTTCTTCTTCATCTTCTTCTTCTTTATACATTATGAAACCATAATCAATTTATCACAATTAAGTTGTTTTATATAAAGAGTGAAAGATAGAGCGAGAGAGAGGTGGGTGAGGGAGCAAAAAATACATTAGTATTCTATTAGACCTTATAGCTAATGGCAGGCCATTGAGTTTCTTCTTTGTTTTTGTTAGTATTGTTGTTGCTGTTGAGGGTCATTAAATATTTCTCGAATGTCAATTATTCATAACAATGATTGATCGTTTCCACTTATCGCTTGTATGTACAATGCCAGATTGTATAAAACTCATATGTGAAGTGAAGGTTTTTTTTTATATTTTTAATAAAAAATCTGAAATATGTGAAAAAAAACTCCACTATTGTGTGTGTGTGGGTGAGCACTTGAAATGCTTACTTAATTAAACATCATAATTGTGCCTAAAATCTTAATATTAGCTAATCTGTTCACGTGTCTTAATCATGTAAAAGACAGTTGAAAGGCGTTTCAGTTTTTGGAAGAATCGTTCAAGAAACATCACAACGAACAAAAACCAAAAAAGCATCAATGGTTTAAGTAAATTTTCTGTTTTAATTATAAAAAGTAGAAAAAAAGTATTAACATATATATCCTCGGGAAGCTTTGGTGGACTTCAGCCAAATGCTGTTTTTTCTTACTTGTTTTAAAAACTATTACCTTCAATACCAGCGCTAATTACTAAATTTTTACTTTCATGCTAAAGTTGGCTACAAGAATTATATTTTAACGTCAGCTCAAGCTTTTCACGTTACCAACGCCTTATAACAAATTGAAATATGTTGCAATTACAAATATAAACTTTTATTATATCATAAGCAAAAAGATAAGATGTGTCATCAACATCGACAACATATCACGAGGGGTTTGTCTTAACAATTTGAATGAATAAAGTATGCGGGACAGTTGCAAAATGAATTAAGAAATAAATAAATAAACCTTACAAGACCCTTAACTGCAGCATAGTTTTCAAAATAATGCCTTTGTCATCTCATATTAAACATAACAATCTCTCTGGAGGGTATAATTAAAGAAGTGAGAAAGCTAAATTTGGCTTAGATCAAATCTTATATATCCTCCACAGATATATTACGCCTATTTGAAGGCGTATGTGCGTATCAGCTTGCAAGTCGAGTTTATGTAGGTTTTTGTGTCAGATAAACACTTTTTGGTCGATTGTGGGTGTGGCTCTTGACCGATTTTTCTTAATTCAAAAAGCGATCTGAGTGCAGAAACTAAAAGCGTCTGTAGAAAATTTCACCTCAATATGTCAACAACAGACGGACACACGGATGGTAATGAGGTACATATATGTTCTCTGACGACTCCGTTTAGGTATTGCAAACGGAATGGCCCCCCATCTTATGTGGAGGGTATAAAAATTATTAATAATATAACGATAATTGTAGACATATCCTAGTAAGTATTATTTGATGAATGTTTAAATTAATCCCTCCTCTTACATAATGTCATAAATCTTTAATACAATAAATTACTTTGTTTTAATAAATCATTTTAAATAAAGTGATAGCGGTCAGTGCTTAGAGAACCGCATTATTAAATTTTTAGTTCAGTCAGTACTGAATGAACGTTACAAATGGCACGTGCTTTCGTTTTTATAAAAATGTTTTTGCTTCAGAGCATTAACAAGAATTTGAATTGATATTCAAGAAAATGCATATTTAACATGTTAAAAGAGTTCACCTTGTAACCTTTGGATATATATTATCAGGGACGATAGCTTTTATTATATCCTCCACATAAGATGGGTATATGTTTCATTTATTTTTCCATAAAATGGTGTGCGTCCCTTTTCAAATATAAATGCTTTGTATGTGAATTAACTTTACCATGCAAACATGAGATATTTATATACATATGTAAAATAAATAAAAGAGGTATGCTGCCAACATATACACCCTATAGTAGAGGACTTGAGTTTTTTAGTTTATTATAACAAAAGATAGAATATATGTACATACATGGAATTTTTTATTATTTTATTATTATTGATGCCAATGTTCGTCCCATTTTTATTATACCCTCTACCGTTAGTAATTTCATTCGCAACACACAGAAGGAAGCAGAGTATATTTTCTTTATTAGCATTAAAATCAGAATCGATCGGAATAATCTAGACATGTCCCTCCGTGTGGTCAAAACGGTCACAGTCATTTTGAGATATTGAGGTGAAATTTTATGTAAAAATTTCTAGTTTCTGTACGTATATATATAATCGATTAAATGACACGCCCACAATTAATAATATAACCACAAAAATTGTGCCATGAAGTTGAAATTTGACAAACATATTTATGATTAGTCCTTTAAACGATGTGTAGAAACAAGACGGGGTTTTCTAACAGACACGCACCAAATTCACTAAAAAAAAGCATACTTAGCGCAGAATTGACACTCTTAGAGGGCGTAATAAGGCCCTTGTCGCACTCATGCTTTGAGTGCGTGGAGGGTATTTATTTCATTTATTTAATATTTACTTAGTTTATTTCCATGTTCATGCAAAATTTTTGTACTGTTTTCAAAGTATTTATGCAGGGCTATCTATTTCGGGGTTTCAAAAACCTCATATGTCAAACATATCCTTAATTGCAATTGTCATTTAATTAGTCTAGTGCATGGTAAATGAAAATAGACCATTTAAACATCAATAGGTTAGAGTTAGCTCTAATGCAGAGGGTTTGCGGGTTCGATACTTACAACAATCGGTCACCCCAGCACCCCATAGGAGTCTTTTAAAAAAGTTTCCTAATTAGTCGGTAATATATATATGTGGGAGATGGTAAGATCGGAACGTTGCATACATATATAGGAAAAACATCTCTTGAGTTCCATTCTTCAAGTAAAAAACAACAACGAGTTCAAATTATTAAAATGTATTATAAAAGTGGTGAATCTTGCGTGGCCACTGTTCGCACTTTAAAGGAAATTTATCATGGCCCTACTATAGAAACAATTGGGAAGATAGTGAATGTATTTGAAGAAACTGGTTTCATTACTGATGTGAAAGTGCTGGTTTATTACTGTGGAAAATATCGCTGTAAGTAAAAGTGTGACTGAGGAACTGAATTTGCCAATTTCCCATAGTGCACTATTTCCCATAGGATCTACAAATACAGATCTATTCAATTTGTAGGATTTCTCACGCCTCCTTCTAGGTGTTGCAAACGGATTGACACACTTAGTATACCCCCCATCCTATGTAGAGGGTTTAATAATAGATGTACGTTCAACACTATAAAACGTTAGAAATTATTAATAATCTGTAATTATTATACAAATTACTTTTAAGTGCCTTTTAAAACAAGAAACATTATATACGTCTCACTTATAATAATAATCACGTTATCTTTAAGATAATTTAATACACGCCTGCAGCTCAATTATTTTTTGTCACATTTCCATTAGAAAACCGTAATTGTCTTGTATTACATATTACATATTTGCATCCACATTTCAGAAACTGAAATATTATTAGAAACTATTAAATAAAATCTAAACACAAAGTCATTTTAATAACTGATAACGAGAATATTAATTTGGTACATAAATCATTCATATAATCTCTGATCAGGTTTGTCAGCTATAATTTAAAAAATCGTGCGTGTCGGCTTTCTGCTTTTCTTCTTGTACCCAAAAGTATTTTCCCACCGAAATTTTGACTAACGTCCTCTTATCAGGTTTTAAATTTCAATATTTTTTAATATATCGGCAAGTCCGTGTTTCTTTTTTCTTCTTAAATTATAATTACTCTGCGTTCATATGCGAAAAGCAAGTAGACTGAAGCCCGAAGCTATCCTTTGCATGTATATATTATACATGTTTATGTTACGCACAGCTCTTTGCAATTTACTTGAATTATATGTAAATGTTTGTCATTTTTAAGCACAACAACAGCGGTTAAAAAACAAATTATTATAAAAAACGTTCGCATTTAAAACAACAGCTAATCGCAAGATTACTGTTTAATTAGTGTCTACTCTGTCACAGTGAATAGGTTTTTTTCTTGCTATAGTAAATAATATATAAGTATGTATGTTACAATGGGCTGAAAAACAAATTTTCGTTTTATCAATACCACGGAATAGTTGCGAATCAGTGATATTAAGAAGTTTGCCAAAAAACAAATAAAAATAATACGGCTGTTATTAGTAAGTAAGTAAGTCGAAAAAGTTCTAATTTTTTGCCTGTTTTTGAATACTTGGAGGTCCGGTAACCAATTTTGTTCATTTTAAAAAGGAAAGCATCTAATACGAACAACTGACATATACACAATATTTATTTATTAATAAGGCCGTCATTTGTTTTTGAGAAGCGGCAATTTTTCGCGGAATAGATTCGTGGAATGTATGAATAGTTTTGCTGTCACTTTGTCCATAGTAGTTTTATGTTGTCTGGGCACAATTCTTTTTAATATTTGTCGAACTTTGAGTTTCACGCACTATTCCTCTTCACCGATGATGTTTTAGCATGTTTTGCGTATGAAGTCATTACCGTGGGTACTGTCGCTCGTGAAACGTTAAACACTTTAACCGTTAACACTTTAGCTGTTTTCTTTACAGGTTAGCTCCCGCTAACCAAGCACCAACGTTATGCCCTCTTTCGAAGTCTGAGCGTATGAGAAATCATACATTTCACCGATCGCTTGTTGTAACCATTGCTTTAACCGTTGCAGAAAGCACGTAAACTGTGCAATACATACGCGTCGCATTATTTACGTAAAAGCAGTGTTGCCAACTTGCAACAATACGTACTATATTGCATGGTGTTCTAATTATTTTGTCCATTCCCTGTATATGAGTTACAGTCAAATTTCAGCTTCAGCCGTAAGCTGTTCAAAATCATAATTTTGAGCGTACAGACAAAAACTAGGATGTGTCGTTCAATCGACTCTAATTTTGATTCTGACCAAGAATCAAACCAAGACCAAGAATCAAAATTATTTGTGCATGTATCCAAGGGTGTAACAAAATTACTAGCCCTTCCGTCCCCAATTTTTTTTTTTTCAAATGCGTATTTTTTCTCCAACTTAACAATTTCACAAATTCGCAACTTATCCGCAGTATTGCAATGAAAAATGGGTTTTCAACCCATTTAAATACACATCATTGTTTAGCTTAATGTGTTGCAGAGATTAGTTATGCTTTATGGTATTTTTTGAATTAAATTTTCTTTATATAATTATCAGTAATTATTACCCAAAAATTGTCACTCTCCAAACATGTAATTAGATCGGTGTTGCTTAAAGTATCTAATGCAAGTTTATTATGTAAATATATTTAAATTAAAAACATATTTATATCAATTTACGCCATTTTATTAAGATGATTATAAACTAAAATGAATTTTTTCATGAATTCAAATTATTTATTTAATATTAATTTCTTGCCTTTAAGAATATATAGATAAATATACATACAGCATGTAGATGTAGGAATTATTTATTTATTATTATTAACTTACCTTGATTCTGTATTTCTAAAAGTTTACTTTAAAAATAACATTCAGCGGTAAATATTTATCCAAAAATGTTATTGTGCTTAATTTTCTTGCAGAGTTTTTTTTATTTAATTCAATTAATGTCAATTTTTGTAAAACGATCTCTTGAAGTTATTCGTTTTTACACCTAAGGAGTCGACATAACAAAGTAAATTGTTTTTGAAATTTTTATGAATTTTTTCACTTTTTCAGAATAATTTTGGAACAAATACATACAAAGTTATTTTACCGTTATATACACTCTAGAACGATAAATATCACTTATTTAGCGTATAAATGTTTGAGAGATCAAAACGTGTAATTATTAAAATATATATGTATGTACGCCAAAAGAAAGTTAGAATGTTCAGCTTTCATATTTTTTCAATAACTTTATAACTTGTAATGGTTGGCTTTTAAAGAAAAGAAATTTTGTATGAAAATTTTTAGAATTTTTTTAAAAAATTGTCGATATTGTTACATATCTCAAAAAATGCAACCTTGTGCAAATATCCATGGACAGACAGACGATCATGGTTAAAACGATCGACTGATCCTGAATCAATCGATATAAGTGAAGGTGAATGTGACATTTGCTGTTTAGGAGTTAAAAACATTCACACACACTTAATATACGCTTTCCCATAAGTGTTTGAAACCGGATTGTATTAGAGAATATTGGTCCATTTCGACTCCATATGAATCGCACTTATACAATTTTGTATTCACATAAAATTGAAGAATGTAAAAGTGCTCCTTTCACGTTAATTTTTTTCGCAGTATTATCACAATTTAAAAATTGTATCGTATAGACAAACATACTTGGCGCACCAAAAAAAAAATCAACAAGATATGCCAAAAACCCACAATTCCTGATATTTTCCGATGAATGTATCGAATACATTAGTTCCAGCATCAGGTTGATATGTGAGTGCATGCAATTCCGTTATAAACATAAATAATATGTTACGAGGGGAAGCTTCAATTTTTCAAAATGAACCAAAACTATGCGCCCCCTAGGCTACGTGCCTAGCAATAGTACAAATATATAGTTCGACTCTCTATATATAATACTATTCTGTATAATAAGTATACAAGATATATGTTTGAAAAGTACAAAAGCCAATTAATCTTTCATCCCACATATAATATTGTTGTTTCACTATGAAACGATTCAATTTTTCTATTGTTTTTATTCTTTGTTCACATGACTGTTGTATACACTTTTATATGATGACATTCATTTGATAATAGTAACAACAAAACAAATGTAAACCACAGACCAATTCGTTATAAATGCAATTGAAAACTTCTAAAACTAGACTGAAGTGTCTCACATACACATGCACCATATTTAAATTGAAATATAAATTGAAATACAATAACTGTTGATTAAGATTGAATTTCATTATTAGCCCCGTTAATGTCACATTAAATTTTCCGTAGAAAATTAATGTGTTGTAGAGGAGATCTAAATAATACGTCCGCTACTTATTATTAATCACCAAATATTTCAATATCGAAAGCTATTAATCTATGGCACCACTTAAGGTGGAGAAATGTATACCATGTCTTCAATAAATATGTTCACGTTCAGGTCGCTTATTGAAAAAATCATATTGCTCTAATTTTCCTTGTTGAAATGAGACCAAAAAAAAGCTACGTTGAGTTTCCTGGATATGACTTAAGTGCTATTAGATTAATTATTAGGCAGCCATAAAAACAAAATACAAAAACATTCAATGATTAAAAACCAAAGCATAACTAATCGCTTATATTATGTAAGATTTTCTCTATAAACAGTACGTTACAATTTCCTACTCGAAATCTTGTAATAATACAAACTCAGTTTACACATTTGAAAATGTATTTGGTTGACCAAAGTAGAACTCTTAAAGAAAAATAAAACAAGTTAACACTACGGTAAATGAATCAAGTGTATTAATACCTCATACACCACCATAGTTATAGTCGACTTGCAAGCTGATACATAATATCTACACTATTAGATGTCGTGACCTACCACACCCACTGTTTATATGTAGATGTAGAGTATGTTCAAGATTTGGCTCAAAACCAAATTTAGATTTTTACTTATTATTTTGCAAAACAAATTTTAAGAAGAGTTCTACGCGATCCATAATTAATAGAAATCAAGGAAGGTTTTTCGATCCGAATTAAATCACACGTACGTCTATATTGTTTCACAAGTGATGCATAGAAGCATTACCAATAAGGTAATAATCAAGTCACATATGTCTAAGATTTTAATTGAAAAATCTTTCGATGTTTATTTTCATTATAACCAACAATTTATTGCTAAATTTTTTCTACTTCTCCTTAAAAACATGTTAAAGTTATTCGATTGGTTAACATTTATCTGTTTGGGTATTTCCTTCTTATAGAAATGGTTAAAATATGCGAAATGCGTAAGAAGTCTACAAAGATTATGTAGACGTGATGTACATTTATACAATATAAATGTGAACGTGATGCAGGCTTGGGCAATAGACTGCTATTTTTGTATGTAATACATTGTATGTAATAATACTGTAACATCAAGGTGAACAAGTGCAGTACGATTCCTAGTCACGTACATATATATATACAAATGTATCTATGCATGTAAAGGTTGAAAGGCCTCTTAAAAAACTTAATAAACAAATTTTTAAAGGGACCAGACTGTATGCAATTGCTTTGACTTTCTTTTTTGTCTTTTTCTAAAAATTGCAGTAGAATCTCTTCCTGGTCATTTTTCTAAAAACTAGTTAATTATCCGCACATCAAACGGCAAATGTGGTAAGTTTTTAAAATGATTAAACAAATAAGGCGAATCGTCATTATTGAGAGTGTCGGTTGTCAATGGAAATCTTAAAGTAGGGAAATGTTGTTACTACTGCACGTTACATATTATATAATATTGTTTAAGTTCAAAATTACTTCTACTACCTGTCTTACTTAGACAGATGGGTGGTGTTATGTTAAGTTTTTACGGATATTTAAAATTTGTCAATGGATAAAAAAAAATTGTGCGCTTTCGCAAGTACTTTTGAAATTGGGTCGTCAAGTATGAACTTTGTAGAAAATAAAGCAATGTCGATTGATAATTTTAAAATGAAAGGAATTATTTTACTCAACAAATTATGCTCCCATATTGTCTACACACTTTTGCCATTTAAGCGGCAAGTTGTTAAGGCCGGGGGAATAAAACTTTGGCGGACGAGATAAACAAAACTTCATTTTTTTAAAAGTTTGCAATATTTTACAGAGCTTACCCCGACTTTTTTAAATAAGTGAAATATGTAACTTTCGAACAAAAAAAACATAATGGTAAAATATTAAGCTAATGTCATATAACAAGCTAATGAAGTTGACAATATTTTCAACTACAAATTTCACACTTGACGACGCAATATTAATATATGCATCGATTCATTTTATCTATTGCGACTAAGAGATAGATGTTGATAGATAGATGTTGTTGATTGTGGGCGTGGCTCTCAACGGACTCTGTCCAATTTAGAGATGCAGTTCAATTATCCTTATCGCAAGAAGGAAAACTGTCTTTAGCAATTTGTAAAAATGTTATTTTACTTTCTTCTTCTTTCTTTAGTTGAAAACCCTTAATAAAATTAAGTGATAATAAACTTAACATCATATTTTAATGCGTTATTTTATCTGCTTTGTCGAGTATAATATATTCACTTATAATACGAGGGAGAAAGGGAAAGGGTGTTATTATTCTAGGAGTTCTTACAAAACTTTAATTCATCAATCAATCATTCAAGTTTTTCCTTCTAAAACAAGCCAATAATCACATGAGAGATCTTGCAATGATAAACCAGATGTCGGAGACACTGGGAAAAGTTGATCACAACCCGTCGGCAAATCTATGACAGAAAATCGAATAAAGTACGAGTACTACAACAAATATGTGTATGTGTATATGCCATGGCTAAAACGCGAACAATCACACCCCGTGGCTACTGGCGTAAGGTTTTCAGATGCCGAGTTAACATCGATCTGTGTGCTGTGGCGACAATAGTTTATTCCATACAGGTTTAATAAAATTTCATAAAACCCTCCTGTCCAACCTGTACTCCAAATTGAACCGTTGTAAATTTGTTTTATTACCCAATAATAATAATCTTCCGTGTGTCATTTATTTAGCGTGAATCAAATGAAACCTTAAAATACTGGGCCAAGTGGGAAATTTGTCAATGCATTCCACATATTCATTGCTAACAAAACAAACAAAAACTCAAAGGCCTTACAGCTAAATTTAAACAATTCAAACAAGTGTAGTAACTACAACATAGAAATTACAAAAAAACATACGCTGAACATTGAACATAAATTTATTTGTAAAAATTAACGATTTTAATTTATTTTTATTTGTTTGTGTTGCTTTAACGATTGAAATTGGTGAACTTGAAATTTTATGATTTTTTTATTTATGCTTTGTTTCTCTTTTATCGCGTGCGTGTCTTTTTTACAACATTTTCACTTCAACCACCAAAAAGGTTAAGTAGCAAACAATTCAGGTTTATGTGTTTTTTTCTTCTGCGGTTTACAAGATGTAACTAATTGTGTGTGTAAAATAAATGGGTTAAGCTTTTATCCAACAGTTGAACGGTTTCATAATGTGGGTGAAGGGAGGGAGTGTTATTCGAAGATCGTAAACAATAGTTTGTTAATAATAGACCTGCGTCAAGGTTTAAAGTCAAATGGAATCATAAAAAATACAATTAAAAGATTTAAAAAATAATAACAAAAGCATTTCATTGTGACGAATTATGACTCTAGGAGCTGTTGATAAATCTTGGAAAAAATATGAAAATTTCAGGTTTCTAAAATAACACATCTATGAAGAATTTCTTTAACAAATTAAAAGGGATTAAAAAGTGTAAAAGTGTATTTTCTTGGCTATTTCCGCACTTTAAAAGACATTCAATGTGAGAAAGTTCCATTTGATTTACCTTTACAATCTCTCTTCTTGTAAGAAATTCACTTCAGAACAACTTTTTTTTAATTAACTATGACATAAATTGCGTTTAGTTCACTGGGTTGTCTATGGAATTATCTTGAAAAATATCTTTATCTGTTCTCTGAATACAATCAAACCTGTTTTTGTGCGGCCTTTTTTTGTGCGATATATGAAAATTTCAATCAACTTGGACCACAATTGACAAAGTTATCAATAAAAAAATTAATACGTTTAAAAGGCCATTCAATAGACAAAATCTTTGCAGAACTTCAGAACGTTGCCATAAATTGGAATGTCACTTTCTTGCAATCGATGCCAATTCTGAAAGAATTTCAAAATTCCAAAAGGATCTTCAATCTCTTATATCCAGCTACCGAGCGCCTAGTTAAGTTTGCTGCGATTTTTTTATGCGATCCCCATCCACCGCACAAAAATAGGCTCCAGTGTACGTTTTTTTATCATTTGCATTAACTCATTATATGAAAAAGTATTCATTAAAAAATGCGGATATGATATCATCACCATACGAAATTCTTATTAAAATTTAACCATAAAAATGAAATTTAAACTAAATTCTACTTCTCGTTAAAATCACGCAATTTGTGTTTTATGTAAATTAAATCAACGGATGGTGAAGGTTTGCTTTTTTATTCATTTCTGGATTACATAATTTCAATTTTTAAATCAATTAAAAATCTCATTATTATACCCTTCACATAAGATGGAGGGTATATACTAAGTTTGTCATTCCGTTTGCAACACCCATAAGGAAGCGTCAAAAACCCTATAACGAACATATATTCTTGATCTGTATCGAAAACTGAGTCGATATAAACACATATTCATGCTGCAGACATGGGTTCAAATCCAGCTGAGGAACAAAGTTTTTCAGCTCAAATTTGAACTCACTTAGAATTAAGAATAATAATAGAGATTTATAATTACAGCGCAATATGGTTTATCTACTAAGCGCTTTACTCATACATTGTAAATTTATTTGCATCGATTTCTTTAAGAAAAACCAAAAATCTTTAGAAAGGTATTATGACTATTCCAAATTTTGTGAAGGGCGTGGCCTAAATGGTTATGGAAATAGGCATAAAAAAGACTCCTAAACAGCCTGGTATCGAAATCTCAATTTTTGTGACTTTATCACGATAAACAGACAGACATAGTAGCTCAATCGATTCACAATTTAATGCTAATCAAGAATATGTTTTACGGGATCTTCAAAGACTTTTTCATACATTATGAACGTTTGGATAAATGAATATTTTAAGATGCATATTAATCGCTGGAACTGCACAGATTGCCGTAGGGTAGTATACTAGTCTCTTTCAGGTAAAATATTTTAATTCATTATTATTGTTTATTGTTATTATACGGGAGTTACTTATAAGCTGAAGTACTTGCTGGTGTTTGGTGTTAAATCAGGTGTTTTATAATTTTCTAAACACACATATTATCGGAAACGAGTACCACCAACAAAATAAACGACTATTTACCTTAGAACAATTATTTTATTTTATTTTTTATTTTATTTTTAAAATATTTTTAACTTCCTGCAAGTATTACTTCATAATCCTCCGAATTTCTTTCAAATAATTCGTTCTTTTCATTAAGCATTCACACAATACAAGAATATGTGAAAGTGTTCTTTATTCTCTTTAGCGAACTTCTTCGAGTCCGAATGGAATTATTGTTTAATTGATTGGATAAAGTCACATACAGGGTTTAGATTTTTTCATACATTGAAATTTATTCAATTTTTTTCTTTCACAAAAGGATTTCATTTAATAAAGTTTCATTTTTATAAAAGAATTTTTATTTTATAATTGAATTGAAACCGTTCGAATAGTTGCTAACACAACACTGAACACATTGAAAGCACGACGCTAACTGAGCGAATAAATGAAAATGTTTCTGGCTTAAAGTAAAAACATTTTAACAAAAGAAGAAAAAATAAACAAAAAGTAAACACATGACGCTTGTAAAGGCAGCTCGAGAGAGAACCTTTAGCAAAAACAATACAAAACAGAAACCCGGTTTAAAACATTGTAAAAAAGTACATAAAGTTATCACTTTTTTTTATTTTTTGCAAAACTGGTTGATTAGGACAAGTAGCAGCGGAAGGCGCTTAAATTCGATTAATGAATGAATGAATTTGTAAGCAAACGATCACACATAATTTCATGGAACAGGAAAAGGAGAAAGACTAAAGGCAGAGACTTCTAATCTTTGAAGTCTCTGCTAAAAGACAGAGAGGGAGAGAGAGAGAGAGAGAGAGAGAGAAATCAAAGTTTTCTAATTGTTGCTTAAACATTAATAATATAAACAAAAGTTGTTAGCAACTTGTGTCGGGGACTTTTTCAAATCCTTTCAACGATATTCCCCTTTTGTCCTAAAGACCATAATAATAATAATTCAAACATCCTCCCATTACTCTTCTGCGACCCTTTTTTCGTTGACAACACTTTACCCTAGAATGGCGCGAATTATAGAATTTGATTGAATTTTAACATTTTTATATGGAAGGTAGCGATCCTCTGTGATGTAGCGGTAACACTACTAGACACTACCATGAAGGATATTTGTTATAACTAAGCATAATTTTTAAACGATTTAACCCATTTAAATGAAAATTGGGCAGATTTGAATTCAATTTGATTGTGATTGCTTTTCAGTTTAAAGCCACGAAATTTTATCACCTTTTAAGCGTTGCAAACTTCCATCCATAAACACCATTCAAATGCTTTTTTATACCTTCCACTTAAAATGGGAGTATACTAAGTTTGTCATCCCGTTTACAAGACTCTATAAAGTGTACACATATTATTCATCAGCATCAAAAACTGAATCGACCTAGACATCTATGACATGTCCGAGTGTCTATATATTGTTGTCATTCTCACAGGCATAAATTTTGACATATTATTAGACGGCGTAATCAGAGACTTACCACGCCCACCATTTTTATGTAAACGTGGAGGGTATTTAAGCTTTGGCCCTAGCCAAAGTTAGTTTTTTTACTTGTTTGAAAACATTATTGAAACAATGTGTAATCGGAGTGCGAACAAAAATAACAGCAACAGCATCAGCAACAACACTTTTCATACATTCTTGGCTACAGCCAACCGAAAATTACAATTTTTTCTTTTTTCTGGCGCGGTACTGTGTCATTATTATGTCTGTCTTTTCAATTGTTTCCTCTTGATGTTTGTTTAACTGATTCATAACAATATTTGATTAATGGTTTCTTTATGTTTGTTGTTGGCTGGTTGTTGCCAGCATTTGTCGTGTTTGTCGATTTTCTACCTGTGCCCGCAACGGTGCCAATGAAACATCTTTTTAAAGGCAAACAATCATCACTTGGCGTAAATAAAAATTCTGTTGGTTTTGTGGTGATTACAGTTAATTCTAATAATCTAAAAAATTAATGCTGGTACCTTGTTAACACGACTTCGTGTTTTCGTATTATTTTTAAGTTATTATTATTTTTATGATTATATGTGTTTTTTTTGTATTTTTTGTTTTTTAAGTATAAGCAGAGAGCTAGAGCAGCGTACAATTACAGCATGAGTTGGTGACAATTGGTTGAATTGAAACAACACAAATACACACACACTAACACCATTTTGGGAATGAAAAAAAAATGAAAAATGTATTTCAAAAGACACCGTCACCTACATATAGGGGTGCACATCACTTAGTTAAAACATTTTCTAAATATTCTAAAAAACATATTCTAAATCAGCATTGAAAACTGAGTCTGTTCGGGTATGTGTGTGACTGTGGTAATCAATTTAGTGGCCGCAAAATTGAGATATCGATTCCAAGCTTGGAATTATTTCGAACGGTTCAGAATCAAAATCTGACTCAAAATCTGTATTGATTAAACCATGTCCGTCTGTCTGTTTATGTAAATTTGTGCGCAAGCTACAGGTCGCTTTTTTTGAGATATTTCCATTAAATTTGGTTCAAGGACACGTATTGGCCCAAAGAGGAACCCTTTCGAAAATGGACCAATTCGGACAATTTTTAGAACCCCTCCCCATATAATTATATTTCACAAAGTAACTTATTTGGCAGTGCCTCCCGAATACAGGTACAACTAAACTAATTGTAGCATAATTTAAGCAGCTAGGTGGTGTGGAATATTGTATGGTCGAGCTTGACCGACTCTTTATTGTTTTTATTTGTTTATTTTTTAATCGATATTATTTTAGTTGATTTTAAATTCTTTTAATCGTTTTTAAAGACAATAACAACTATGGTTTTTATACGCTCCGCCAAGTTTGTTGTTCCGTTTTTAACGCACAAGCAGAAGCCTTGAAGATCCTACAAAGTGTAAGTGATCTTGATCAACATAAAAATCTGAGTCGATCTAGAAATGTCCGTCACTATATCCAGTGGCAAATTTTGAGATATTGAATTGAAATTTTGTACAAACATTTCTGTTTACTCTACGCTCGTCGCTTTTTTAATTGGCGCAAATCCTCAACCAGTCACGCCCACAAGCAACAAAACTCTTTTATCTTTGCTCGGTGTTCATTGATTTGCAAAATGTGGGCGTGGCAGTGTAATAGAAACGCCCACAATTTACAGAAAACCTTCTTTAGCGCAGACATCAAAATAAAAGCTAGATAGGATCAAATATATCAGGTACATGCCACTCCTACTGCTTGTATGTGGATGAGGAGGACTTTTACACTTTTTTTATACTTTTAGTATTTCTAATATTTTTTACTCGTTAAATCCTGTCTCTGCTTAACAGTAAATTTAAGGCTGTTGGCCTTGCGGTTAATTTTTAACGATGGTTAGTCAAAGTCGTATTTCAGTAATCAATGCATCTGTTTGGCGGAGTGTTGTATTAGTTACAGGAATAGTCTCCACACAATATTTCAATCCCGGCAACAGTTTTAATACAAGTTACACTTCGCGGAGGCGGATTTTAGAAGGGATGGCCATTCATAGAAAATGATTAATACCTTAAATGCTAAATGCACGTATACGGGCAATAAGTTGACTTCGTGATTAAAGTTTTATTTCAATTCTAACCTCTACGCGCGAGTGGGTGTTTTGTTTTTTTAGTTATAATTAATTGCCCGTAGAACGTGTGAGGAATGAATAAGTTTTTAGTTAAATGAACTTCATGTATATTTGTCCACACATTGTTGTTATTGAAAATGGGCGGTTTTTCAATTTATTTGAAACACACAAGGCACCCAACACCACAGCATTAATTTGTGCATAAATTAAGAAAGAAAACACAATTCAGCTGCTTAAGCTTTAAGTGCAACAAGATTAATTAGCTGCTGCCTGAATAATTACAACATTTATCTGCAGCTTACATGAGTACAAATGAATGCATTGATCAAAAATCAATATTTCCACAAATTTGAAAAACACAAATCACTGCGGATTGTGACACGGATACGACAGTAGCTGGCGAGATACGTGATTAATGGCCGCAAGTGGCAACTTGGCAAAGGATAGCGTGCCGCGTGAGTGCTCTGAGATTTGTCGAACACACACCACACGAGATGTCATTTAAATAAGTGTTTTTTTAGCACTTTAGTCATAATAACAATAACAATAACAATTCCAATAATAATATGCAAAGTAATCGTGGCAACTGGTTCTTGGCTGCGAGACAAAAATAATAATTATTAGAAAAATTAAATGTGCTTCTACTTCGGTTGTAATTACAAATTCAAAAGACTTAAGAAACAAACTCGTTTTTTGAAATCTATTAAACAGTTATACAATAATTGTCCAGACGCCAGTTTCATCAGAAATCCATGTACAAGGAATAATTGCAAAATTCAACTCAATTAAGAAATTGGAACATGATAGACTATCAAGAGCACGCGTTACCACACAGCTTACTTCACGTCAAACATTTATTGACAAACATATTTGAGCCACTCGCACTACTACTACTACTACTACTACTGCTTCTACCATGAAAATATCCAAATTTCTACTCTATAGCAAATTTTTGGTGCATTAATATACATACTTACCCAGCACCCAGACGATTGTGTTCACGTCTTGATCAGCATTAAATAATTTAGTTCCATTTTATCTAAGTTGAAATAGAGGTAAAAACAGACCTAGTAGGAGATTACAAATCTTAAATACCCTCCACATCATGTAGATGTGGCCCACAAACAGTGGGCGTGGCAGGTACATGCCTACGCCCTCTAGTAGAATGCATCAACTTGCAGGACATATTAGGCGCCAAGTAGAGATTTTTGTAAATTTTGGGCGTGTCTGTTACGCCCACTTTTGACATATCGATAAATCCCCTGGTTGTAAATTTGCGTACTAAATTTCATCTCTATTCATTTAAATAGCGATCAGCTCAATATCGCAAAATTTACAACCGTGACCGTGTGGAATCATACGCATGTCTACACATAGATCGACCCAGTTTTTATTGCTGAGAATTTCCGAGGCTTCCTTCTGGGCACACATATGCCCTCATCACCAACCTGGAGGTAATTAAGAATGGAATAGTTTCAAATTATTTTTAGTAACCTTATATGCGGGTATGTATGTGAACGCGTTTGATGCAATATAAAGTGGATTTGTGTTTGCTTTGTGTGTTTCTCGTTGCTCTTAATTAAAATGAATGTCAGTCAGTCGGCAACTTGGTTAGAAATCTTCTCTGTGTGTGTGGACATTCACTTGTTTTATGATCACATTAATCATATGTCTGTACGTCCACATAAAAGAGTTACGTTGAATGTGTTTCATGTAATTCAAGGCAAAAATAAACAAAAAGCTTTAAAACTTCAATTCGAATTTGCCTGCTATTAATGTAATGATAGTAATAATGATGATGGCGACGATGATGACGATGTAGTTGTAAAAGATAGGCTGGCAAACGAACAAACAAACAAGCGAAGAGACTCATATGAACGGCACACACAGAGCACGTCAACGACGTGATGCTTTATACACACTTGCATGCATACACATACACATCTCTATACATACGCGAACGTTCAATAATATGAAATTTATGGTTTGAGGGCAAATTTTATTATAATACGTTTTTTCATAACATACACAAAATTTGATTTGTTTTTTTTTTTTTTTTTTTTTTGAAGAACTGGAACTAATGAAAATTATAAGTTTGCTTGCGAGATAATTTATTTATATATAAAATTGCACAACGTGTGTGTTACTGTTATTGTTATGATTGTTGTTGTTAGATAAATTCTGTCATAAGAACTTGTGATGATTCGCAGCCCATTCAATGGTGAACCTCGCTTACCCCTCCTTCTTCTCTTTTATTCATCACATACACGTACAAGTTTATGAATAATTCCATAAAAAAGATAATGCGTGAAATAATTTATTCATTAAGCAGCCAGCATTTTCTGTTGTTCGATATCACCTCACAAGAGGGGACAAATTAATTCACACGCATTCACCCACTGTTGCATAAATTATAGCAAAAAACAAAACTTAACTTCATATGGAACAGTCAGTTAACAACAAAGTAGTTACTGCTACTGACAAATAAAAATACATTTTAGAACGTTTTCAGTTTTCACCCCAAATGTCAGGATTATTGAGTGAACACACTAAATTTGACTTAGGCTTAGGCCACAACTTAAATACCCTCCACATTTACAAAAGTGGGCGTGGTAGGTATATGATTGCGCCCTCTAATAGTGCATAAATTACGCATCAGCTTGCAAGTCTAGTTTTTAGGTTAATATGGTTTTACATAAACTGTGGGCGTGTACGTTATTTGATTAAGCCCACTTTTGCCACATCGACGAATGGGATAACCACAAATATGTCCACCAAATTTCAAGTTCGTAGGTCAACTTTTGTGACAGATATATAAATTTTAATCGATTGTGGGCGTGAATGTTATGTGACCACGCCCATTTTTGGCCTATCGATGGATATGATAATTATAAATATCATACATATCAAATTTTAACTTCCTAGCTCAGTTTGTGTGGCAGTTAAACAAAAGTTTTGTTGGTTGTGGGTGTGGCTCTTGGCCGATTTTGCCCATTTTAAGTAGCGATCTGCGCACAAAAGCTCAACATCTCAAAATTTGCGCCCGTGAGAATGCCAACAGACACAGAAGCACACGGGGACATACATGTCTAGATCGATATAGGGTGCCTGATACCTCCTTCTTGGTGTTGGATATGGTATGACAAACTTAGTATACCCTTTATCTTATGTGGAGGGCATAATAAAATTGTCACAGGTCTTTAAGATAAAATTGTCACAAGTCTCTTACATTTTATTGGCGATACTAATACTATATATTTACATGTTGCTTTATCTTTGCATTACTTGATCTACTTGTAGTGATTGCTTTGAAGTAATCCGAGATTTTCTCCTTACACACATTTCCACCGCTCACAATTCTAGGTAAAACTTTGAAGCGCAAGAATTTCAAAGCCAATAAAAACAAATACCAAACGAGAGCAAAATAAAAGAGTTGATCAAACACGAGAATAATGGCTAATAATATTTCCAACGTGTTTAACGTGGCTTTGTGATCATCCAACCAAATGTTATTGGCTTTTCTCGATACTGCAACACAGACGAAATAAGAAGAAGACAAAATCAAATGGATTTTCTTTTCTTACTTCTTAAGCGTCCAAACTGAACGGTGGCATTGACATTCATTTTTAAACATGCGAACACATTATCCCATTCGCCATTCAAAGATAACTTCGCCAAATTTCTGCAAACACCGGTCATTTTTCTTTTTTTTTTATTATATTTTAAGTAACAATATATCTATTTTTGCCTTTTCAAAGCAAATACGTTTTTTATGTTGTACAGACAAGAAAATATAATGAAAATATGTGACAGAATAAAAATTCCCTGCTGGTTTAATGTGATTTCTTACTGACAAATTATGTTCGGTTGGGTCGTAACCAGGGACCTCTAAATACAGTAGAGACCTGTAAATACCGAGAAGGAATGTCGCTCTCTTAAATTTTTGCCCAAAATCTCAAGGTATCATTTGCTGACCCTTATCCTATGCATGAACAATCTGTATGTTATAACGTGTAAATTTTTACGATATATAAAGCTCAAAGAAGAAGACAAAAATCTTATTTGGAAGTTTCTGATTTGACATTACTTGGGGCCAAATTTTGCATTAATTTAAAGGACAATACGGCTCGATCGGCACCCTTGTAATTCAAGTAATTACAACTCGCAACATGTAATTGCGCCATCTAGAGAAAAAGGGACCTTTTTCACTTCGAATGTTTTTACACCATCCTGTCAGGGGTGCCAATGTTACTCTTCAAACCTTATGTATTAACTTGGCTGCATTCTTAAAAAAATTGTTGGTGCTAAATGTTGCAACCTTGAATAAAATTAAGTAAATTTCATTTCTAACATTCCACTCCATACTCCGGCATTATTTACAATTGCGACGTTTTACACATTTCTTAGGAATCCAATTTTTAACTTAAATGAAGTTCTCATTAAGTGGTAACCATGCTAGAAGTATGTAATAATTTCTATTTAATAAATAATTGAATAAATGAGTATACGCCCGCACAGCTATTGCCAAAGCCATACAATCGTTGGCTAAATTCGGCAGCGATTTATATATTGAAGCAGATGACCAGGCTCTACAATTACGTACATTTAACTCTTCCAAATCGGCTATGGGTACTTTTCGCTTTAAAAGGATATTTTTTGAATCTTATCAGATATCACCTAAAAATGACAATTATTGTAAAATCGCCATGAAAGTATGCCTGGGAGTTTTCAAGAATATGAAACAAGTGGAGCATTGTGATATACAGCTGTTGGTGTCACAAGCTAAATTACAAATACAATTCAAGTGTCGTTTGGAAACGGTGAAAAATGCTTTAATATCGATTGTGGACGAAGATAATGTTACTACATCGGTGACGGCGGAGAACGCGACCAATATGTATGTATGTAATATGTTTAAGCATCGAAATTTAAATTATTAAATCGTTAGTATTACAGGTTCCTACAAGACATTCAACGACATTTCAAATAATTTTAATACGGCTGAAATAGAAATCACCTTGGAGGCTGAAAATGACGGCTTGAAGGTAAAGAATTACATTGAAGGAGCTAGAGTCAATGACAGATTTATGCGTTCTCAGTTGAAATTAAGGTGATTTTTCATTGGAAATCATTTAGTTTTATTAATGCTTTATTACAATTACAGTACCAGTGAGTTTGAGGTGTACAACTTACAGCAAGAAGCGGTCATTACGTTTTGTTTAAAAGAATTTCGTGCCTTTTTGGCATTTGCGGAGAGCCTAAATGAAAATGTTACATTAAATTTTAATCAGCCTGGTGATCCTGTTTTTATAACCATCAAAAAACACGACGCCATTGAATGCGACCTGATCATGTCAACACTGTTCCCGGAAGATGTTAGTTTTCACGATGAATTGAGAGAATGCGAAGTGACGGCATCTAATATAACGTCCACAACCACAACAACACCAGCACAAAAACGTAAACATTTGAATAGTGCGGATAAACTACAGAACCGTACAGCAAAAAGACGTGCTTCTGCAGAAACCACTTTAAGCAACGACACATCATTGTTTCAGTTTGAAAGTGATAAAAATACAGAAATACCGCCAGAGCCTCTTTCGATAGAAGGTGTTAGAAATTCGGGCAAAAAAAACTTGCTAATGACAAATGAAGAGGACAATTTATTATTAGCAGCAATGGCTGCAGCATCTACACGCAGTAGTCCAGTATATGATATGTGCGAAAATAGTGATGGCACGTCATGTGACAGCAAAAAAGAAGATGAATCCATACCGCAATCACCGCAAAGAGCACGGGCCCTAACAATTCGGCGAGTGTTTACCCGTTGTTTTGAAAACACCTACAGACCCAAAGAACCTTCACCCAATAGTCAAGTCTATGTACCCGATTCGGATGCTGATGATTAGTTGAGTGCTTTTTAAATAAGTTCAAAAGTAGACTTTTCATTTAGATTTTTATATTGGCCACAAAATTATCTGTAAATACAGCTTCGCACCTTTCATTCAATTGTTGCATGTTATTTTCGCCCCTTTTTAATGAAGACAATACTGCTTGCATAGTCACCTCCGATTTGATCATTAGGCGATCTGTATCTACCAGCTCCTTAGAGGCTGTGGTTACTAAACTTTTTACAAATAGATTTAAATCACGCCAAATGGATATATTGGTCTCAACTGAAATAAAGTAATTCAATTATTCAGACACAATCAATATTTATTATTCAATCATACTTAATTTTCTTTGTAGTAAATTGTTTTTATTGAAATAGTCTGCTTTCGTTTTACATTCCGTAGCAGTATCCGCACTTTTATCATACACATCTACAATGGAATAATTAATGGGGTACACTGTGTAAGTGAAGCAAACATATTTTACCTTCATCAGATTCAGATGCTTCACCCGGAATTTCTAAAGCAAGTGACTTCCAGGATAACAACATAAATGTAATTCATTTTTTATTTGTGTGTACACGTAAACTTTCTTACCTTTGTTCCAATATTTAAATATTCGTCATCTGATTCAGAAGCTTCCCCGGGAAGCAAACCGTTCTTGTCCATTTCTATAAAACTTAATCATACCATTGATTATAAAAATAAACAAAAATTAAATTAAATTAATTGATCAAATTGTTATTATTTGGCCCGAAAAACGGGATGTTTATAAACTCGATTTATTACTCAGAAAGTAATGCCAAGTTTTGTTAAGTAATGCGCCACCTGGTGAACGGAAAGAAATTAACGTCACAACAAATAAATAATAAACAGAAAATTAAATGAAAATGACACAAAAGAAAATTGCAAATAATAAAAGTCAAAAAAGGGAATAGAAATCAGTTTTTTCATTCCCGTTGCACTGCACGCAGTTTTGTCAAGTAATACGCGTTCTATAAGGAAAAAGCATACGTGTATAGATATATATGTATGCATAAATAAATCAATTGCCTAGTGCTGATACATGTGAATATAAAAATAACTATTCGGTATTGTGTGCACATTTATAAAAAGCATTAAAAAATTTGCAACAAAAAAGTAATCACAAATAAGTAGAACAACGATAGATTGTTGCAGGCGGAAAGAAGCCAATCACCAGAAACGAAACACTTGAAAAATTTCAATTTATGTTGACGTCCGTGGTCATTTTCGTGGTTAAAGAAAATCTTAACTCCTTAACTACTGTTTTGGAAAAGTCGTGGTATGTATATACACTCAGAAGCAAGGCGATTGCTCAAGTTTATAAAAAAATTAAGATAAAGTGTGGTAGGAGCAATAAAACTCCTTTTATTTCTATTGGCGTTTAACAAATTTTCCATTATTTGCATAAGAGCGCCTGCGTAATATTTGATCTTTTGTTTCCTTTTATTGTTTTAACTCCACAAGGGTTGCCAAGATTTCTCATTTTTTCTCCTTTCAAGTAATAACTATAAAAAATATTTTGCTATTAAGATCTTCCAATAAATGACGTCATTTGCATTACAAATTGTTGCTATTGCTTAAGAATTTGTTTACGATTGAAAGTAATTGATAAAGTGGTCATAAAAAGAAACTTTTTAATCTCAACCAATTGAAAAAAAACCGTGTTTACTGTGAAAGCGAACACAACAAATGAATTTGTAGAATAATTCTACTTGTGAGACTAGATATATATAAATTTTTTGAGATATCACAAAAGACGATATAAATATATTTTAAATCATAATAAACTTTTTAATGCTAATGCTTGACCTATAATCATAATTACACTAAATACTACTACTGTTGTATATATAATAATAAACAGAGTGTAGGAGAATTTGTATATTATTTATTTATAGATTATTTTATACATAATCACACACTGAATAGAAAAAACAATCGATTTGTTTGTTTGCAGAACTCGAATCTTTTTTCCCACGAAAGCTCACATTATTATACCCTGCAGCACTTGCGGTTACGGATATATTAAGTTTGTGCGGATGTTTGTAACTCCTAAACGGCAAATGCCACACCCCCCTTCAATTATATCAATCGATTGAGAATCAAAATCTAAATCGATTAAACCATGTCCGTCTGTCTGTCCATGTGAAATTTATGCGCCAGCGTAGTTTATGAGCTATTTTGATTAAATTTGGTACAAGAACATATATTGGCCCAAAGAAAAACCCTATTGAAAATGGACTGGATCAGATCATTTTTAGAACCCCTCCCCATATAAGGTCCTATTTTAATAAAAGAGTTTATATGGCACAAACTCGCAATTCTTAATATTATTGGACAAGATTTGAGAAAGAATAGTTAAACAGCTTCAGATAATCAGCTTCTCGAATTGAAATTTACTTTTCTCACTTGTTTCTAATGGTTTACTATAGCTATAGTGTGATCCGGATGAGTCACCCGTCTTTTAGATGTTAAAATGTGTAATGCAACGTGCATGTCATGTGGTTGTGAAAGTGTTAAGTTACAAAATTCATCCAATTCATCCAAGAGTTATTTTGCTTTTCTAATTAAAGAATTATTAGATATAAACAAATAAAAAACTATATACAAACAGTGGGCATGGCAGGTACCTGATTACGTCTTTTAATAGTGTACGTTTATATGGTAACTCACAAGCAGGTTTCTGCGCCAAGCATTGTCTTTTGTAAGTTGTGGACGTGTCTGTTATCTCTTAACAGCACAGATGGGTTTCTCTAGATTGACTCTGATTTAGATGCTGATCAAGAATATATATGATATGTAGAGTGTTGGACATCTGCTTGTGAACGTTGAAAACGGTACAGAAAACTTACGTGCAGGGTAAATTCTTTGAATTGCAAGATAAGGCAATCTTTACATTTACTTGAACGATTATTATTACATTATTTTGTTTCCAGTCACGTCAACTTTCACTCTCGTATCATTAAATAAATATTTGTTGAGAAATCTTAACCGTAAGCTTTTCTTCTGTCATTCTATATTTATTAAAGATATCAATTGTTTATCTCTACCTCTTTTCATCATATTCATTCTAACGAGTACTGTGATGAATACACAGAATGAGGTTACGGAGCGAATAATTAATTATTAAAATGAGCAGAAAATGAAACAATTGGCTTAAGTTACATACAGTCAACACCACACTAACACCGCAATGTTGTGAAAATAATTCTCAGTGATCGTAATACATATTTTACAGTTTTCAGGTTTCTCTCACTGCATAATAAAGTATGACGTATCATCCTTAAAAGAAGACGTAGTGCATTTAAGTATTTTGGCAGTAATTAGCTGAGTTATTATTATTAGTCATTTTGGGAACATTAAAGAAAGAGGGTATTTACTTATTAATGTAAACAACCTCATTTTAGTTGTAAATGATGTGTTTACTTAATACATTCTTATGCCCTTTTATTTCCTACACATCCAATGTCAAAGCAAAACAAAGATTAAGATATACTTTCTCTCTTTATACCACGAAGTGCTAAAAGAGTATTTGTACCGATTAGATCCGAATCAATGTGAATGAATCAATGTCAGTCTAACCATCTGACCAAACCACAGGTCGCAATATCTGTTACTTTTTGAGGAACTTTGGCACAGGGATATCTTTTAGGTTAAGACGGTCACCAATGAAAATAGACCCGATCGGGCTATTTTGAGGAGCACTTCTCATATGACACTTTTTTAAGAAGTAGCTTTTATATGAAAATCACACACGCATACTGATACAACTCAATCAATTAAAGCATAAATTGCGTAACCGAGTTGTGTGGGGTATTAACTCGTCGGTTAGAAGCGACTGTAACATTTTTATTTGTTTATAATTGCTAATAATAAACAGCTCAAGTTTTATGTGCTTTGAATAAAAGAAAAAATGAATTATAAATAATTTTATAGATAAACATTAAACATAATTTTTAAAATCTTACACTTTTCAAGCACCAACAAGTGTTTGGAAAAGGTCGTATTGTAATAAATGAGTGATCAGCAGCGCTATAATTATTCTCTATCAAGACAACGTAATGTAATTGCGTCACTTAGGAATGCAACACATGAAGATTGACCTTTCTATTGAAAGTGTGTAGGAGACGATGATGAAAGCATTACAATATGTTGTCTAATTGAAAACACAATAAACGATAAACTAGCAGTTTAATGTACAGAATTATTCAAGTTGATGCAACTGTGACATCTTACTTGATGTCATAAATATTATGCCGCGATTCTTTGGTAAACACAAAGAAGTAACATGTAACAATATTCTGCCATCGGGCAAACCATGTAATGTAGCTCGGAAATGAACAATGAGTGATATTGCGTTTCCATTTCATTTTCGTCACTTATTTGCCAAGAAAGGTAAACATAATATAGATTAGATTACTCTTCACTGTGCATTTACTTTAGTATATTTTTTGCGTTTTTTATTAAGTTTGTGCGGATATTTATAACTCCTAAACGGCAAATGCCACGTCCATCTCCGATTTAAAATCAAAAGCTGAATAATTTTAACTAAGTCCAGGTGTCTGTCCATGTATGTACAAGCAGAGATCGTATTTTTTGAGATATTTCGATGAGATTGGATGCAATGACATGTTTTGGGTCGTAGAGGATTTCTATTGAAAATGAACTGAATTGAACCATTTTTATGACCCATCCCCCTATGGAATGTTATTTAAAAAAAAAATCCTTATGTGGCAAAAATTCGCATCATTTAATATCTATTGACAAAATTAGGTGAAAATTAGTTCAATGGCTTAATATTTTGTTGCTTCAAATTTGAATCCGATCGAACCATTTTTCGAATCCCTTAAAGTGACTTATATGACAAAAAAAAAAGTAATTATAACAAAATTTTGTGGAATCAAATGAGGTAGGGTATTAGATGGTTAGATATAACCTACAAGACATTTTCCCTTGTCTTTGTAATTGAAACGAACCAACCAATTTATGAATAGATAGCGTTTCGTTGCGTCTTTAGGTTTTCTTTCCCTTTGCACGGTGAAATACTTCAACAACGCTTTTATTTTATTTAAATCGTAAACAAGTGAAAATATTATAGTGGATCACGCCCGACCACCAAATACCCTTCACTACTTGATATTATTCAAATACCTTAAAAAAGAAAATTAAGTATTTCATAAAACATTTTTTTTTTGAAAAATGGAAAAAAAATTCTTTTTTTATTTATAAAATCGGAAAATTTATTTTTTATTCTTACTACTAACTATTCTTCACTAGATTTTGACAAAAAAATAAGGAGAATTGCGCACTTTTGTTACAGACCGATTTTCTTTACAATAAAACGTTATTTGGGGAGGGGTTCTAAAAATGGTCCTATTAAGTCTAAATTGGGCGCAGCCAGTTATGAAGCTACGTAACTATTCTTCACCAAATATGGTGAAAAATATTAAGATTTGTGACTTTTTGACGCATAAAGACCTCCTTTATAATAGGACCTTATATGGGGTAGGGTTCTAAAAACGATCCGATCAATACGGTTCCCCTTTGAGCCAATACATGTGCTTGTACCAAATTTCATCAAAATATCTCAAAAAATGCGATCTGTAGCTTGCACACAAACATGGACGGACAGACGGACAAATTTTGATTCTGAATTGATCGGTATAAGTGAAGGTGGGTGTGGCATTATGTCGTTTAATAGTTACAAACATCCACACAAACTTAAAATACCCTTTGCCACAAGTGGTGCAGGGTATAAAAAGAATCAATATTTATTTATAAACGCTTTGGTTGGCAACATATTTTTCATGTTCTCTACGCATTAATGGATATTTTGAAATATCTTTGTGAATCAATTTTATTTGATTTCATGTGGATAATATTTTTGCAATGTAGTCTCCCTTTATAATTATATTTGGTACGCTTGCTTCTGCCATTACTCCCATGTAAATAAATAAATTTTAAATCTTCTTAAAATAAACTTTATTTATAAACATGTAAACTCCATCTTGGTCCAAGAAAATTTTAACCACCCAAGCAAAAACTCCGAGCATGAAATTCAATACAATGTTTTGCTGTAGCCTGGCTACTTGGATACGTGTATTCATGTGCATAGTTATTGCATTTGGTTCAAGAATCACTCATTTCATTGCTTTAATTAAGCGAATTTAATTCAATTGTTAACTTTGTCGTCTTCTTCACTTCCCCTCCTCCTTGCCATGCGTAACAGTTATTGTTATAGAATTAATAAATATTCCAAAGAGCATGGTTTTGCATTCACTCGAACAGATGTTTATGCTTATTCATCGTTGTTGTTGTTCTCGTTTATGTATAGAAATTATGTGTATTAAGAAATTTATTGTTGAGCCCAGAGTGTAAAAATCATTAAATTGTTTATAATAAATTATGGGAGAGAGACTAGTTCTATAATCAGATGCGGCTTATATTGTTTTTTAACAGATATTGAAGTCAAAGGACACAATTTTGGCACATTCGAAAAAAAAATAAAATAATGTTGTTTATGTTTAGTTTAGCTCAAATCTGGTGCACCGTCCAATTGCTTTGCACATAACCTGTGCACCTAGCAAATAGACAGTTACTCAGATGCGCTGGTCCTGATAAAATAAAAATTTTTCAATCAAATCCTATCTCTGACGGTAATGTGGGCACAGTTAATTCAACCCATCACACATACATGTATAAAAAAATGTTAGCTTTGCTACCTTAAGGCGTTATAGTAAATTACACATAGTGGTGCTCTCTTTGAAGTAATACCTAACGGCAGTCCCGCGGGGGGATGGTTGACGCTGAGGAGGTGCGTTTCAGAACGTAAGAATATACAAGGGTGAAGCCATGACCAGCCTTGTATATGAGTCGTGTATGCAAGCAGTCCGGATGTCTGTTGGTATAAAAAAAAAAAAACGGTGGTGCTTGCCAAGCAATAATGCCTGTAACATGTGTAATGGAAATTCAGTTCAATATCTTAATTTTTGTGAGCCCTTGAACACATTTTGTTATCTCTGAAGCGTGCTTCTGGAAGTTGCAAACTGAAGCACTTTTTTAAATATTCCTATTGTAACACAACTATTTTTAACTTTATTAAGTGTTTCCTAGTAGCGTTCAATCAGCTTGTTTATAGGTTATCAATGACGCTTGTAAATCAATTTGTGAAGAAATTTAAAGTGAACCAACAAGTGTACACACACACATAAAAACACGTGAAAATATTACAGTGGGCTCTACCGGATCATTAAAAGCATACATCAAGGGTTGGCAACGTGATGCCCGCTTTAAAATGTCCAAATTCTAAAATCTACCGTTATAACTGTTACAGAAAAAATTCGCAGTTAGTGTAATGTTTTACCAAACTCCCTTGGATGAAAGTCTTAGGAGTGGAAATTCGACTTATGTGCCAAATTACAATAAGTTAGCTGAAGATTTTATACAACATTTTTATGTATTATGTTCGTACGTAATAAATTGAAGTTATGATAATATACAGGATGGCGCAGAATGAGCTATATGGTTTGAATTTTTTATAACTTTTTTAAATTATTATTTTTTCTTTGCTTTTTTTCAGCATTTTGTAAAGAAGAAGACTTAATTATTAATATTATGAATTATTACACGATCGAACAACGTACAAAAATAATTGAATTTTATTTTTCAAACCAACAGTCTATTGTGTTGACACAGCGTGCATATCGTCGTCATTTTAATGTTCGCATTGCACCCACACCGTCAGCAATAAACAATTTGATTAGAAAGTTTTGTCAACATGGGTCTGTAAGAACCCTTCCTGGTGCCGGGAGAACACCTACCGTGCACTCTGCTCAAAATATTGAACGTGTACGGGAGAGCGTGCAGCATAGTCCATCAACATCAACAAGGAGGCGTTCGACACAACTTGGACTATCACGGCGGTCGCTGCAGAGAATTTTGAGTACAGTAGACTTGTTCCCATATAAAGTTCAACTTGTGAAAAAATTGAAGACGACAGACTACCAGCAACGGCTTGAATATGCCATTCGTTTCCGTGAAAAAGCGGAGGAAAATCCAGACTTTATTCACAATTTGGTAATGAGCGATGAAGCCCATTTCCTATTAAATGGGTATGTCAACAAGCAAAACTGCAGGATTTGGGCTACGGAAAATCCAAGAGCAATTCATCAGCGAGAATTACGCTCACTTAAGTGTACTGTTTGGTGCGGTGTATCCTCTGAAAGGATAATTGGCCCATATTTTTTTGAAAATGAAAGTGGTGCCTCAATCTCTGTCAGCGGTAGTGCATATCGGACGATGTTGGAAAATTTTGTTAGGCCAGCTGTGGAAAACCATCCAAACTTGTGGTTTCAACAAGATGAAGCCACAGCACATACTGCAGGTGCCTCAATGGCTTTGTTAAGGGACATATTCGGCGAACGCATTATTTCGCGCACAAGCGATTTTAACTGGCCTCCACGTTCACCAGATTTAACAGCTCCTGACAGTTTTCTTTGGGGATATTTGAAAGAAAGAGTGTACGTTAACAAACCAAGAACCATACTCCAACTAAAAACTAACATTCGAAATGAAATCATGGCTATTACACCCGAAATTTTGCGAAAAGTTATGGAAAATATGCTAAAAAGAGCACGTATGTGCGAAGCAGTAAACGGACATCACTTACAGGATATCATTTTTCAAAGCTAATTGCAAAAAATTCCCCAATAATATACTGTATTTAAAAAAAAAAAGTTATAATAATCGCATAAATAAAAAAGTTATAAACCATTTAAACCATATACCTCATTCTGCGCCACCCTGTATTAATAATAATTAATAATTAGTTTAATTGCTGAGTAAACACGAATTATAATCCGACGATATTAGATAAGACTTTTCGAAAGATTGAAACATACACTGATTCACTGTTTTTATTAAAAATTTGTTTAGTCTATAATGCGTAGTGTTCAGAAGTCTTCAAGCGTAATGCAAAGGATATTACTAAGAATAACGTCCATTGATATTACATGGACTACTTTGATGTTGAATGCTGTTAAAATTGTTAACGAACTAGCACTGAAAGTAAATACATATTACGTTCCCATAAACTTTACTTGAAACAGTTTTAGCTTAACTTATACATTTACACTTGCACGTATATACTTACCAACGTACAAATGCAAATGTTTACATATCAAGAAAGTATTTCATTTATGTGCAATATGATTAACAACTGAACTGAACTAAAAATTGTCATTTTTTAATTTTCAGAAAAAAGAATTAATAATTGATTTAAAAGGAATTGCATTTCACTAACGAGAGAATTAGCCAGTCTCTTGCGAATACAACATTGCCATACATACAAAGACGTTTTTTCCATCTCCGATAAGTTGTAAAACATGAGTAAAGCAACAGGACCACCGCCGCCACAATACACATATGTACCGCCACCCTCTGCACCGCCCTCCTATCAGGAGGCCGTGGGTGGTGTTAAGCCTGTCGGACCATTTACACCGGTGCCGGCTCCAACCGCCACCAATGCTACCATCGTTACAACAGTGGTACCGATTGGTCGCACGGCCACACACATGATATGTCCATCGTGTCATGCCGAAATTGAGACAACTACACGCACTGAGCCGGGCATGATAGCCTATTTATCTGGTTTTGTAATTGCTCTGTTGGGGTAAGTGAGCAAAACAGTGTATGCACGAAGTGCTCTAATATGTAAAAATTTCATTTCAAATTTGTAGTTGCTGGTTGGGTTGCTGCCTAATACCGTGCTGTATTGACGAATGCATGGATGTCCACCATACATGCCCCAATTGTAAAGCCTACCTAGGACGTTATCGTCGATAAATTTTTACCGATCTTGCTCATTTAAAAATTGCTTCTGCACTGGGACTACTGCTACAGAGATGCAACCAATTAACCAAATCAATCATTATGCGAAACTGTGCGAGTTTAACTTTTCCTGTTGTATGTTTCTCTTCTACTTTTATATACATAAAATTATTTTGTTTTAAATACTAAACGACACCAGTCCTCGGATTATGTGAGTGCTGAAGTGGGAAGTGCACCGCAAACATTATTGTAATAGATCGAAGAAAAGGACCAGAAGAAGAAGAAGAAGGAATAGAAGCAGCTCTACCCCAAAATACTATATATGTAATCTACTAATAAAAAATAATTTATTTCCAGTATAGAAGAACCTTATCACACCTGTCACCCAAGTGTATAATATACAGATTATGATGGTTAATAAAAATGCGCATAGACAGATAACACACACACACACACACACACACAAGCATATATCATGCAGATATTTCCAGACATTTAAATATAATTGATTTTAAATTTAGTTGCGAAGTTTTCCAAGCTCCAGTTATTACACCCATACACCCAAGCAATCATAAAACAATAAATATAAAACTGTATGTGTATGAATGCATGACAAATACAATAAATGTAAAACAAAAATAATTATATACCACACGGAAAAAATGTGACTTTTATTTCAGCTTCTAATTATTGGTATTAAAGTTGGGCAAAATCGCTCAACGTACACACTGCCAGTGTGATAAAAATTGACTTTTTGATTGGCTTTTTCTTATTACTCAAAGTAGAGCAGATCGGATTCTTTCTTAGAGGGCTGTGATGAACGAATGGCGCAAAAATGAAAAATTTCAAATTCCCAGGTGGGCTGCAGGCATGCAACTGTCCTTGCCCATTGCATAAAATAATCATAATTTGTGCTTCTTCTTCTTCTCTCTGCCCATAATGAATTATGATCGCTGCATGCATTAAGATCTCTGTATGGATATATAACAATAATTATGAAAATATTCTACATTATTGGCAATAAACACGCAAAGCTGTACCATTCTGCCTCGCCTCCCTTTACTTCTTTAAAAAAAATCGAATCACAAATTTATATAAGGCAGAGATCGAGACGGGAGCTACAGTCACAACGCATAGCGACGTAAGCTATCTGACGCTTGCATTCCGGTTTGTGCCCAAGTTAATGTAGATGCGCCTTTATTTTACTATTCTTCATATTTTGTTGTTCTTCTCTTAATTTTCTAATGTTTTGCATTCGTAAACAAAACATTTTCATTTCGTCCATTTCCCTCGTTATTCTACTTTGCTCTTTTCTCTTTTCTTCGCGAATATAGACGCAATGGAGCAAACAACAAAAAATGTGTTGGATGAAAAACGCAAAAAAACGAATTTTTGCACTTTTCACAATTTAATCGTTCAACAATTTTCACATTAATAAGAAAATTTTCGGCAATAACGTGTTAAAGAAGGACGAAATTATTTATAATTTATTAATTTGTTCAGTGCTGGTGTTAAATACGGTGTAGATTGTGGCACATATATACATATTATATAAATTGCTGTAAAATATGGTTTTGCGATCGGGCATAATCCTACCATTTCAATTTCGAGACTGTAAAAAACTGCTAATGATTGGTGTCCCGGAGGAAAACCGCGATTTAAGTATATGGGATTTGAAAAATGTGGGTGAGTATATAGGAAGAATACAATGGGAAATGTGAATACAGCATAGAGCAAACACCTGTGCATACGATTTGTGTTATCAAGTGCAGGCCGTCTGACCGTTTAGCCAGGTGCACCTGTGTGCGCGTGCAGGTGCGTGTGTGAGGGCCCTTTTTGGTGTGTGGGATTGTGTGCGCCTTTGCTTAATTTACCCGCGTTTTATTTAACGCGCTGTTGCTTCTATTTTTAATTATTTATTCATATAAAAATTTTGCTGCTTTAACAATTTCTATTGTTAAGGTTGTGCTTGTGCTGTTGGAAAATGTTATTTAATTCTGTTCTATATATTTGTGTCCTCTTTTTATTCATAGTTCGGGCTGCTTTTGGTATTTACAATTTTGAATTTCGCAACAAGAAAATCGGTTTCAATATTCCCGATGAATTGCTGTTACAGTATTTAGCCCAGCGCCATGATCTGACGAACTTTGTCATAGAAATTGGACAAGGTGAGTTAACAATGTTCTGTTGTAAATGTTTGTTTATATAATGAAAATAAATGAATAAAAAGAAAATCCTAGAGTTGCAAGAGTTTCCATATATTCGGTCAACAAACAATTTACTAACTTTTAAATTATTTTTCTGTGTGCTCGCTACTTAAATTAGTTAAAATTATAAGATTTCCAAAAAAAAAGAAAGAAAAACAAATCATCGTCATCATGAAAATCTTAAATTTGGCTTCTCTCTGATCGCCACTTGTATTGTTTTGTGCTTGTAAGTCTACATAGTATTTATTCCCTATTAAAGCACAGCATTTTAAAATGCTTCTTCTTGCAGGTAACGATGACATGTGCATGAATCTGAAAGAGCAATTAACGTACGAGCCATCTTGTTCGCAAAAGCTAAGCATACCTTTACCGCAAAAATCCAATGAATCGTTGACATGCGATTCAGCCATTATGGCCGCCACTCAAATGGGTCAGTTGTATGGTAACAGTCCCAGTAGTGCAATGGGCGTATTAACGGCATCTATGCCTCTGGTAACTAGAAATCGTTCACCACCACACCCCGATTGCATGGAAAATCATTCAGATCATTCAAGTAATTTAGAGCCCGCTCATCGTATGCGTTCCATGTGTAAACCTTACAATGATAACACGCCGGAATCGTTAACACAATCTATGGATCCCATGGACATAATACCGAAATCAGAGCAGGATGAAAATGAATTAACCGATAATAGGGAAATGCATTATGAAAGGCACAACAATCAACAGGAGATACAACATCAAATGCCGCAGGAGGTACAGTCAATACATCAACAACAGTTGCAGGCGATAACGCAATCTCAGCAATCATCACAACAGCAATTTATCGCCAATTATGGTCATCATCAGGCCAATTTGTTAAGCAATACGATAAACAATGTTACGCCGAGCTCCCCACACATACCGCCACCGCCCATTACTCCTCAACTAACACATATGAGCAATCAACCAGCGCAAAACCAATACTCACCAAATATGATGAATCGCTTCAGAAGTAAATTTTCCCCAAAAAAAAGAAAAAAAAATCATTCGATTCATTTTGGAAAATTTTCATTTATAGGACGAGGTGAACGTATGTCTAAAGATCAAAAGGAGTTGTATGTGAAATTTTTTGAGGAAAATCCTTGTATGCTTACGCAACGGCGCAATGACATAATATTGGAGCCATTGTGGAATAAATTGGGCAGTTTATTGAACAGTGTGCCGCAAGGTGCCGTCAAGAATGTGGAGGAATGGAAGCAGGTTTTGTTCTACTTTTTATTCATTTTGTTTTAACGCAATCTCTCCCCACCCATGGACGTATATCAAGTAAATTATTTCTTAATCATTGCAGACATTTGACGCTTGGCGTTATCGCGTCTTCATGTATACCCGCTATAATACTAAATTGGCTGGAGCTGCAGCTCAAAATCCTAAAAATTATAAACCCTTAACAACCACCGATCAGCGTGCCTACGCCATGTGGACTAGTCACAAAAGTGTCGCAACTCAGGAATTTGAAAAAATTGAAATGTTTCAGAATTTGGACGAAACCCAAACTGATTACGATTACTAGAGAAAACATCATCTTCAGGCCAGAAAATGTAAACTTATACAATGACATGTATATGTAACTGCATATGGGTGTGAAATGCTAGACTTTGTATATAAATTTGTGTACCTTTGGAACAAACATGTGAAAAGAGAGAAATTGTAAAATAAATTTAATTTATTAGTTAAACAAGTAAAAACATTAATATTGCTCATTATTGCTTGCTGCTGTAGTTGCACAACAACAACTTTAAGAAAATTGATACTAAGAAAAAATTGGGGATTTTTTTTCTATTTACAGTTTTTGATCCCTGTAAAGATAACTACCACACCTTGATATCAAATTGTTTTACCTGCCGTTGCGGTTCAGCACAAAAACAAGCACTGGATTTGCATGAGCCAACAAAACCTCTACACCACACCAATAATTCTTTTAATAGCAACACTGCCAGTGGAAGCACCAATCACCAATTAAACGCACCGCCACCACCATCACTAGCCCAGCCGCAGACAACAACATCAAGTACTTCCAATTCACAACACTCGCACCAGAGTGGTGGTGCTGAAGAGCCACCACTTAAGCTACGTATCACCAACATAAGTACACTGCCGGTCAATTCGATTGCTCAGGCTAAAAATGAATTGGTTCTTGAGAGCAGAGAACAAATTGAAATTGAGCCGAAAATCGACTATGACGACTTACCCTCACCCTCGCATATGAATACATTAGATGAAGAACAGCAGCAACAACAACAACAGCAGCAGCAGCAGCTGCAGCAGCAAACGATGGGTACGAGTACGCTAACAGAAAATTCCCCTCCATCACCCTCATTAGCAGCTCTGGCCTTAACGTCCATGGCACCATCATCGGATGCTTTGAATTTGCACAATCAACCTGATACGGACGAGGAGACTTCATATATGGAACGTGAACTAAACGAACAAGAAATGCATTTAGAGCGTATGCATGAGTATTTTATGCAACAACAGCAACAGCATTTACAGCAACAACAACAACAACAACACCATCCCCATCATCATCATCATCACCATCAGCAACAACATATAGAGCAATTCATGCAAGAAGGTTCCTCCACCAATAATTTAAGACGTACGTTCAAATTGAGTTTTTTCACTTTTTCATATCAGATTTTACTGTTATTTTGTGTGATTCTATTAAAATAGAGCGTAAAGAGCGAATGTCCAAGCGTCAGAAGGAGGTGTATGTAAATTTCCTTGAACAAAATCCTATTATCAACGAGCATCGCCGCAACGATCCAGCGTTAAATCGCTACTGGTTGAAATTGGCTGATATCCTAAATTCAGTACCTCAGGGTGCGGTAAAGCATGTGGCCGAATGGAAACAGGTTTGTACTATTGTCAGCCTCTCTGTGAAGTAATTTTTAATAAATTCACTTCGAATAATAGACATTTGACAATTGGCGTTATCGTGTGTTCCTCTACGCCCGGTATAATTCAAAGATTTCGGGTGAAGAGGCATTAATACCGAAATGTTTTAAACCATTGACCATGACTGATAAGCGTGCCTATAACATTTGGATACGTAATCCCGACACTGCTCCACCGGATCTGGAACAAATGCGCAATGTATTTATGAATTTGGAAGAGGCGCCACATGAATGATAGGGAGCGTATGCTGAATTTGTGCTACCAAACACCGCCATTACAAATGTGTGCTAATATTTACTGAAACGTATTTTATATAAACAAATTTATATAGTTCTCTGTTTGTTGTTTGTATTTAAGTTAATTGTTGTCTGAAATTTGTTTTTATAGAGTTTTGGTTTTTTGGTTTTTCGTTTTACTAAACTATATTTAAGTAAACAATGCTCAGTAGTCAATAAGTTTTTGCTGCTATGAGAGCACACAATGAATGTTTTAAACGTGTCAATCGAAATTGTTTTTGTAAAAAATGCAATTAATTTTTTATCATTAAAAGTAATATAAAAAAAATCACATAGTAGTACTTGATGCGGTCGTTACAGAATCATCTGGAGGAGAAACCGTTTATAATTTTTTAAAAATAAGACAAAAAATGAATCGATTTGTGAATTAATCTGATAGTGAGTATGTTTTCTTTGTGAAATGTGCCATTTTGATAAAGGAAAATAGTTGGATAAAAGTTTTAGTTGAGCTTTGTAAATAAAATAACCTTTTTATACCCTACATATAAGATGGACTAAGTTTCCCAATACTTTTGCAAGAGAAGAGACGTCATAGACCCTACTAGGTATATATATTCTTGATAAGCATCAAAAGCATCACTACATTCGGAATATACACATATTAAAATGAAGAAGTTACAAATATTTATAATTCTTCTTAATTGCTGCAGAGCAACATATTGTAAAGTTGTTTAAAAGCTTTGACAGCCGACATCACATGAAAGTATTTTTTCTATTGGATCGCTTTATACAATTTACACGATTTGCGGATATGCGGATCACGAACTGCAATCTTATTTAAACACTCACGTGAACACACAATTAGTGCGGTGTGGTGTCTAATGTCGAATATTTAAAAAAAATATTTCCAACTAGATATTGGCTGGTTGATTTGCAAAACCTTGTGTTTCGTCCTTTTTTCGGAAACCTCTGGTCATAAACTTGATAAAATAAATTCAATTCAATTCTCATATGATGGATGCTGTTCGTTGTTTTTTTATTATGGTTTTGTAATAAAATCAAATAATGAATAACGCTAGGTATCAAGGCATCTCTAAAGAACTCCACAACCTTTTCCTATCAATGAAAATTGAAAAAATATTTCTATTTTTATATATACTTCTTTTTATTTCGTTTAATTTTTTAATCTCATCCTCAACATTATACACGTTTGTCTGTTTCCATCAACTTCGTTATAATTTGAAACAATTTTATTGTTTTAAATTCTTTTGAGTTTCCTCATTTTTTCCGTTTTCCTCATTTGTAATATTTATATAATTCCGTTTTAATAGTATTACTTATTATATATCTTGTTTTCTTTTTTCATTATTAAATATAAGTTCGCTTGAAGTGTTTAGTTTTCCGCTCTTATTTGTCTATGTAACAAGTTAAAAAAAAATTAAAGTAAATTTGACTTGGGCCAAATTTTAAGTACCCTTCACATCTAGATATATACAAGCTGTGAGCGTGACAAACACCAATGTAATCAGGTATGTATAGTGCATAATTTACAAGTCGGATTCTAAACTTAATAAAGTATTTTGGGTATGTTTGTTATACGGCTCCACTATGAAATTATAACAAACTTTTGCATTATTTGTTTATAATAGGCGTGGTTTTTGACCGATTTTATCTAATTGAAATTTTGTCTACAATTATTCATTCATAAGTGGGCCGACAATAGACTTTGATGTATTAGGTGTAGTAAAAAGAAATCCAGTATTTTTGCATGAAATTGAAGGCTTTAATTACCATAGTTAGAATGATCCGATTTAGGTCAGATATGCACCCTTTTATTTGATAATTTGTTCCCTTTTAAATAGAAGCCGTTGTCCCTATTGGAAAAAAATTGAGACAATCGATTTTCACAAGCCTCTCTTGAAGCGAATTTTTCACCAGCAAAATGGACAGGACTAGACTATTCACATTTCCAGCTGCCTGCCTTGCATTTTCGCCTTTATCGAAGAAAAACTGTAAAATATGGCGTATGTTCTCTTTGCTAGTATCCATCTTTGACGCGCGCCAAAACAAAATTGAGTCAACTAATAACGAAACTGTCAGAACATTTGTTGGCGCGAAATCTCTTCTTTGGAACAATATCTAGTGGAACTCGATCGGACTTATACAACGCGAGATACAGATAACTAAAGCCATACATTGCAAAAATATTGCGTATGCTCTCTTAATAATTTATACTTTGTGTAGTGCCTGACGCTTCCTTCTAGGTGTTGTATCTCATATGGAGGGTACAAAACGTACGCTTTAGTCATTATAACCATTAAATTGATATTATTAATAATATTTGTTCGGGTATATATATGTATATATATAAATCTATCTATTTGTTTATTTTACTCAATTCGTAAATGTATTTTCATTTCCCTCCGATTTTTTCAATGTGTACTTGAATTCAGTTGCAAGCTGTTTACTTATAGGGAGAGTTGTGTACTTTTAATTGTTTCTTACAAAATTATTGACAATTTTTTAACTCTGTTTTCTCAACTTCCATTGTATTGTATTGTATTTCGTTTGTGTTGTTGTATCAAAAGTTTCTTGTTTAATTTTCCTATTTACATACGACTTGTTTCAATTCAAATAAAGTCTATATTTTATTCAATTTCGTGCTTTTTTTGTATGCAGTTTCATAACTTGCGATAACATTGTTATTGTTTGTTCTTATGTATAAATGGTTTAGTTTAACTTTCTTTTCCTTTCGAGACTTTTGTTAACATTTCAGTTGTGAAATTTTTCATGTAACACATCATTCTTGTTAAACGTTTACTGTTATTTAATTGGTTCTATGGTAATTCTTTATAATTGCATACATATACACATATATTTATTATAATTAAATTAAACATATAATTAATGAAGTAGAAGAGAACTTATTCAAAATATATTTACATTTATTTACAGTTAAATAAAAATATTAATAAAATATGTATACACTCTGGTGGTTGGCTTGACATACGAATACTGTACTCTTTGTTCTACAAGAATACTAGGAGGCGGTCATGGTATTTTTTATTATAGGAAGAAATGTTGCAGGGACCTCTCCTAAAGAAATAAATTGTTGGGTAACAAAACACGATAACTTGAATTCACTTCATTTGTGCCTTTTACAATTTCCCTCAATTTTTTTTCAGATTTCAAAACAATTTTGACAGAATTTACTATAATTTTAACATAATTTTTGCATCCACCATCATATGCATATGGAGGTACAGATCACTGTGTCACAAGATATATATTTATATTTCGATGTGTCTGTCTGTCCGGTGTTGTATGTTCTATATTAATCACTTTCACGTTTTCAATTGCAAATTTGTTGCTAGAAATAAATTTTCGCCATTACTTATAAAGAAAAGAATATATAAACCTCGAGCTTTTTCCTAGATGCATAGATGGTGGATGATCAAGATTTGGCCGAATATAGTTTTTTTTACTTGTTAATGTTTCCAATATTTTTTTATTTTTTTTTACTCACGTTCCGACGTTTAATCTAGTTTAAAATGTAGCCTTAATAATTATTCATTGAATGTGTAGCCTAGTGAAAATAGCTTCCGTTATTTTCCATTACTTTCACATTCACAATAAACCGAATAAATTATTATTTTATGTACATATATGAAATAAATATTTTGTAACCTGTTTTGTAAAAATATTGTATAGCAATCATATCTTAAATTAATATTATTCAATGTATTATAGAATGGGTGGTGATGGCGGTGGTGGTGGGGGCGAAGAGGTTGATAACACAGTTTTTGCCAAACATCTCGGTGAGTTGTGATTTAAACAGGCCTCATCTAAACTATCCAAATCTAGAGCGGTATCAATCATGGTGGTATCATGCAATAAACATAAACGATTTGAACTTAATTCATTAGTGCTACGACTTAATCTTAATGAATCTGTGGCAATGGCTGGCGCACTACTACTACTACTACTTAATATATCGGGTACAATAGCATTACAGTTATTTTTCTTTTTTAACAATAATTTTCGGGATTTTTTTACATTTTCTAGAGTTTGTTGATTATGCGTATGCGTAACAAAACTAGCACTTAACGGATCATCTAAATCGAGATCATCAGATAGAAGAGTGGAGGGCAAATCTAAAGAGTTACTAGATCTGAAAGCTGGCGTTGTTATTGTTGTTGCCTTTGTCATAGACTTAACTAAATTGACAAGTGGCTGTTGCTGAGCAACGGCACTGTTGTTGTGCTGTTCCTCTAGTAAATTGGAATAAACATGAAGATTTATATCCATTTCGGCAGAGTTTACATTATCCTGAGTTAAAAGTCCTATATTGGGAATATTGCTATACATATTCTCGGTTTGTGAAATCGATTTCGGTAGATTGTCTTTTAAATGATTTATTGTGGAGCTGATTGCACCTACAAAAATGTGTTCACTTGAGGGACTACATTCATTTGTTGTATTGAAGTCTGTCGTTGTGTTATTGTCAAAATCGGCATTGAATAAATTATTGTAACTGTCGGATAGATTGTGACGTTGTCGTGCTTTATTTGAGGCTGCTATCGCAGCAACAGCAGCTACCACTTCTGTGGTGCCCACCACAACTCTTTCCTCTTCTTCTGCATCTGTATTCATTTGATCGCTTATTGTCGGTTTAGCCAATTCTATGGCATCTAGTTCATCGGCCGAACTATCCGATGATCGCAATTTTTGTTTGTGATGTCTGAAGCGACGCGATTGATTTATTGTAGCCGTCACAGCTTGACTATGCTGAGCCGGTGTTATATCCATTTCAGATAAAGGAATTTCATGTTCCACCAAGTGCGCTAAACTATTGGAATTACCTGAAAAAGGAGGCAAGAAAATATATAATTAATATATTTTGTGTCATAATATTTGTTCAGACTACAAATATTGTAAGAACTGTAAAAATTGTATGAAAAGAAGAAAGCATTCCAATTATATGATTATGTACACAACAAAACTATAAATATTTTTAATTTCAACACAAAATAATCTTAAAACTTAGGTTTTAGCAAAAAAATAATTGTAATGAAAATTACAAAAGAAATTTTAAAACTAATTATTATAATGAATCACATAATTATTAATTATATTAATTGATTTAATTTAATTACTCTTTTTTTACTGAATACAGAAACATATCTTAAATAGAAATCTACTTGCAAAATTAAACATCCTCAGGGGGATTTTCTTTGTGTTCTTCAGTTTCAGCCGCATTAAGTAGGGGTTCTAATGATTCGGGAGCTTTAATATGATACAAAAATATAAGAGAAACCGGGTAGAGTTACAAAAATTAGAATGAAAGAGTAAATCATTTAAATAGAAGTTTATGTTTTCAAGTGCGGGATTGGTTGTTAGTTTTTTAAGAGATGGCTCGCAATTCTGACAAATGACTGATGAAGTATGGTGTCCAGGATGAGCATTTTTACACTAGCAGTTACTACTTGTTACAAAGAACACATTTAGCAAAATAACCCGAGAGTGGTTTATGGAATGAAGCAGAACAAGAAACTTTGAAAGGCATTAATGTTGCATTTAAAAATTGTTTAATCTTTACGAAATATTAATAATTATATAACAAATATAAATATAACAAGCTGCTCCTTTTTTACAGAAACATATTTAACGAAATTTATTTACAAATGAAATTAAGGAAAATTACGATATTTCAACAAAAAAAATCCAAAAAAAAACTACAGTGTTGATAAAGAAAGTGTTATGGAATTAATAAAACAGAACCACATAAATAGTGCTGTAGGTTAGAACTCACCGTATAGGAAAAAGGAAGATCTCAAAAACCGTTTAAAAATCGCGTAGAACACTCGAAATATTTATACATTTTTGGATTTGATAATAAAACGGAGAAAGCATTAGAGGGTTAGAGAAGTTTTATTTGTTTTTTCATCTTTTTTGTTTATTCACTTTTTAGTTTTGAAAATAATAGGAGTTGTAGGAACAGAACAGATGAAAAAATGAACAGTGTTTAGATTAAGGAAGGGGTGTTTGAAGGCATTAGAAGTTAAGAACATTTTTAATAAAGTTAACACATACGTTAAAACGTATTCATTTATATACAAGAAAATTAAAAAGCTAAACGGGAAATTACTAAGCAAAGAAACAAGAACTTAAACGCTTAATAGGAAAACAAATAATTTGAATTTATTTTTGGTAAATAAATGGATTTTTTTTAAATGAGAAATTAAATATCTGTTTTTAGACTTTTAATACTGTTTTACAGTTGCTTGAATAAGAATTTTTATTGTAATAATGGAAGACGGCTTAAAGCATATTAAAATTCCATTTATTAACAACTTATTTAGGAAGCGGAAGCATATTAGAACTGATTTCTTAGTGAATGTCTGTCCGGAATATATTTCTCAAAAGGTTTACATTGGTCCCGCCATCCCTGACACTTTACCAAGTTTTATTGAGGACTTGCAATCTTGTAAACGATTCAAGTGTCGTTACTTTTATACCCTTCATCATACGTATATGGGGGAATATATCATTTCATAACTCCCAAAAGAAGGCATCGGAGGTCCTTAAAGCATATACATTTTAAACCTGTGTCGAATACTGTCAATTTAATTATGTCTGTCAGTGCGTCCGTACGCCTGTTCGGGGTGTGTTCGCAAACTTTGAGCAATATCGGTTAAGCGGCACGCCCACAATGTAACAAAAAGCCATTTTTAAAGTAAGTTTTTCGTATTACTTATAAAATCCAGAAGATAAAGAACATCGATGGTGGGTATTTAAGATTTGGTTTCAGCCAAATGTAACGTTTTTACTTTTTTTTTTTATTAATCGTGTTCTTAAGTTATAATTGTTTTATTTTTTGTTTTTTGTTTTCTATACAAATTGTTATAAGCAACTATGTAGAACAGTTAAAATGTCAATTGAAGCATTTATTGTGTTATGTGTATGAAGCGTTGATGATTTATTTGAATGCGTTGAGAGAAATGTTTAGTCAACATGTTGCAGCGATATTCGGTTTAACAGATTATTTTTTATACCCACCACATTGAGGTCGTTTGTAACAGCCAGAAAAAACTAACAGATACTCTTCAAGGTCTTGTATTTTTAAACTTTTGAACCGATTTAGCTTTGGCTGTCTGCCTGTTTGTAGTAAACATTGCCCTGGTTGGAAAAAGTGAAACGTCAACTCCAAATTGAGCGAAATCGGTGGATGGACAAGCTGCCGAAAATCTAAATTCGATAGATGTGCAAAAACAAAGGGACGGACGCACCCCCAATTAAAAAAAAACGTAACATTCAACGTATAAATCGATTTGTTAATGCACTCATACATATGTACACTACTAGAGGGTGCACTTTTTGTTTGTATAAAGATGGGGAGGATATTTAAGATTTGGCCTAAGCCAAATTCAAGTTTCCTAGGTCTTTTAAATACATTACATATAAGATGTACGATCGAATAAGAATGATGGCGTATACAATATATTTTAATGTCTGTATACATACATACATACGTACATACATACATTATTTAATATATATATTTTACAATAACAATATTTTTTATGTGTTTGTGTATATGTAGCACGTTTTAATATTCATATTTTATTGGTAGTAGAGGAACTTAATATTTTTCGGTTATTTTTTATTCAATTGAATTCGATTCATGACGTTTGAATTACATTTGTTTTTTTTATTCGTTCTTCCAAATGTTTATCAATTTTAATTAATGCACGAGTATAACATGTTGTTTCCGGTTCCGTAGTATTGCAATTTCGTTAAAAATGGCAGTTTTTTTTTTAGCTCTAAATAAATGTGACTGGTTTTTTGTCTGTGGAAATGTTTTTTTGTTCAATTCTTATGCGGGTGTGTGTGAGTGTGTCATTTATATAGTGTGACATAATGCTTGATCATGTTTTAGTATTTTCATTTAACAATTCCATTGAAACCATACATAAATATGCATGCATAACATAAGTGTGTTTAGGTTTAATAAATAGCTTTACAAATGGACCATGTGTGAAAGTCATGTACCTCTGTTCGCTTTAATTGGTCTATAACATGAATAGAAGATGTTCACAAGTGTACATTTCTACAGCACATTGCAACAACACAAGCAACACATTATGTGGTGTAGATTACAAAACTTTAAGTAACAACAACTGAAACGGTCTTAAACACAAGACCATTTATAATACAATGATCTGTGCTTAAGGTGTTCCAGCTGTGAAAAGGGCAGTAACAATGAATCCGTTGAAGGTTGAATCACTTCAAAGTGTGAATTACACAGAAACTTGAAGCCTTTGTTTTTGCAAACAAGTTATAAAACTTTATTTCGGTTGTTATTATTGTCACGTTTTATGGGAATGCACTTGTAAGCGCCCATTGGGCATTTCGTTTACCTAGTTTCACGCCTATTTTATCCAAGGCAACGGTTTCATTGTTAAAAACTTGCGTTTCTTTTTAAATAAATCTAAAATTTCTTTTGCTTTTTCCAACACTTTCTGTGTACAATTAATGTTTTTAATGCCATTTATTCATAATATAATAATTGGCTAGGAAGTGCTTTTATGTTGTGGTTTAATTGCTTCGTAATTATTATTAACATTTGTATCTCTTTCATAACATATTTTGGGGGTGTGGTGGTGGCGGCGTTGTTGCGGTTATTTAATATTTAAATGTGAAAATTTCCTTTGTTTACAATCCGGCTGTTTCATTTCAAATTATACAATATGTAAAATACTTTTTCAAAATATACTTTTTATACATTCAAATCCAAATCAAAATCCAAATACGTACATAGTACAATGATACAAAAATTAAATTTGTACACCAGACAACAGCAAAAACATATGAATAAAAATAAAACCACTCTAACTGGTAATTGAATTTTTTTGTATATATGGTACGTGTGCACCATTGTTTGGCATAACAATTGATTGCACATCTATTCTCATTTAATTAATAACAACATATATACAAAGCTTTATTATTACCAATTATGTGCTTTTTTTGTTTGTCATAAATACTATCAATATATGTTTATCAATTGTGCTTTAGTAATGAAAAGTTTAAATGAACCAACAGCAGCAGCAGCAACAACAACAACAACAATATTATTAGTATTGTGGAGTGGGCAGGAGGGGGAGGTGGGATATACACAACAACAACAACAATATACACAACAACAATAAAAAATAATAAAAACATTAACAATAACAACGTGGATAACAACAGCAATTTATGTTACGATTAAATCGGTAGGTAGGTGGTAGGGTGGGGTGGGGGGAAGAGAAAGCTTCGTCTACTAACTATCTACGTTATGAGGAAAGAGAAATCAGCATCAACACTATAAAAAAAAACAAAACATATACATATACACAGCGGTCCTGACATATTTGTACTAAACACAGTTCAACTGAGGACAAACCGTCTTTGCTTGAATTCTATGAATTCTTTGTAAAAATTGCTTAAACTTAATAAATAAGACTCCTGCTCAGATATATAAAGTTTTATATGTTATGCAGACCGATAAAACGTAACAGATTTTATCAGAGCAATTCAATGACAATTCATTCAAACACTTTGAATTGGACGAAATTAACCTTAAACTGAAATGTATTTGTATGCTGTACCGTTTCTGTTAAGTACTGGGGAAATAAGTGGAAGAAGGGTGCGGATCATTTATACTACAGTGCAACTAAAGATATCGCCACTATGATAATGTCTACGTGTCACCAATAAATATACTTTACAATACAATCTGTGGCAGTATTATATATAATACCAACAACAACAAATTTCATTTTTAATTTCTCCTAATCTTCTTGTAAAAAAAGAGAGATAAACGAAACGTTGGATGGTAGTGAGTACGCCAACTGTATAGAAAGAGTCGTAAAATGTAATAAATTTCGTACTATGATGAATCACTACCCGCCGCATCTTCAATAATCGAATTGAGATCAATATTAAACGAATATTCATAGAGATTGGAGTAGCGGTCACGCTCCTTCCATGGCGACCTGTGATTCATGTAAAGATTTCGTTTACTAACACGAAAGATTTGACTGTCTTTGATCGATTGATCATCATCGCAAGGTTCGCCGCCACCACCAAAATCACATTCGCGTATCGTTAAACGATTTGTGGGCGATTTTAATTCGAATAGAACCTCTTGGTGTTTGTAACGCGGCCGCATTGGCAAGGGCTGATAGCCGGGTACAGCAGCTTTTTGCGAATCCACCGACTGAGTAGACTGGCGTCGCACTGTACGGCCTTTGTTTAAGGGAAAATTACGCGTCACATGGGAATCGATGCTGCGCTGGGGTGAATAGTATTTAAAGTCTGTTGGAGCGGGCGGTTGAGGTGCTGCGGTATGTATGGTGGTTAGGGTGGTACAACTGGCAGAGGCGACCCCAGTCACTTGCAGCTGCAGCGTAGACGGACGCTTGGCAACTGATGGCGGTTGCAATGATATGCCACCAGCTGACAAGGGCGTAACAACGGGGGTTGGCTGGACGGCGCCTGCTATCGTTACTGAGGCCGTTGCTGATGTGGTTGCTGGGTGATGTGGGTGATGCAGCAATGGCAGAGGTGAATTGCTGCGCCCATCAAATGCGGGTGATAAGGGCAGGTGCAAGGAACGCCTCAAATTTAAACGGTATGAAGAAGCCGCCGGTGAGGATGTTAACTGAGGCGTGGCTAATGCACTGCTCAAGTGTGTCAGGTCATCGTGTTGGGATGAGTAAAGCTCTGGTTGCTTTTGGTATTTGTTATTGAATTGATGAGCGGGTGGTAATAGTGTTTGTAATGAGCATTTCTTATGCTGGTGTTTATGTTTGTATTGATGATGTGCTTTATGGCGTGACTTACCATTTTGTAAATTGTCATAGCTGCGCGGCCGATAGACACCGCCTGCCGCTGCACTGCCAGCCTCTAAAGCTGTTGAAGCATTTGACTATATTTAGGCATGTATATACATATATACCACCAGTCCGCGATTTATATACATATATACACATTTTGGGAGCGACACATTAACTTGGCAATGAAAGTGTGATTTTGTGTGTTCGCACATGTTTAGCACGATGCGAATGATGATGAGTATAACATTGTGGTGGTGGTGGTGGTGGTGGGGAGTATAAAAAAGAGAGAGAATGATAATAAAAATAAAAGAAAACAACTCTTAAGTGCCTTTAAAAAGGTAAAAAGGAAAATTAAGTGCTTAAAAGACATCGAGATGTTCAAGGAAAACACCGAGTTTAGAGAAAATGTGTAAAAAATGAAAGTGACAAGGACAGGGAATAACATACCTCGTCATAAAATCTCTGCTTAAGATCGTTGCCACCTATACTGATGGCACCGCTGGGTCCACCTAGCATCGGTTGAGAGGTAATCATGGCACTACTGGGCACATGCGTGGCACTAATAACATCACTCAACGGGTGACGAGGACTGCCATGCTGCTGCATTTGTGCTATATACTCATCAGTGGCTATGCCTCGCCTTTAAGTAACAAATAAACAATAAAAATAATCAATTATTTATGTAGCGTGTGGAATAATTCGGCTACATACCGATCTATCAGTGAAGGTGTCATTGGGCCGCAGAGTATATGGCAACAATTTAAACAAATATTCCCCCGCGAATAAGGATTCAAGTTGCGTTGTCCCCCCTTCGACGAAAAGGAACCTTTCAGCTGGAATTGCACAAGAAAATATTTTCAGAAAAACACATTCTTTTGGAGAAAAACAAAAATTACATCTTCATTTGTTGTTTGATCACTGGTTGTTAAATATGTATGAAAGCCCGCCAGACCGATTACGGACCATATGGAGAAGAAACATATAAAAACCACGATGACAGTGAATGGCGCCTTTTTAATAACTTCGAAAACTTTTTGTTCAGTTTTCATTACTACGCCATCACGGATGGATTGTTGAATACGCAGCATATGCGCAGGCGGAGTCACATGAAAAATAATAGAAGGAAACAGTAAATTAATTAAAAACTTTTGTGCTGTAGATTTTTTCAATTTTTTGTTGTTGTTGTACTTACATAAAACTAGATGCGTCACAGAGCATGAGAATACGAATACAGCTAAAAATGCCAACGAGACTAGAAACAAATAAAAGAAGCGATAATTACGTTTGCCCACACAGTTACCCACCTGCAATGAAGAAGAAGAAGAAAAAACATACTTATACTACAGATTTGAAGATATCATTACAGGCAACTAATTATATTTTAGGAGCTTTAATAATCGGCATTTATATGCTTAGCGGCCCATTACATTATATTGAACTCATTTGCACAAATACACACACACACACACTCACACACTTTTCAAATCAAATCATATAATATTTCATTAGACGACAACAACAACAACAACTAAGCAAGATGTGGCACACCAATAACTTATATGAGTATTATAATGCATGCAAACACACACACACAACAAATTTCATAAAAGTTTCCTCGTCCCAACAGAGGCAGAGAAATTCAAGTATGCACTTGTACTTGTAGTTGAAAGAAACAAGAAAAGAGGCTTGGTTTAGACTAAACCTTGAACACCCACCTTCAATCAATTTAAATCTAAAGTTTTAAGGAACCTCGGATTGGATTGGATTAGAAAAATTAAAAAAATACTACATGTACTTTAATTGGGACGAACTTTTGCACATAACAATTTATTCAACTTTATTTTGGCGACTGCCTAGTTTTCTAATAGGTGATGTTTTGAATACAAGAGCATTTCAAAGATGGACCACCCACGCACACAGACCCATTTCTTAATGCTTCTAAAAATTATGCAGCATTGGTACTCCTCCTCTACTGTGGGTTTAACAAACGGGATGGCTCACTTAATATATCCTCTTTGTTGATGTGAAACATAAAAAATGAACAAGAAAGTAACATTAAGCGTTTCACTGTGAATTTGGGTATACGAGTGCACACACTTAAGTAGCCCTACTTGTAAAGCCCTTCATTCACTTTTACACACAATACCTATACAACATGTACGTATGCCTACTATAGTAGATGGTGGGTAGACTATATGGTAGTGTGCATAAGAGAGCAACAAGAAACAAAACTAAGTTTGTAGGCAAAAAATTAATTTGAAGATTGTTTGAGTGAGTATGTATGTGTACACATATATGTACTTACGTACATAAGCAATTCATATATTAAGTTTCTTTTATATACAAGTACCCGCACATGCATTGTACTACATATGGGGCGTTCTACTATGGTACATGGTGTGCCCGCTGCTGTAAGGTTTTAAACATTTGCTATAAGATCTTATACTCTTCAGCACTAGCGGTAGAAGGTAACTTAAGTGTAAGCGGATGACCGCTGTAGACCGAATAGTTTCGAATCATTTTGTAAATCGACATAACACTGACCGTCTGTTAAGTGACCATGTAAAATTGCGCATTTTTGAGATAATTCCACAGGAATTGAATTGAAATATTGACTGAAAGCACAAACTCAAACTAGTCGAAAACCAAATTTTTGTTTTATTGAATTAAACATAAACTTAATATAACCTTTGCAGCAAATAATGCTGGTTATAAAAATGTAAAACATCAGACAAACTGCATTCCGTGATTTTTTTACAGATTCCTCGTAAGAGTACCTTAAAATGCTAAACTTTTACACTATTTATACCCCGCACTACTTGCGGCAAACGATTTGAGATATTTTCTGATATTTGGTACAAGGACATGTCTTGGCCAAACTCACCGAATTGGACCATTTTTAGAGCCCTTCCCCAAATAAAGTCCTATTACAATGGAACTTAAAACTCTTAATATTTTTTGACAAAATTTAGTGAAGAATAGTTTATTACTTTAATAATTGACTGCGTCAAATTTGGACCCGATCTTTACAACCCATTTGATTAATTATATTTCACAAAGTGACTTGTAATGCAAAGCCTTCCGTTTACTGACACAACTCAGCTAATTGTAGCATAATTTGTGAAACTAAAACGTGCAGGTTTTTCTTGTGTTATAAAATGATGAAAATTTCTCTCAAGCACACAGCCTTACAATGACATTTCTTATTAAATTTAAAAGTAATTCGTTTTTGTTACAGTTACAGTAAAAATTATAAACAAGGTTAGCAGGTGTCAAATTTTAAAAAATTTTAAAATATTTTAAATCAAGTAGTTATAGGGTGTCCAAATTGTCTTCCACTTTATAATGAAGTCCCGCGGAACCTAAATCCCGTGTAAAATGGGCGTTTTTTAACGCATTTTATCTATGTAGTACAAGGTAGGCTCTGAGCGTGCGCTTATTGAAATATTTCCTGAGCGCAGATCTTTAAAAAAAAAACGAAATGACAATTTCTCATCACTTAAGCGGAGGACATAGAGACAAAATTTGGTGAAGAACAGTTAACCAGTTTCATATTTGGCTGTTCCAAATTTGAACCCGCTTGGACTATTTTTAGAAGCCTCCCCCATATAATGTTAATTCGTGAAGGGACTTGTATGACAAAGTCTCACGTTTACTGACACAACAAATAATTTGTGGAGCTAAATAATGCACTTGTTTGCAATCGCTACTTTTATTCGAAAATGATTTAAATTTATTAAAAACAATTTCATTAAAACCATCACTTACCCATGGACAGTGATGATCGAAACGATCGACACAATTATCACACAAACTACAATGTGACGCACGCGGTGGTCTAAATATCTTACAAGTAAAACAATACTTCAGTTTAACTGTCTGGCCTTTGACCAGAACCTCTTTTGTACGCGGTGGCGGTCGATATGTGGGACTGTTTAATGAATTTGGCACTTCTGCAAGTAAACCAAGAACAAGTAAATTGCTTTTAATTGATTTATTCGAGATTTCAAAATATTTCAACATTAATTTTTACCAATTTGTTTTTCTATATAGGCGGCCTCGTCATAGGAAGCTCTTGGTATAACACCGGGATCTGAAAACGTTGTACGTAGCAAGGAACTCATTGTAAAGAAATATAAAACAGCACCAACAATCGGTATTATGGGATTTATGCGGGTGGCCAAAAACGGGCAGCTATAAAGAATAATAAAATAAGAATTATTTTTAGGAAATTCGAAAAAATCTTTTATACCTGAATGCAAAAGGAGTTCATTTTATATAATAATCTGTGTTGAAAAAAGGTTTTTCTTTCCTATTAATTGAAATAAAATTTTTTCCAAATAATTAATAACTTCTTGAAAACTGCAAATGTTGTGAAGTTAAAATATAAAAAAAAAAAAAACGTGAATTGTACAAAAAAAACCCTATCGCCATTTTTTAAAGGTGTTTCTATAAAATTGATATATTACGTGTAGTTATTATGTTATTTTCATATTCGAAAGACGCGCCCACAATTTACAAAAAAAAAACTTTATTTAACTTGTTAGTGCATATAGCTGTAAAGGATATCCAACAAAATTTATAGATTTTTTATTTGATTTTTAATATCCTTGCATTTCATAATTTTTACTATTCAGCCATCGAATATTGTATGACATTTTAACAAGTCCTTTGATGGTATATGTCAGAGATAACAAACAAACAAAAAATTGAATGCAAAGAAAAAAGATTAAACATAACCAGCAAGCATCACAAAAACAAGGATTTACTAAACGAAATAACGGTACAAAATATTGCAAAGAAAAAAAAAAAAAAAACAAGTGAAAATGTTGTATTCGGTCAAGCCCCGATCATTTACTCTACTCTACACTACCTAGTTACAAAAGTTAAACTCGTGAATCGTGAACTATCATTATATGGAAAGGGGTTCTAAATATGGTCCGACCGGTTCATTATTAAACCAATTAACTACTCTTCACTACATTTTGTCAAAAAGTATCAGGAATTTCGATTTTTTGCCATATAAAGCCTTTTTTAAAGTAGGAGTGTTATATGGGGAGGGATCCCAAAAATGGTTCAATTTAAATCATTTTCAGTAGTGCCCATCTTTGGGTCAAGACACGCCCTTGTACCAAATTTCATCGAAATATCTTAAAAAATGTGAACTGTAGTTTGCGCACAAATTTACATGGACGGACAGATGGGCATGGTTAAATGGAGTCAGATTTAGATTTTGAATCGATTGAAGATTTAGGAGTTACAAACATTCGCACGAACTTAATATACCCTTTGCCACAAGTGGTGCAGGGCATAAAAATATATTATAAATGCAAATCTCTAGCTGTGATGGGAATTCATCGAGTGAATGGCATTTATGCAGCTTACAACTAATACGAGAGCACACAGCAGAGCGTGCACAGCATCTATGCTCTATAAATGCTACAATTTTTCTATAGTGAATGATTGACAAATTATTGTCATTATTATTATTTACTATGTAAAGAAGCAAAAAATTGTTGCCAAATTACAATAACAACAACAAAATGCACAAGATAACTAAGTGCAGATGTAAACATAAATAATACTTGCAATCGATTCAATGGAATGGCACACAAATAAACCGAAATAAATGGTATTTATATAAAAAGCAGATCAACAGTACGATCATGTTATACCTACCCAATATATATATATATGGGGGTTTAAATAACTTTGGCAAAAGGTTTACAACTGCCAAAAAGAGACAACGGAAACTCTACAAAGCTCATATATTCTGAATCAGCATCGAATACTGAGACGATTTAACTATGTTTGTCAGTCCGTCCGGTGTAGGTGTTCTGTGGTAATCATTCTCTTGGTATTAAAATATCGATTACAAACTTGCCGAAAGTGTTGGTAGAGTTCATACGCTGGTTGGCATTGAAAAAGGACAACACAAGTCAAGCGACACGCCTACAATGCAACAAAAACCGAAAATGGAGAATATTTTTCAGTAAAATCTTTCGTATAGTACAGAAGACCTACTAACAAATATACTCTTGTGCACCTATGGTGGGTATTCACGATGTGGCTTTAGCCAAATATGGTTTTTCTTTATATATATATTTTTTAAAGCTATTCTTTTCTATTTTTGCATGCATGTGTTTGGAAAGAAAAGTAAAAAGTTTTGTTATCATCAGCAATAAGAACTTTTCTATTTACCAAGCTGAAAAGTTGATCAATAGAGAAAGAGTGTGTGAGAGAGAGAGAGAGAGGGGCTGCCCAAACGCTTTATTTACAATAGGCAAACATGTCAGACAACACGAAAAAGTTTCCCTGCATACGCATGGTATGCCAGTGAGTTTATAATAATAAAACAACAACAACAACAAAACAAAATTATACATGTGTACGTTAACTGAAAGACCTCAGTATATGAAATCTATTATGCGAGTGTGTATGTGTGTAGTCGTACTCAATGTTACAATACACAAAATACAAACATTGTTTAAGGCAAGGAACAAAAGCACTCTTTGCTTCATTGTTATTTGCTTAGTTTCGTTTTGCCCCAACTAAAATAGAGTCTGCCCTTCCGTCCAACCATCCATCCATCTCTCTCCCTATACGTACTTGTACAAGACTATGTCTGCACTTATACAAAATATTTTATACGCCGCACAAAGCGAGAATTGTGTCATCTTAAAACATACATTCATACATTCTTGCAATTCATGCACGAATATATGCTAAATTGTTGCATACATTGCGTTAGATGCCATCGTAATATATAGCACAGAGAGGAGATACATATAAGAAAACGCTGGCATGTACAGGCACGCATTTATGCAGTCATCATCGAGAGTGTATATGGAGGCTTACCAAACAATACATCATTTAAACGTACAATTGAAACATGCAAATCTTTTGGTCTCATAAAAATGCTAAATTGAAAGGGAACACACGCACGCACTTAATGTATATATAAATGTGAAAGGCGACTTAAATCGGATATTAAATGGCCTTCTCTGAAGATTTACATAACCAACGCATATGTATGCATTGGAATGATCATCATCATGGGCACTCAAAACTTTGTTTGCAGATCTTGTTGGATATTTGTTTCATGTAAAATACGATCACAGCGCCCTTAGTCATGGTTAAATTTGGTTTAGTCCAAATCTTGAGTATCCTTCATACGTATACGTAAGTATCGAAATAGCTCAATTTTGTAGCTGATAGATAGATTTTCGTGGTTTGTGGGCGTGTTTGAAGAAAATTTCAGTTCAATATCTCAAAAGTTTCTTTCTGCGAACTAGAAACGAAATGAATTTTTGCTCCCCCTGGTTCACGAATATGAAGACATTTTTCAGATTGTTTTCTGAAAACATTTTGGCAAATCTTTCTTTTCATATTAAGTAGTTATAAAGAGGCACTCTTTTCGAATCTGCACAGCCGACCACGATGCTAGAGAAAAGTGTTCTCAATTCTCCGCTTTGTGAAACAATTTGTTATAAAAATGCTTACAACGTCGACAAGGAAGTATAAAAGGACATAAATACGGATTCATGAAAGTCCTTTTACGAGGCAAATAAAAGCAAATGAAATATTTTTGTCACACTCATGCAAAATTTTAATTAAACTAGCAGCTACCAAATACTCTTACGCAGGAATTTCCAAATTATCAACAAAACAATTTAAAATTTCTCTGAAAATTAAAGTCAACATGCATAATACATAGTAGTAGGAAGCGGCAATATATACTTCAAATATTTGCTTATTAAAAGCAACAATTTTGCTAAAAGCTGCTACAATTAAGACGGACGGATGGACATTATTCATTAAAACAAGAAGCAAGAACCACATTAAACACTTTAAACCAAAATGGATCCATAAAGCAGAGTATTTCATCAAAATATTATACGTTTTTTACAAAAATTATCGTTGATCAGTGTTTCATTTCAAGTGTATTTGACAAATATTTCACAAAATTCTATTTTCTAAATTAAATCCATTAAACCTTGATTTGTTGTTGCGAAACAAAAACTAACTAACTTTTCTGACGTATATTTGTTTTTGACAACTAACTACGTTCGCAGTTGCAATACAATGATTCTTTAAGCTCCAACATATGATTTTTGTTATACTTAAACTGTACAATGGTACACTACTGTCGCTACACAATAGCAACAATTCAGTGGTGGCTGTCATGTGCAGCACAAGCAAATCTAAATATTTATAATGGGGAATGTATGCGGTTGAAATTACTACCAGTGAATGAAACAATAAAGGACATGCCACTCGTGGCTGCAAAATTTGTTCCAAAACTACTCGGCTGCTACTTCTTTCTACAAATACACATAATTTTTATACCTATTGTGTCTTCTAATGGCGTGGGTATGTTAAGTTTGTAAAGCTTAACGATGTAGATATTTTTTATATCAAAATCCAAGTCAATCTATACATGTCCATCCGTTCGTCTTTACGTATTGGAAAAATTTAGATTATAAACAGATTGTGTATTCCTTTGGAAAGTTTATTGTGTCAAGTAGCTGACAAAGCTTATACAACTTCCTACTTACTTTTATACCCAGCATTATAATGATAGTGATGAAAAGGGGAAAAAGTTTTTGTGCAAGCGTTTGTAACACCCAGAAGGAGATTAGAAGCACTCCGTAAAAAGTATGCATATATTTCTTAATTAGTATCATTAGTCACTTTGACTTAACCCTTCCGCCTGACAGTGTGTGTGTGTGTGTGTGAATTTCTGACAGGCACTTTCACGATCGCAAAGTTAAGACTTTGAGCTAAATTTTGATATGGACAATTTTTATACAGGTTGGTATTTTGGTATTTTTATTAGGCAAAGTGCAACAACAAGCCCACAATACTTATAAAACACAAAATAATTGGCTTTTCTAGTCTATTTTTCTCTGGCCAGCGATCTCACGGTCACATAGGTTTAGTTCTGAACTTTAGTCCAAATAATAATCGGACTAAGGTTCCACCTAACAACAATACATGGATGCTACATGGAGTTTTTCCTTTAGTACAGGTCAACCATAGGAGATACTGAACGGAAGTTCAGTTATGCCAGAATATCAAAGAAAACTTTAAACATAGATTTATTGGTATAGAATTAGAATTACATTTTTATGACTTCGTTAATACTTAGTCTTCAGCTGGTGTTGCGTTGAGCTATTACTTTCGACGACTAATACCGATCTTTCATACACGATGTTCAATAGCTGTGACAGCAAGTCGTCTCATCAACATCCCCCCCTTCTTTCCTACTACAATACTGACAATAAGTATTCGGAAAATTAATTTTAACCATGCCCACTTTTATTGAACAATATATGATAATTAACATTTAATGTGGGTGACCCTGAATGACGAATGTTACTCCGTTCTGTGGGAAACTAATATTAATTTATGGTGAATATGATTTTTTGTACATTGTGGGCGTATTTATTATCCGATCACGCCCATTTTTGGCACATCGATGGACGAGATAATCATAAATATGTGCATTAAATTTCAAGTTAACAGGCCAAATTTTGTGGCGGATATAAAAATGTTTGTCGATTGTGGGCGTGGCTATTGACCGATTTTACCCATTTTAAATAGTCTTCTGCGTGCCTGTACAAAATTTCAGCTCAATATCTCACAATTTACGACCGCGAGAATACCACAACAGACGGACACACGGACATACCAACCAAGTCGGATTTTGACGCTGATCAAGAATATATATACTTTGTAGGGTGTCTGGCCCCCTTTTGGGTGTTGCAAACGAAAGTACAAACTTAGTATACCCTCATCACTAATGTGGAGGGTATAAAAATGGGCATGTGGCTAGTTAAAAACCCAACATATCCGAATATGAATTGAATTTTTGAACAGAGTAATTATGGTGAGCACCATAGACTTGGCTTATGTCTAATATTTGTTTTTGCTGTTGTTACATGCAAATCTTCTTACTTGTTGAACAATTATAAATAATATGAAAGAGAAACAAACGAAAAACTTTTCCGAACGTTTTCCATTATTCTTTAGTATATCATAAAAGTAAGTACATGTGTATTTTTGCCTTTCTACGGGATTGTAAATTTAAGCCTATTTGAGTTAAAAGCTTCTGGGTAAAAAGAAACACTCACAAGAGAAAGTGCAGCAATAGTAAAGGCAGCTTATCGCATTGTATTGCCTCCATCATTATTACATTCGTAAAGACCTTTGGGATTTTTCAAGTTCATAAGTTTTTCAGTCCTTTTTTAGTGGCCATACCCTGTCATAAATACGTAATATTATCCTCATAAAAGAATTTCTGTTGCAATTCTAATTTCAGTAATAACAAAAGTGAAAGTGAAAATGTAGCTCCCTCACCTACACGTTGCACTCCTGCCCATCATAACTGTGCATACATAAGCCAACAACGGTTCCCCGGTGTAATCTTTAGTTGATTGTGGGGAGAAAATATGCCTGGCGCAGTCTTACATTTCAATAAATTACCTTGATCTCATTCCTTCCTCTTCACAAAATGAAAAAAAAAAAGTATTAAAAAAGACCAAAAAAAAGCTTGAGTAGAGTTCTTCTCATTTAATTGTAGTGTGTGTGTGCAAATATTTGCTCAAGTTGTTGAAAATTTATCGTGAAGATGAATAAGTCACTGAAAAGTATTGTAGGTGTAGAGAAGGAAGGATGGAGGAAATCGTTAAAGACGCTATAAGCACTTAACATCTCTTTGGTTCGTACAATAAAATACGTATTAGAGTGGGTCGATAATGTTAAATAAAAAATAAATTAAATAAAATTGGAATTTTTTGGAAAAAACCTGAAGAATTCGAAAAAATGTCATATTTATACCCTTTACATAATATGGAGGGCATACTAAATGTATGACACAATTACATTCGTCCATCAAGAGTCGTTAGAGACTATAAAAAGCTTAGTTTCTTGATTAGTATGAACATTAGAGTCGATGAACGATGTGCCTTTTTGTCGTCTGTACGTCCAAACTTTTTAATTTAAAGCACTCATAGCTACAATTTATATACTGAGCTAAAATGGATTCAATTTCAATTTTGTAACTTAATTTGTTTGCGCGAGCAGAAGGTGTTAACTGATTTCGTTCGATATATTATGTAGCAGTTTGCAAGTCTAGTTATACGCTGAATATGCTTTTTTGTAAATTCTGGGCGTGTCTGTTATGCGACCATACCCATTCTTAGCACATCGATAGAAGGACACACGAACATACAGGTTGAGATCGACTCAGTTTTTAATATTAGCCAAGAATATATATACTTTGTAGGGACTCTGACACCTCGTTTTAGGTGTTGGCAAATGGAATGGCAAACAAAAGACGAAAAAGTGATTTTTCGGCCCACTCTAATGCGTTTGAATAAATGTACTTAAGTTTTTAAATTTTTATAAAATTTCAACAGTTTGATAAAGGGCAAGTATGAAATGAGCATTAAGTCGACTAAGGTTTATTTAAACATTCTTTTATTTGAATCTTCAAATCAAGTCTCGGGTGCAGACCGTAAATGTCCATAAAAATGAAAAAGTTTCAAAAGTTTTTTTTTTTTCAAAAATGAATCAACATTAGAGTAGTCGATTAGTCAATTTACAAGAAACAAGTTCCAGAGTACCCAGAGTACCTCTAAGGCATATTAATTACGCCTCAGTATTAAAATTTAAATCGATCTAACAAAGCCGGACGGGTGTCTGGTACTATTGGTACTATCACGGCGAGATATTGAGCTGATATATAGCACGGACATATCACCCACGGTCTATATAAACTGCAAATGGCAACCCTAGTTCATAAGTGTTGGTTGCCATTGTTATAAATATACTTTTCATTTATGGCGCGCGTTTAACAAATGGAAGTTTTATTTATTTCAACAATGAACAGGAAAGAGGACATTTTTCTACTTACTCGAATGCAAAAAATAATGCACTTGTACCGGTGATGAGTATGCAGGTTAAATAAAAGACACCAGTATGGGGTGCTGACATCAACAGGCCATCACAATAGAATTTATTACGTCCGGCAAATAGTTCCCATTTGCGTGTGACGCGTGTATTTGGTGCCATGTTACAGCAGCAGCAATGCAGTAAATTCATTTAGCTTAACAGTAATATTATTAGCTCGGTGAGTATTGAACGAAACAAGTGACTAATGCGAAACGAGAAAGATGGATAAAATATGTGTTGGTTGATTATTGCCGTTCTGCTCGTGACAGAGCGCTGAGTATAATGGGGTTGGTTGGGTTGGCTTGAATAGTACTTTTAGAGTGTCAACAACACTGCGCGTTCGCCTTTTTTCTTATTATTACAACATTACAATATTATTAACTTGTGCGTTTGTTTTTATTTGTATTTGTATTTTTTGTTTTTTTCTTTTTTGCAAAATGTAATTACTGTACTGCAATGTTTATAAACACGTACAAGTCCAAGCAAAAGTTAAATGGTTGCTGCATTTATTTTCATTTTTATTTTATTTTATTTCATTTTATTGCAGTTGTTGGAAGAGCTCGAGTTGTTGAGTGGGAATGTGTTGTTGACAATATTTTATACACACACAACTGTTGCATTTCTGTTCTTCTTCTTCATCTTTTATTATTACTACAGCATACTATTATTATATTGTTATTGTTGTTGTTGTTGTTGTTAGCCACTTGGTCATGGGTACGGGTGTTTGTATTGTGCTAAATGCTAAATGGCCAACGGTTAAGAGTGAACTTATTTAAGTCAACACTTTGCACTTTACAGTCTCATAATATTTAGCAGAAGCAGTGCATACTTGCTGTTGACTCTGCTGCTGCTGTTGGTCCTTTAGCAAGCATATTTGTCTTTTATTGTTTTTAATTTTTTCTTTTCTTCTTCTTGTTATTATTGTATTAATATTTTATTGCAAAAAGAAAATCCTTTCGCTTTGGCTTCTTCGTTACGCTAATACCACGATTTTTACGCCATTTAACTGTGTAGTTGCAGTGGTCGGTTTTATTGGGTAATAGTGGGGATGGTGTAAAAAGCTAAAGGCGCGTTTTAAACAACTTGCGGTTTCGTTACAACTTGTTTCAAGTTGCTTTATATGTGTGTGTGTGCTTGTGTTTGTTTACTTGCACTTAACTACCACGAAGGGCTTGTGAAAAGTTTCTCTGGTTTTACATTGTGGCAGTATTTTCATATATTTATAGGATTTACTCGCTGTATTGTTTTACTGTTGCTGTTGTTGCTGTTGTTGCTGTTCAACTTTTATAGTTTATGCCTTAGGCACACACACACACACACACACACACATACATACATATAAAATACAATTCCCTCGTAGGCAATATTCCAACAGCTGATGGTATCCGCACACTCGCATGGGTGTGTGTGTGTTTTTCGTATACCAAACATTACTCAAAACATGTTCTGTTCAAGTTTTTCGTTTTTGTTAAATTTTTTGAAATTTCACTTCATTTTCTTCTGTTGTTGTCCTCTTTTAGTTGCCGTATTGTTATCAGAAATGATATGCTGCTGCACGTATGTTGTGTATTTAGATTATAAATTCGTTCAATTTATTGTTGTTGTTCTAATTAAAATTTCAATTAATTCAGCTTTCATTTGCTTCTAACTCGTTCACTTAATTGAAATCCTCGACAAACTCTCATCAACAATCCTTTAAATGTTTCCAAATATGTTATTAACATGAAGGACAGAGCGAGAATAATAGAAATTTTCTCCACTTTAATATCTGAAAAAAGAAAGACGTTCGTTAAGTATTATACATCAACTATATATGCATCTAGAGCTATGATCTATATGTCATAGATTGAAATTATTCAAAAAAAATCTTAAATACAAAACTTGTTGCATTAAAATATCCTAACCTTGATCGTACCTTTTCCGCTTCTAACTCGAAAACTTTTGTATTAAAATTTTTTTTCAAAAAATTTTTTTTCAAAAAATTTTATCCTTTTCTCAAGAGTTTCCATCTTTTTCCCTCACCCAGTGTAAATGTGAATTCCTAATGGAAAATAAATACATATTTCATGTAATGTGCATGCATTTGTGATCTAGCACTATACCAATAATAATAATAATGAATTCAATATCACTCATACGCAGTGATAGCCACCAAAATAAAATTTTCCCATATATAAATAAACAAATAAATAAAATATGTACAAATAATATTTGTGCATAAATGCATTTATTAATATGTTTACGTTCAAGTTTATTTATATGTTATGGTTGCTTGAAGTTAAAACATATAAAATTTTTATTTGGATTTATTTCAGTATACAGAATTGTATCAATTTCACTGAACGTTAAGATAAAACAAGTGAGAAAACTAAATTTGGTTTAGGCTAAATCTTAAACACCCTCCACATCCACAACGACGGGCGTGGCAGGTATGTGGTTACGCCCTCTAATACTACATGTATTATGTATCAGTTGCTAAGTAGAGTTTTACGAGAAGTATGGTTTTTTGTAGATTGTGGGCGTATTTATTATCCAACCATGCCCACTTTTGCCACATCGATGAATGGTATAACTATAGAAATAGAATATATAACAGACAAATATATTTTTGTCGATTGTGGGCGTGTCTGTTAACCTACCACGCCCATTTTTTGCAAAAACTAAAAGGATTTGTACAAAATTTCAACTCAACACCTCAAAATGTACACCTGTGAGAATTCCAACAAAAGACAGACATATGGACACACCGATCGACTCAGTTTTTGATGCTGATCAAGAATATATCATTTCCTTTGTAGGGTCTCTGACGCCTCCTTATAGATGTAGCAAATGGAATGGCGAAATTAGTTCACGCCCCTCTGATGTGGAGGGTATAATGAAAAAGAAATAAAATTTAATAGACGGGTAAGTAAAGCTTTTCAGCACTTGTTGAAGAGCCACAAGCAATTTTCTCAAAGAATATCTCCCTAAAATCTATATCCTTTGAAATCATTCATTTTTATGACATCTTTCCCTTCTAATGCATTCACTCAAATCAATTGCATTTTCTTTGTTACTGTCGCAAATTTCGTTGATTGTATTTTTGTTTACACCCTTCGTATCACTATCCGCAATAAATACCAAATAAATTATTTAACAATTTACACTTGCATACATACATGTATTGTATATTTTACTCACACATACGTGTGCTTTCTTTTTGCTGCTTCCCTCTGTTGAGACTATTTAACGGTTGAATTATTTATGAGATACAGCACACAACACAACACTCTGGGTTAACCGAAATGTAATAAAAATTTAAGATAAATACGAAGAGTAAGATCGATTCAATTCAACACTAAATATGGTATCGTACGTATTTAGTGTTTTTCACACAATAAATTATGATACAACAACAACAACAACAACAACAACAACAACAACAACAACAACAAGACTAAAAAAATATTATTTTAAAGAGTTGTACTATTAAAAGAGATACACCTCTCCATCCATATATAAAATATGGCCGTGGCAAGTACGCCTTTAACCTGTGTATGTTGTACGTATCAACTTACACAGCGGAACTTGCACAAAAGAAACGTTTTTTTTTTTTTTTTTTTGTAAATTATGGGCGTGTATGTTATCTGACCCCGCCCATTTTTCTTGAGTCAATTTTTGTAGCTGACAAAGAGATTTTTCGATTTCGATTGTGGGCATGGCACTTGGGTAATCTCACCGAATTTATATGGGAACCTGTGTCCAGAAATTAAAAACGTTTATACAAAACAAATCAAAATCTCAATTGTTGCCAATCGCTTGTGCCCGGACGGACATGGTTCGATTGGTTCATATATCATACATTTCATAATGTTTGTTTATTCACTTAGTTTCATTTTGTACGTAAGTAACCGAGAAGTTTGGTGAATTTGTGATTTAAAATTAAAGCAAAACATTTATAATAAAATGTTGGTTTCTTTGCATTTCAATTATTGGTCAATTGTAAATAACTTTGTGGGATTAATAAAATATTTATTGTGCTGGATGTTAAAGGCATAAAAAATTTGCTAAATATTTTTGTTTATTTAAAATAATTTGATTTTCTCTCTCTTCTCTCTCTCTCTCTGCCTCTTTTTGGTATATATACAGTTGGACACATGGTATTGAATTCTTGTGACTCGGATGGCGGTTAAACGCAACATAACCGAAAATTTTAACAACTTGCGTACTTACGTATAAAGTGCAATTTCAATTACGATAACGTTGACATATGGAGCCATGTGAACTGTGAATAGCAAACACAGTTATCACGTTTGATTAACTCAAATGCCATAATGGGCAAATGTGCGCCACAAGCACAAGCACAGGCACACACATATAAACATAAACTTGCATGTGTACATACCTGCATACACATACTTTCACACATACGCTCTTGTAGTTGCATAAGTGGCTATCAAATTGCTTTAACTTTGTTTATCAGTTGTGCTGATATTTTATACACACATACTTATGTATGATATATATACATACGTACTAGATGTTTCATGTGTAAACTGATGGCTGTAAACTAAGTACAGAACGGGACAAAAGGGATACAAGGAGGGAATGTTAGTGCAGAAGGTTGAGGCACTTATTTATTCAGTCTGTTTATGTTGTGTGGTACTGATTATATATGTATGTGTATACATACGATGGCTAATATTTATAGCTTATAAAGCTCCACTTACACACACACATACAACCAACAAGTAGTAATTGTGTAATGTTTGTGTGTGTGAGTGCTGGTGCATTAACTTTAACAACACATCTAACTACTTTGCCCACAACCATTTATAACTACATATATCATTTAACAGCTTTTGTCATTATTATTATTGTTATTGTTGTTGTTGTTGTTGCTGTTGTCATCATCATCATTACGCTAGTATGGTGTAAATTTTGTCACACGACATTTTATTTTGCAAATGAGTTAAAATGTGTGCTTGTGTGTGTGTTGGGGATATTTTGTAATTGGCACTTAAATTGTTTTAATGTTGTTTCTTTACTACAACGCTTGTTTAAATGTTTTTCATTTCGTTTTGATTACTTTACAGTTGTTAACACAAAATACATCCCCTTGGTCCCGCTCCTCATAAATACCAGATAAGCTTCCTTTCGTCTCTTCTGTGCATAGTAATGTTTCCTATATGTGCAGTTGTTCATATTGTTCTGTGTTCGTACAACTTTGTTTGGGGTGAAAAATTATGGTTTTCATTATCATAAATCATGACAATTTATTATGGTTGCTGTGATTGTCCCAATTGTTGTTATTGTTGTTGTTGTTGTTGCTATTATTATTTTTATTGCTTAATGAGATTATATTAATTGTGTTAATAATTAGTTTTAATTACAAAAATAATGCATTTACCGGATTTCTGTGCATGCGCTTTTTATTTTATACAAAAATATTAATTTTAATTTATTAATTTATACGCGTGCTATGAAGGATTAGTATTGTAATTGCTTTTTTTGGACTCCAAAAATGTGTTTAAAGGTTTTATTAGCGAATAAGTTTCATTTTAATCGTTTTGGTTAACAAATAACTTGAAGAGAGTGACCACTGTGTTAAAGAAATACACGTCCTGGCAGTTAACTGATTGAATCCACTTTAGATAATTTTGTAACCTGCTGCTTCCGAAATCGATGGCCTTCAACCCGTTCTTAATTAGCAACGGCACAAATCAAAAATTTGAACAAAGCTCAGTTAAGTAGTTAGCAGAGTGAAGAGCAAAGTCGATGAAAAATTAATAAATACGTTCATCAAGCATTAAAAATACAAATATTATCCATTTGAAAACCAAGTAATGTAACTTGGTACAAAAATAATACACAAAAAAAATGTACAAGTAAAAGTGGATCACAGAGACCAAACCATAATGCATACTTCAGCAACCGTCAGGTTGATTTGTACTTTATTCCTGACAAATATTCTTTCTTATCATAATCAAATAATGCTGTGTTCTTTGGATGAATGTGAAGATGAGTTTTCTTATGTGGACTTTGTCCATCTAAGGGATTTATGTACAAATCACCTCAAATAAATTTATCAATAGATTGCTTGATTTATGGGTGGAAAGAGGGCACTCTTTAAATGAATGTGTGTTGTTCGTTTATATCTGCTACAAAAATTGAAATTTGGTGCACATATTTATGGTTATCCCATGCATCATGGGCGTGGTCGTATAACAGACATGCCCAAAATTTACAAAAAAACCATATTCACCATAAAACTAGACTTGCGAGCTGATAACATACCTACCACGGCCAACGTTGCGGATGTGTAGGGTATTTAAGATTTGGTCCAAGCCTAATTTAGTTTTCTTACTTGTTTCTATTTTGTTTTCTTTTCTTTTTCTCCACTTGAGAAACTTAATAACTGAATAATGAACTTTGACACTTTGTACCAGCTGCAATTTAGAAATATTTCTATAAATATTTTCAATAAAAACTAATTATTAACTTTTAGATAAAAACCGAGTATCAGACTAAAGATAAGAGAACAACTTCAAAGGAAAGTTTTTCCAACAAGATATAAAGCAAATTTTTGTTATTTAATGCATATTGGTGTTGTTGTAAAACAATATGAAAGAAAGAAAAAAGTGTAATTTGTTTGGTGCCAAACCGACTCGCCGGCTAGTGGTAAATATTGTGGAATTTGTCACCTTACGGTTGTTGACACTACTCCCAACTGTTGTTAACCTCCCATTGATACAAAAAGATTCAAAAACACTTTTATTTACAATATGTATATAAATATTTTCATTTAGGTATATAAGTAATCGGAAAATAATGTTGTCGTTACTTTCTTTTTATACCCTGCACCACTTGTGGCCAGCGGTGTATTAAGTTTGTGCGAAAGTTTGTAACTTCTAAACGGCAAATGCCACACCCACATTCACTTAAACCGATCAATTCGAAATTAAAATCTGATTCGATTTAACCATGTCCGTCTATACGTCTCTTTGTCCAAGTAAATTTGTGCGTAAGCTAGTGGTCGCATTTTAAAACATATTTTGATAAAATTTGGTACAAGGATATATTTTCGCTCAGGAAGAAGTCCTATTGAAAATGGGCCGAATGAGACCAATTTTAGAACATATTATAAAGGAAGTCCTTATATGGTAAAAATCGCAATTCTTAATAATTTGGTGTAGAATAACTATTCTATTATTAGCTAAATATTTGGCTGTGCCAAATCTGGACCCGATCGAACCATTTTTAGAACCTCTTCCCATATAATGATATTTCACGCAGAGAATTATTTACTGATCCAACTAAACTAATTGTAGCATAATTAAATGCTCGGGCTTGGTCGACTATAACGTTTTCACTTGTTTCAAATCTATTTTGTGTAATTACTAAATATGATGCAAGATAAAAAAAATACTTCAATAGAAAAAAACATGACACATTACTAAAATTAGAAAATGATTCATCAGATGTTAGAAATTAGTGTAAAAGGATGAAGAACATATATTGAATTGAAATCAAATGAAATTTATTTATTTATTTTATTAGTTATAATATAATATTTATTAGAATCCAAAGCTTATATGCTAAGGTTAAAAGTAATATATAAGAAAACTAATAATTATTTATATGCATACTCAATTTCAAGTTCATAGATCAATTAGTATATATTTTGGAATATTTTATAAAAACCAAAACTAATCCAAATGGATTCTAAAAGAACATGAATGTTGGAAATTGGACCAATGTTTTGGGAGAAAGCTTAAAAAAAAGATGTGTATCTGTTAAGGGTTAACGTACTTTTAATATGTTTTTGGAAAAATACGCCACTCGAAACGGGCGTGCTCCATCAACAAAATTTATAAAATTTTCTCAAATTGGTGTGTTGCCATGTTGCCATGATTTGTGTCAAATTGACCAAAATCTCTAGCAGTGCAGTCTGAGTCAAATGAATATTAAAAAGTTAAAGTAGCAGAACTCAATGGGAAACAAAAAATTTCCTTTTCTTAACTGCACAGTCTGGCCAAATCGCTAAAAAACATTGTGTTATTGTTTTGCCACTGCTTACAATTACTATGGATCCGCGGAATAATGATACAAAATTTTGATATTTGCTGCGTTGTGTGAAATTTTTTTGTAACAATAACAGATTTTAAAAAAAATATCATGAAATTTGAAAATTTATGGGGAAATATCTTTTAACGAGTATAAAAACTACATTTGTCAATCTCTTAACGCCAAAATCCTAAATACCCTCAACAGACCGTGAGAGTGCCAACAACAGACGGACACACGGACATACATGTCTACATCGGCACAGTTTTTGATGCCGACCAAGATTTCACATTCATATAAATACGCCTACTTCTGGATGTTGCAAACGGAATAACAAACTTACTATACCCCAAACTTATGTGGGGGTATAAAAAACAGATTTAGACTTAATAATTAAACTTTAAAATATAATCTGTTGTACTGCTTACCCACTTAATATTAATTTAACTGTGTAAATACTGCAGAGAGTGGGTGGCAGAGTACCAATGTACTCAAAAACCAATATCAAGCTGTTCAATTTCAAGTAAACACATTTATTTTAAAGCAATCTATTGCAATAATTCACTTATTTGCATAAAATTCAATGCAGGCATGCCCTCAGAAATTATAAATTGTTTATTTGTTATGTTATGTCAGAGAAAAATATACACATGCTGCTTCTCAATAGTTTAGAATTGTTTACATACACATCAACATTAACTTTATGCTTCTACAATATATTGTACGATTGCCGACATTCACAACAACAACAAGTTTATGTACATACTCATAGAAGGGGTTGGTATGGTTCAGCCTCCATTGTTGAGAATGATTTGTTTATGTCATAGACAAGTACATTTCGCATTTTTCTTATTCTTCTTCTGTGAGGAAATTCCACTTCCTCTACAGATCCCCCGACACTTGACAATTCTTCATTGCTGTCACATACGCAATTGCAGAATGCAAACATATACTTCGATGCTATTATTTTACTAGACAACCAACAGGAATTTAATGCTACTTTGATTGAAAGATTATAAATCTGGTATTATTTAGATTGTAAGCTCTCAGCAAATGAAACGTTATCACTCTGAAAGGAAGGAAGTTCTATTAAAATGGATAAAAGTATAATACTCCTAATAAATGTTTGTAAATATACATTTTATACTCGTATAATAAGCATGTATGTCAGCCAAAGCCTTAACGAAGGTTCAGTTACTTTGCAATTTTGTTTTGAGCAACTGTTCAGTTCTTAAATGTGAGTAGTATTGTGATAATTGTTGGTATTGTTATCCACTAATAACAATTGAATACAATAAACATAATGAATGACAAATTAAATCTGTAATCGTTTCGTATATGTTATGATTTTTAACACTCTTTAGATTGTATTAGAAAACCTACATCATTTCCTTTTGGAAATGGAAAGAACTCAAATAGCATTAGACTTTGTCCGTTTTCAAATGGAGCTTCGAATATCTCAATTTAGCAGCAACCTGGCATAGCTCCATATAAATATGTATATCCAGTCACCACGGATGTTTGTAATTCCTAAACGGCAAATGCAACACTCACCTTCAATAATACCGATCGATTCAGAATCAAAATCTGTCTGCGTCATGTAAATCTAATACACACAACCACTCTCCAACCAATTTTATTACAAATAATCTTCCGATAAGAACTTTCCTATTAACGTAAAAAGTACGTACATATATGCTCAAATGTAAATATTACTGTAGGCAAGAAGTCACAAAATTTACACAAATTTACGTCATATCTATGAATATGAACCTTCACTAAAAAGTGCTTCACGAAGGGGAATACGAAAAGGATGTTCCTTTGGTTAAAGCATAGCCACACTTGTAAAGTTATTGTAAGACTACATTAAGTGGTTTAAATGAAATCAAGAAGAGAATACTTTCAATGTAGAATACTTAAGATGTTCTTTGGAATATCGCTTTAATTATATGTTACAATAATTTTGCCAATGTGACTGAGTGTTGGTGCCTTTCCCAAAAGATTTGAGCGAAAAACTTTCACTAAATCCTTTATTTTTCCATAAATAGTTTAGTTGAAAAACTTTAATAATTTAGCTGAGAAACTATCATAATAGTTGGAAAAGTATCATGACATAACAAGAGGAATCCCTAAGAATGACTACTCAGTTAGAAAGTTAACCTAAGCTCCTTCAGCTTACTAAGCCTAAAGCATTGTCTCAGCATCAAGAAAACACAAACAAAAGCAATTCAAGAGGCACGCTATGAATATATTTCCTAAAGTCTCCTTGAAAGTGTGCTGAGCAATAATCAAATTTAATATTTCATTTAATCCAAGTGCATATCTAAACGTACTTGGTAGGAGGAAGGTGGGCGGTAATGGTTGTTTGGCAGTATAATTGTCAATGTTGGTGACGATGCGAGTAATAAAGATGATGATGTTGTCACTTAGTTCAGCTAGAACAAAGACGTAATATTTAGTTGGCGTTAATGCGTGCTCCATTTAAGCTTTATTAACACTAAGCTGAAGTCTTAAGCTCGCAAAAGATTTGTCGGACGGGGAAACTTTAAACAGTTTGTTAACACTACGCCGACACTTTCTTTAGCTCTACTCTATATTTATAGCAGCATTCACCTTCAGTGTACATAAAATGAGAACAATATGACATTTAACAACAACAACAAAAACAATAAGAACAACAAGCCAAACTATTAACTGTCTGTGGTTAATGTTGACATTAGTGTGTCTTCTGTCATTACATGACACCTACAATTTGTACTTGAGTATGTGCGTCTGGGTGAGTGCAAAGAACATCCTACACATGTTTAATAAGGAAAAGTTAAGTTTGACACCGTTGCTGTAGTTGTTGTTGTTACGAAGCATCACTACTCTTTATTCATACCACACAGTACTCCCCTGCATATGGCTTTAGCCAAAAAAATTTATCGTACATATCGCTCTGTCACCCCCTTTCCTCAGTAAGCATGTGTACGTAGTTTGTAATTTGTTTGTTTTTAGCTTTTTGCAAATTCATGGATATAAGGATTGCATCACCAAAAAGATGAAATTATGGTTATGGTTTATTTTACACGCACACCACTTCAGTCGCTGTCCCTGTCTCTGTCTCTGTCTTCACTCTCTTTGTCATGCTTTCCTGCATTAAACCTAAATGCAAATTTATGATTGGCATTTGCTCAGCTTTCGTAACTTGCCTTAATGCTTCTCCAGAATACTAAAATCAAGTTTTATAAGCCAAAAAATTACGAACATAAAATATGTATTACATTACGTTTATGAAGATATTATACAAGATGGAAAAAATGGAAAATTTACAAAATAAAATCGTAAAGTTTAATAAAAAAAAGAAGAACATTTCAAACGTTATTATTTCTATTTAAGCTTCAAGTCAGAAAATATGCTTTTAATTCAAATGGTTAAAAACCTCTTAAAAGTAGGCAATAAGTAACTATTTTAATTACTATTAATATTTTAAGTTTAAGTTTAAGTTTATTGTGAGACTTTTCTAACTTTTACATTTCAATTTTCATTCATAAAATTATGAAACAAGAAGTAAGTTAAAACTTAATATTATAAGGTGTTGTTGAAATAACAGTAAAATGAACTAAAGCACTTAGCCAGAGATGATAAGAATTTGTTATAATTATTTAAACATTTTGTGAAAGAGCTTGCTCCGGGCTCTATCGGTATCAATAAAAGAAATTTACATTTACGAATATTTTTATGAGATCTCTTAGAACTGTTTTGTGTTATTTTAATTACTGAAACTTGCAGAAAATTCGTGCTTGTTTTATACTTATATATATACAATTATTTGGATTTTACAGGAAATTAAACAAACTTGCTCGCGGTCCTTCCTGATTACTTATTAAAGTTTAGATTGATAACGTAATATGACCAAATAGTAAAATATCCTTAACATATAAAAAAAAAGTAAAAGAAAGAAAAAAGAAAAATGTTATAGTCAGTCAAGCCGCACCATTTAATATTTCCCACGCTTGAACTACTTAAATTATGCTACAATTAATTTGATTGTATCTGCATACAATTATAAATACTTCGTAAAATATAATTATATGGAAAGGGGTTCTAAAAATGGTCCAATCGGGTCCTAATTTAGCACAGCCAAATATGAAGCTAATTAAAAATCCTTCACCAAATTTTGTTCAAAAATATTAAAAATTGCGACTATTTGCCATATAAACTTTTCCATTAAATTAGGACTTTATATGGGGAGGGGTTAAAAAAAATAGTTCGATTCGGACCATTTGTAATAGGGTTTCTTTTTGGGCTAATTCATGTCCTTGTATCCAATTTTATCGAAATTACTCCAAAAATGCCACCTGTAGATTGAACGCAAAGACGGACATCGTTTTTTTTCAGATTTTAATTCCTAATCAATCGGTATGATTAAAGGTATGTGCGGCATTTGCCGTTTAGGAGTTACAAACATCCGTACGAACTTAATATATCCTTTGCCGCAAGTGCTGCAGGGTATAAAAATATTTATTCACATGTTAATATAATATTTTACATCAGATAGAACCTTTGAAAATCAAGTGACGATTTCTCGTAACGAGTGTCTATATCACAAGCAATGCTTACTGTGGTACGGTTTTAAAATATTCATGAAGACAGACGGATCTACAAACATTCTCAATCCATTAAAAGAATCATATATTTCCAAAAAAAAATTTCACAATTTTTCACCAATTTTCGTTGAACAGTGTTATTTATTCTAAACTGAACTAAAAAATGTTCTTAGAAAATTTTTCGTTGATTTTTTTTTTCGTCTTTCAATTAGCTTGAATGACCTTTCTCTCTCTTTCGGTCTCTACTTACTTATTGTATGTCTTTAGGAAATATTTGAATTGTTTAAGTGAAACGTGCGGGCTTTTGTTAATGCCCTTTATGCACCGTTTTATACTTTCCGTCTTATTGATGAGGGTAAATTAAGTTTGTTGTTCTGTTAGCAGCACCCAGAAGAAGGCCTCGGATATATATATCAAAAACTGAGTCATTTTAGGCGGGTCCATCTGCGAATTCGTCTATTTCTTTTTGCAGTAGACAGATCGCTATTTAAATTGGGTAAAATCGGATGTGCTTCGTCCACTCTCGAAAAAATCTCTCGCAGCCACAAAATTTGACCTATAACGTTAAACTTTAGTACACATATTCATAATTACTGCATCCATCGATATCAAAAATGGGCGTGGTCGTAAATAATTTAGCGAAGAACTCATCTTGTTAGTCACTCTAAAACTGTACTGAGCGTAATCAAAAGTTTATATGTGAAGGTGGTGGGTATTTAAGATTTGGCCTCAGTCAAATATAGTTTTTTTACTCGTTATATGTATAGTGTGTTATGTATATATACAATATGAAAACCATTGAAAATCCACTAACGAACAATTTAACACTTGAGCGTTGAAAAGAATGCTACAGTATGTGCCACTTAAGTAGGCGGAGGTGGAGGAGCACTGCCACAGTTTTTCCTTTTATTTTTTGTATTACTTATATTTGCGCGTTGTTGAATAAAAAATTATTGTTCTTTTTATTGTTGTAGTTGTTTTGTTTTATTTTTCTGTTTTTCATACGGCTACACGAAAAGCCATTGTTAACCAGCTTATAGAAAATTATTTAACCAGACGTAAAGTCGGTGAAATAACACGAACAAAAAATAAATGAATAAAACACAAACAAATATAATAACAATAACAATAACGGCTTTTATTTATTATACTGACTTGTTATGTTTCAACGATAAATTTTGGAAGAAAAGTTAATAAATTTAAATTTAAACTTCTGTCCGTTTATGTTATAATAAATACGTAATATATTGAAATGAGTGAGTAAAGGAATTATTTGACAATATTTCAGCATTTATTTATATTTGCATTTTCAAAGCATACTTTTGGGCGGTTGGTGTGTACTTAAGTTTTGAAATATTCTTTAAGGAGCAAATGTATACATTTGCATACAACGCATCTAAATGACTGGTGACTGCGTTTTATTATCTTATGCGGTGCTATGGTCTATATTGTTTTACCCAAGAGCAATAAAATCATAAGAAAGAAGAATACAATGCCGTGTAATGCTGCAAAATACACAAGAAATGTGTAAACAGAAAATTTGTGGGGCGCTCAGGCATCAGCTAAGAAAATGCAATTTATAACAATGAATAATGGCCAGTGAGTGATACAAGTAAAACAATAACTAAAACAACAACAACAAAAACAACTACAGCACAAACCATTCTGAAGAATTGCAAAGACATTGTGTCCGAAGTAATTGTTGTAAGCGCCCCCGTAGTAAGTTGCCTTTATAAATACAGAAAGGACAGATAGAGATAGACGAGGCACGCTAGAAATTGTAGCAAACAAAATTCAATTTGACTTTAATAATTTCGTTTTATCATATAGTTCGCCTTGTTATAGGGTTTTGTGTTGTTTGTGTTGCTTTTTATTTATTCAATTGTTTTTATTTGTTGGCCTCTCCGTTGTAAATGACCGATAAGAATTGCGTGGAAGGCGAGTAAAGACACACGTACCAGAATCCATTAGAAATGATGAGAAATTCGAAGAAAATGTCAATCTTATCATAAGATGTAAACTAACTGGTTTTCTTGCGGAATAGACTGATCTGCATAGTCCCGTTTCCTATCCGAAACCTAAATCTCAATTTAGGAATAATGACGTGGGGGCAGAACACATGTGCTAAATTCTTAATCGCAGTGGGGGGTTTAAAAAATTATTTGAATTTGTGATCGAGAGGTTTCTGAGGTACTGGTCTATATTTTTCACATTTTCCCTGAATGCGTTGCAGAGGGGCTTTTAATTCAACCATCCCAAGAATAACAGTTTTCCTTTTCTTTTATTCACAGTCTTGAGCGGGTCGTTATAAGTTCAAAATGGAAGCCAAACATTAAATACTTCAGCTTGAATATAAATAAACTTGCTAGATTTCTGTTACAATAAATTGTTATTGCAACTTAAAAAATGCGTACATTATTACTTATTTTTTCGCTTATGTTGTACGTTACGTTATGTTTTATTCCCTTTATTCATGTACGGTTGGAATATTTCAGAGGAGGACCAATTATGATTTCTTTTGCATCAACATTTTTTGGACTGGGATCGAAATATGTAGACTAACCCAACTTAATAAAATTTCTCAAAGTTTGCGCTTTTGTGGCCGTGCGAGTTTCACATGTATAGAGGTTTTAAGGTTTAGAACGTCATGGTGGGTGTGTCCGAGGGCCCAATTTGTAACAACAAACTGTAAGCAAGATCGCAAGTTTTGTATTAATCCACTTCATTTTTGTGTCCGTAAGAATGCCACAAAGCTGAGTGTGAAAATTGACATAGAAACACGGACGTATGAGCAGACAGAAGGGCTACATCGACTCAGATTTCGTTGCTGAGCAAGAATATTTTTGCCCATTTTGAGGTGTGACTCACCTTCTGTTACTTACTAATCATGCAAATTCATTACGATAGGTTTGGAAATGTTTACCGCACCTGAACGCACCCACATAATTACATTAACTGGGAATGCAATGTTTGTCAAGACTCTTGTAGTCTCTGGATATTACAAATATTTGTTAAATTGACTACAACCGTTACTATATTGTCGGTTTGTTTGGCTGCGAATAGAAATCCGAAAAATAAACAAAATCCGTAGCGATGGAAAGGACAACTTGTCATCTTTTACTAGCACACAAAAGGCGGCTAAAACAACATTGATAATGACAATAATAATCATAATAATTTTATCATCCAAGTTGGGCTGCATAAGAGGCTGCCACGTTACAAGCGTAAGCATTATACACACTTTCTTTTCTTTCTTTTCTTTCCCTTCTCCTTTACAGCAATAAAATTAAAGTCTTTTGAAAATAAGAAAAAGAAGATATAATAGCTTGTCATGACTCAAGTCTTAAATTGATAAAGACCCACTTAAAGAAGCAATCATCATCATCATCCGATCATCATCGTGATAGTTAATAAAAGAAAAGGGGTCAGCAGCAATTGGCTAAAATAACAAAAACAAAAACAGAAACAAAAAGGCTGCTATACATAACGAAAGAAAATTATGTCAAGTGTTATAAAATGGAATTTTCGTACTTTGGTAAAATATAATATTTAAGGGGGCACAGAATCTATTTATTAAGTTTACTACGGTCTTTTTTTTCTTTTGTTTTTTTTTTGTACACGTAATTCAAAATGCTGCAATATTAAATAATTTCGTCCTTTATTAACCAGCAATAATATGTTTGCTTGCAATTGCCAAAATGTATGCTATAGTTTTTTTCTTCTTCAAGTTTTTGGGCAACTTTAATATAAATGTTGTACAGCAGCCAAGAGAAGTAATCGAAATGTATGCCAGCAGGGGCGTGAATGTGTGCTGTGCACGTGTAGACATGTAGGCATAGGCACACATTTCAATACTTTGACGTAGGAGCATACAACATAACGTTTTATGAGCGTGTATTATTGTGTTTGTGTGCATGTGATTCTTTTTATTGCATTACCCACCGTATGAAATTACATTAAATTTATACATCTGCTCACAGGTGCAAGTTTAAATAAAAGGAGAGTGAATTGTTTTGTATTGTGTTTTGTATTATAATGAAACTCAACCTTGCTGTTGCTTGCCTGCCGCCATTAAATAAGTATTACGACACTGCACTTCCCTTACGGAGTTGAACAGTTGTGCAGATGTGACGTGTAGCAAGCGAGAAGTGACTGTCACACATATGAAATCTTGCAACGCGTTGAAAGCACGTGCACGTACACGTGCACGCACTTCCCCTATACGTACACTAACGCACATAATCACAATACCACTCACGCGGTATTGCGGGTTAATACATGCATGTACTGTACTCTGCATACTTAAGTATGCAAGCCAACAAGTACTGCGTTCTACCTGTGTTTGCAAGCATACAGGAGGCCTGGATGACTGATACAAACGTACGTACATACAATGTTAACGTTGTCATGACAATTCAGTTGATCTTGTATGCAAACGTACGAATGCTGCTCCCATGCTATGCCTCATTTGTTCATGTGATATGAATATATGGAGATGTCTGTTATTGTTGTTGTTGTTATTGTTGTATGGTTGACTGGCTTTACAAACCACGTGCCTCATGGGTAGTGCGATGCTAGTTGAAATTAACGCCTCATTTGTGTGTGTGTGTGTGTGTGTGTGTGTGTGTGTGAGTGTGTGATTGGAAAATTTAAGTTTCAATTTCAATTTAAATTTTCTTTTTAATTGGTCTCCACATTCATTCGGTGCAACTCAATTAAATGTTGTCGCTTTACTTTGAAATTTAATTGGAATTTATTTCAAAATATTTTCAATATCCATCAACTCAGCATTCTGTTCAAGCTTTTTTCGTATTCCATGAATTTTGATCAAGGCACTGGCAGCAACTGGAACAACTCCACATACGTGAGTAACTTAAGGAAACGACAAAGAAGCGATCTTATATTGATCACAGGGGTTTCTACACGTGGCGCAATTCCCTCAAGAACAGTCTGAAAAAATGGGCTTTCTGAGGTGTCAACACAATCATTTTGGGTAGAAAATCGAAATCGTTCGAGCAAAGATTCTATACGTGCAAATACATTTATGTCACGTCCCTGAAAAGCAGGAAATTCAGAAATTAATCGACTCCTGAAAAAATCGTTAGTCATACAATCTATAAAGCTGTTACATCCAGGTACTACTAACTACTAGTTAAATGCTCTCGTTCCCCTGTCGAATCAACCTTGACTTTCATGGTAATTTTCTTAACTGTCGATGGGTTACCAATCCAACGCGACACACGAGTTCAAATTCCAGCTGAAAAAACTCTTTAACCTTTTTCCCCAGCTGGATTTAAACCCGTGCAAAGTTTACCAACACGAATCCTTAGTTGCTGAAAAGACATAAATAGGAACTGCTACCATATTTAACATACCACATCTCTTGCTTTATGTCCAATTCGCTTTAAATTTATTTAGACCTGGATGACTGAATTTTTCCGCGTTGATTTCGATCTGGGCGATAAATGCTACTTTTTCCACTGACCCGTTGTCGCTATCAAGGACAAATCTCTTGCATTTCATCGGGGAACACACACGCTACTGATGTATGAATTTAATATAAATCGTACAATTTTTACTTTCACTTTTAGGTTATTGAATATTGGGCTGTTAGCTTATGATAAGTACATAAAGAAGGAGGAATGCACATAATAAAGCCATAAAAGTAATGGAGAAACAATACGTGCTTAAGCAGCATTAAAGTACAAATAGCGTGCAAAAAGAGTACAAGTGAAAAAGACTGAGCAGGGCGAGGAGGAAAATAAATGCGGATAAAAGCGGAATAAAAAGGTCTTACGCTGCTGTTGTTAGGTATTAAGCAGTTTAAGAAAAGCGTTAGGTTAGAGAGAGAGAGAGAGAATACTTAATTGGGCTTGAAAACCAAAATGGTGGCCAAGCAATGACTTGTTACGCATCATATAGTATAAACGGATTTTTGTTTTGCTTTATGAAAGAACCTTTTTTTTACTATTTACTCAATGTTCTGCTCAAGTTTGGGGGCGGGTAGATACTGGTGGTGCTTTTGTGCTTTCCGTTTCGTTCGCTTCGTATACATAACCTAAATATCGCACTTAAGAGAACCAGCACAATAGAAAATTATTATTAGTTTTTAGGGTGAGAGTAATAAATTATATTTCTTTTTTTTTTTTGTTTGGTTAACTTTGCCCCCATAATCTGTTAGGAGACCATTCTAAGTATTAGGGGACATTTTTTATATTTCATAATATTTCTCCTTTCGTTTGTTTGCTTATTTAGTTTGCCGTTACAACAAAGTTCCATTACAGAGAGTTCCTGTTGAAATGCCGCTCGCCGGTAAACACGTACCAGCAACATTTTCAACGAAACCAACAATAGCAAAAAAAACCGAAAGGATACTGGACGCGACACTAAAAGTTGCCAAACAGTCAAACACACACACACACACACACACACACAACAACAACAACAAAATGGAAAAACAAAAACCAACCAAACCAACAAACTATGAAAAGGAGGGGCTGGAAAGGTGAGACGACGTTGGTTAAGTAAGTGAAAGTATAATAAACGTGTACCATCATGCCGCAGGAGAGTGTATAGTACCTACACTTAGGACAACTATATTCGAAAGTATATACACAACAGATTGTTGTATAATAACTACCCGTAACCACACACAAGCACAGACACATGCACACACTGCAAATGGGGATTGTGCGAATAAACCAGAAATATTGTAATAATACCAATACGACCACGGCCAACAAACATGGTAGACGCACACATACTCACAGGTAGTAGAGACAGACACAAACACACAGAGAGAGAAAGAGATGGTAATATGTAATAAAATAATCAGAGTATGACCCCAGTATATGTAAACTTGTCAAGCCTATAACACCACAGACAACCGAACACACCAACACAACTGCCGTTGCCGCTGCTATGCTGGTAACCCAGTTTATTTTCCTTTATACACACAAGTGCATCCACACATACATTCAAAAATGTGTGTCACATTGTTGTTGTTTTTTTTGTTATTGTTATTTAAATTTAGGTTGTTCAGCGTTTAAGCATTTTTCGGCAGTGTATACACCACCGCACCGCACATAGCTGCAGAATCACTCGAATCAGAGATAATTTTTTTTTACAGTATTTACAAAAACAAAATATTGCATAAGATCGGCATTAAAAATACAAAAAAATATTGTAGCATACCTTATGGCATATTCAACAATTACTAGATAGTGCAATTTATTTTTACGAGCTCACATATTTTGCGCCATTTTAGAAATATTTTCATTACAAGTTATTATTTTTGAGAGGATTTGCCAAAACGAGAGCTTGTTGCCAAGGTTTCTGCTCTTACGCGAAATATGTTTCAATCCATTTAGATTTCAATTGCAATTAAAAAAACAAGACACGAACTGACCCAAACGCGCATTTGAAAAAGTTTTCGTGCAAACGTTAGCACTTATTTATTAAGGTTTCGCAGCTTTTACAGGTTATGCGTAAAGGTCTCAAGCGGCCCTCGTACTTTAACAATAATAACTGGAAACAACTGCTTCTGTTTCTTGATATTTTCATGATGGTTGCGATGACAAGTGCGTGTAAATTAGTAAAATGATGTCAAAGAATTTAATTCCGAAATGAAATTACACCACTATTAAGTCACGCAGTTATTGTTGCCCAATATTATTAATGTGAATCGCTTCCATTCCATTATACACATCACATGTACGTGCGATATTGTAAAAGAGTGCACCGAATATATGCGAGCAATCCCTAGCACCAGTTCATATAATTTATATGCGTCTGTGTGTGTGTGTGCGAACACACATAGTAAACAAAAATTTAATGAACACTTTTAGTGAGCATTATAAACAAAATGGTGATTGCGGAATGTGAAAATTAGCTGAACCCAGAGTATGTGCGAACATAGTTTAGAAACTAGGTTATTGGCCTCACTCTCGTTCCCTGGCATTCTCGTTCTGTGCTTTGCCTCTCTGTACATACATTATGCACTTTCACTGTAGGTCAATTTAAAGTGTTGCTGCCTTGAGTGGAAACACGTGTTTTCCTACAATTATAATTGACATTGTTTTGTTGTTCATTGCCCTTCCTCTCCCCTCCCTACACTCCTGCTCTATTCTGCTTTTAAAACTATTTAAAAGCAAAATTGATTTCCCAACAATTTCCTTCATTATATGTGCACTTAAATTCGTTACGTACGTTTGTAGGGGGGAAACCTTACTTTGCTTTACCTTCCTTGGGAAAATGAGAAAATGAGAAAATGTTTAATACCAAACACTTTTTTTAAATTAGAAACTCTTACACTTACACTCGACTACAGATTAAAACTTGTTAACTTGAGTATGAGTGTGTGTTACTGACATAGTTAGCGGGAATTTTCAACTTCTCCAAGCATTGATAGCGGCACAGGCAAGTTCTCTTTTTGCTTTTTTGGGTGCTTTGTGGGAAAATTGCTTCTTTGAATATTATTAACCAATTGACAGTTAAAGCTGAGTTTGATAGTTTGGGGAAAAGTTTTACTTTGAATACGGCCATACATTACGGAAACGCTTGCTGTTGTTGTTATTCGTTATTCGTATTGAAAGGAAATTTCCTATTGCTCGTAGTTATTACACTGGGGTGCCTGCTGTGGAAAGAGAGGCAAACTTTTTAAAGTCAACCACAAATTACTTGCATACATACGCAGTGCTAGTCATTCACCGTGATGCCCTGCACTCTTTATTGCTACAGAACTTGTAAAACGTCAGGGAGACATTTTGCGCTTGAGGAATTCTTTTATACCTCAAATCATTGTTCACTGCTCATGTAATACATCATTACCAGCGAGTGGAAACATTGAATGCGTTATTGTGTGTACATAATTCTGAATCGATTTAGACATGTTTGTCTGTCTGTGGTAGATAGAAATTAAATTATCACTTTTAGGCAGACATATTGGTGGAAGGTCACACTTAATTTTTTCGAAGTTTTGCACTCAAAAAGTGCTCCAAGCATCACTTCCAATCATAAATTTTATTTTAATGCTCTAAGCGGGCGGGTATCAAAGATTCGGCTTGAGTGGATAGCCACTTATTGTCTAATCAAAAAATCGATTCGAATTGTGGCGAAATCATCTGCTGCTGTAAAGAAAATATGAGCGGCAAGCCTAGCTTTGATCATCCTAGCTGCTTACGTAGTATTAGGAATGCGTTTCACAAGTGAATGTTCGCTTCATCTGTTTATGGGTGCACCTCAAACGTTCCAAATTCATATGATCTGTATATTAGAAGGCGGGATATATTTAGAAAAGGGTGCAGATCAAATTCTGTATTGGTGCTCGTATATAATAGCATTAGTTGTAGCGTAGCATTAAACAATGCAACAACAAAATTATTGGCATACGTTACAAGTTGAATTAATAACCGCCGCAAAGCCATATTTTATAAAGGGCATTCAGCACACAAATGACACAGACATTGGTGCGGTTTCAATGATAGCAGCAGCCAGCAATAGCAATAGCAAAGCCTTGCAACAGCTGTGCAACTATAAACGAATCTAGAGCTGCACTACAACTACAGTCAGTCTTCAGAGTTCTAACCGCAACCGTATTGTAAAGAGTGGTATCATAAATCTTATATAAATTTACATCCAAACACATACATCCAAACATTGATAACACTTGGTTATAAGAATAATATTTACCACACACACAAGCACATCTACACTATGCCCGCATCACAGAGCACATGTACTTAACTATGTAGAACAATAATAACAACTTTAATCGTGATATTCCAGCGATAGCGAGAGGGATGGAGAGGGACAGCTTTAATCAGTAGCAAAAGAGAAAGGCAATGGTGAGGGGGACGGGTGTTAATTGCAGCAAAGTTATACAGCAACGCCACACATACAAGTCAACAAGCAACAGGCAACAGGGGAAATGCAGTTGAATTGCTTTGTTTGTGTGTTTGGCATTACTGGGGATGAATGAATAGAAACATTTTTTTTTACGGTTTTTTATTCATTTCAGTTTTTTGCGCTTCTCCGTCACATTCTGTGAGTTTTTTATTAAGTTATACATTGAGAGCCATTGATCTAAAAAATATCACCCACTTAACTACAATACAAACCAACTCACGACACATGTAGGTGCAGATAAATGGAAATAAAGTTTTAGTGAAACCGCATTATTGAAATACTCCATAGAGCGAACATTTCAATTGAATGGCAGGCGCATGTAAAAAAGAAAGTAAACATAAATTTGAAGGAAGAGCAAACAAGGAAGGAAGGAAGGAACGGAATCCTACTTGTGCTGTGTGTGTATGCGTGACATGTGTTGTTATTATTTCACTTTAGGGATAAGTAGCGCTAAGTGTTTGTGTCTCAAAACAGCTGAAAAGTGTGTCGCTCGTCAACTATACTGATACACACAAACGCACTAATATATATTACGCTTACGCCTACTTACATACCATAGAGTCAAGTGAAAAGAAAATTTGTGTTTATAGTGAAAGGAAGAAGAAGAAGATGAAGAAGAAGAGGATAAGGAAAGTTATATCCCATCAATAAGCTCTGTGGCCTGAGAACATATGCAAACGTTTACGTATGAAACACAATTTTTATTATGCATGAGTAAGTGTGGTTTTGTATAACACACACACACACGCACACTTTCTTGCTTGTATCCGCGTTTCTTGGATTAATTTTGTGGAATAAAAACTTCATAGCAAAGAAGCAAATAAGTAAAAGTTGAACCAAAGATCTGAGTTTCTGTGAACGTATCGATAAAAGTTTGCGGAAGAAAATTGAAAACAAAAGGTGCTTCGTTTACTGCTATTGTTATCTACATATACGTATGTATGCGTAAACATTTATATTATATACCAGGAGTTATCCCGAACTTAACTATGTTCGCCTTATAAGCACAATTGCCAGAAAGCATTAAAAAAAACGTTGACTCTTAGCAAACTCCAAATTAATTCAAGAGCCACGCCCAAAATCGGAAAAAATCTATTTCAGAAATAAAATAATATTATACACACACTTATAATTAGTGTATCCATGAAAATGCTAAAAATGGGCGTGGTCATAAACACGCCCACATTTTATAGAAAATATTACTTATTATTACGAACAAAAGGTCCGTGCGAACCAGAGGTGTTTGCAACATTTCTGCACGATAGAAAATAGGGAAGTATTCCAAAAATCGACGGACTGACAGACGTGCATGTATTCATTTTCAATACTTCCTGACGTCAACAACACGAGCATACTTATAAAACAATAACAAAAAGCATTTGCTGGAAGGCAGTCAACTGATTTAATTTTTTCTTAAATAATTTTTCATAATTTTCGTACTTATCTCGTAAAATTATTATTGTACTCGACTAGGTACAGATTACTTAATGCCTTAAGCTGTATTATGGTCGATATATGAGATTTAAATTTTCGTACTTGTGTATAACAAAGTTATTCTATTTTCTGCCTGAATACAAACAAAGTCTACAACCTGTACTACAGGACGTGGTTGTGTACTACACAACAATATCTCGTAAATATTGTCTTTCTGTATATACATGGTATTGTGTATGTGAGCAAAAGTAAAAATAAAAAAATTGAACAACATGAACAACAACATTTTCCCTAACCAAGGGCTATAAATACGAAAGGTACGTAGATGTGTGTTTGTGTGCAGTCTTAAGCTGATATGAAACCGTTGGAAGGCATGTAATGCATTTACTTGAGCATATGTGTTGGTGTGTGGGAATGTACAGGAGTGTTACACTTTCATCATTTAGGTTGATTCGGAGAGTGTGGTGGTTTAAATTTCATTAAATCAAACAAACAAAACTAAATACAATACGTATGCCAACAACACAAACCATCGCTGTAAGGCATGTTTAGTTGTATACATGTTGCGTCCATACTTTGGTTTGCTTTCCTTTCATTTAGATAAAAAAGATACAGAAACCAAGGAAAACGGATGAAAATGTGTGCTGCTGTCGTAATTTTTTTATAAACAATTTTGAAGAAGACCAGAGAGACAGCTTAATGATTACGTGAGGAGGATACATTCTAAATACATTTAAGGTATAATCAGCCGAAAGGAGAAATTTTGTTGAACGTTGTTTGTCATATACTTGCAGGAAAACTTTAATTAAAACAAATAAAAAAAATCTCAATTGGGTTTAGAGTAAATCTTAAATACACTGATTACACACTCCCCAATAATGTACATATAACATATCAACGCACCAGTTAGATGCTGCGCCAAATAAGTTTTTATATATATAGTGGGCGTACATGTTATCCGATTACGGCTTTTTTGGGACCTCTTTGCATGCCCTAACTGTACATAGGTGCATTAATTTTGCATTTCATTTAAAGGCGCACTTTTGTATCATTAAAAATTTGTTTATTCATGGGCGTGGCACTTGACTGATTTCACCTACGTACAGGTACTAGAAATATTTTTACTTCTATTGAGTTTCAGCTCAATTCCTCAAAACTTTCTACCGTGAGAGTGCCAACAACAAATGCACGGACGGACATCTTTTATTTTCATATGCCTACAATTAAAATAAATCCAATTCGACACAAAGTTGCGCTCGTTATCTTGGGCCTGTCATGCCTACAATTTATATATGGATGCGTGGAGTGTATTCATGTTTTGGTCTAAACCAACTTAATTTTTTAAATTTGAATTTCAAATTTGAATTGTGTTAACAAAATTTGCTTTAATAGCATTACAATAGTACATACATACACACATACCTTAACGACCGATTAGAGGCGGACAATAAATATTTAAATTTTAATCTGTAAATAAACAGAAACACAGATAAAACGTTTGCAGTAAATTAAAATATATTAAAAGTGAGAAAAAATGTTTATTTAGGTTGAGTCGAATTTTCTATATTAAAAAATTAATAATAATTAGTGTGTAAAAGATTCCAAATCTATTTATCGAAAGTAAGGGTTCTGTCATTACAAATAATCGTCTTTCAATTTTATACATATTTCCATGTTTGGTTTAACTTTCACCATCAAAACAATTAGTTTGAGAAGAACGATCATTTTTTTTCATGAATTAATATTAGTATGAACTTCATAAATTCCTTGCCTCTGAAGTTTTCTTTTCTGTAGATTACAAACACTTTGATGAAGCGTATATTCCTGTTTTGATGATGGCGACTAAACGATTGACCGGAATTCCCCGTGGCATTATTCATAATAATTTTTACGTGAGTATGTATAGCGAAAAACTTTCACTTAGCATTATATCACACGTTTTTGCACCGCGAAATATTGATTTAATATTTTATTTGCATTTTTAAGTAGAACGCGTGAATTTAATTTATAAATCCAGTTAAATTTCCGTTAAAAGACCAATTATTCCAGATTACAAGCTATGTAATGGAAAGTTATGTATGTTAATGAAAAATGAAAAAACACACATTTAATGGAAATGATAAAAATTCAATTCCTTTCGAATGGTGTGCTGATGATAGAATTTTTCATAATCCTTAAATAACATAAAATACAACTTCTCCGCTTCATTTAAAGCACTCATTAATTTACACTAAACAGCCATTACTGTGGTAAAATTATGAAGCCTCCTTTTATAATCTGCGAGAGTAAACAAAATCGTGAATGATCTAATCTTTATACCTGTGATCGTTTTGTTTGTGAAATATTTCAACATAGATTTTAATCCTAATAAAAAATATATTTACTTGTGAGATCTCTAACGTTTCTTTCTTGGGCGACGAGCTTATGTGCTTTTCTTAAAGTCTTTCATTAAAAAATAAAAAATGTTTCTAATATTTTTTTAAGTAAATAACACTTTTTTAGCCTAAAAATTAATGATCTTATTTTGGCCCCAATTGCTCAACTTTTAGATCCTCCCTGTACAAAATAAATAAAGATGTTTCACAAGGCAACTTATACGACAATGACTCGTGCTTACTGCTACAACTAAACAAGTAATGATACAATATAAATTTTGAAAGTAAATAGTGTAGGGTATTAAATGGTAGAACTTAACGGACTGTAATATTTTCGGCTGTTTACTTTTATTGTTTCATGATTAAAAGTTTTTTACCCAATTCGTTGTAATTTGTCGAGAATGAAAAGTTTTTTTTATTTAATTCGTATTTGCGGACTACAAAATAACAAACAGGTCACAAGAAGGTGTCAGTTAACTAATAAACGTAACATTTATTCTGACCTATGCTATAAAAGGTGGGCCACCATTGGCCTACATTCTGATTTCTTATATAATAATTGCACCTATTTAAACAAACCTTTTTACGAATTAGAAAATGAAACGTCTTTGTTTACTTATAAACATCAAATACAAAAGTCCCTCAATTCAACTCAATCAAGCTGCTGCTTCTATTTAACAAACAAATCACTAAGCGCTAACTAACTAACAAATGGGGTTTCTGCTTGGTAGAATGGCGTTAGTTTGGAGCCTTTCAATATCATTCCTTCTTTCTACAGTTTGTGCAACATTACACAAAATATCTAAAACGTAATCATTTATTAAAAAAGGAAAAAGGATATAATCTAGAAAATAAAAAAACCTTAATAATAATTAAGCGGAAAAATTCAAACAAAATTGAAACTAAACGAATGACTGGGCAGCAAATGTTGACAATTGTCACAAGCGAAAACTTTAACGTAAATATTTAGGTTAATTGATAAATGAAGGAGAAAAATTCACAGCTTATTATTAACACGTGCACTCGTAAACTAAGTTCTATTGCAGCATTGCACTGAACACTGTGACAAAAAATTTATGCAAATTTAAAATTTATGACTTCAATAAGTATTTCGTTTCTGCGCCCTTTAGAATATAATGGGACGTGTGCTAAGTTTATCATTCCGTTAGCTAATGTTAGAGGAAAGCCTCTCAGATGCTACAAAGTATAAAAAAGCAATCAAATCTGAGCCGTTCGTGCTGAAAAAATAGCATAACTTGAATTTGATATCGAGTCCGTATGAAAAATTTTTATTTAAAAAAGAGGCTGCAAGTTACGCCCACAAAGTCTCTTTTGCCTACAAAAAACAACTTAAAGCTTAAAATTTTGTACTTAAATATATATTTCCTGTCTCCTTTGTCGTAATGAAAACAATGATGCCACGTCGTACTTATACGAGTATATTCCAGATTGGTCTAACTCAATTATACCCGCATATATAACGGGTGTTTTTTTAGAAGATTTGTTTTTCCAATAAGGATTACTTTGTTCTCTGAGAGTGACGTTTCTATTCAGTATTGTTTGGCAAATCATCATGAATAGGTTAATTCCAGAGCAACGCTTCCAAATCGTGGAAATTTATTTTCAAAATCAGTGTTCAATTAATATATCGGGGGAGCCATGTCCGTCTGTTCATCTGCTTTCTGTCCATATGATTGTGGTCTGTGATAATCCAAGCAATTTTTTTAAGTTACATGTTCCGTATTATTATTATATTTATATGGGCTATCTGCACTGGGACCATTCGGTCTATTGTGCAAGCCTGTGCTCAGAGCGCCAGATATACTCTGGTGTTATCACATATTTTCCAAATATGTGATGTCTGCTTCTACTGGAAGCGGGACAGTTGCAGAGTAAGTGTTCGGGCGTCTCAGGAGCAGCCTGTACACTGATCTCGCATCTTTGGAGTTCCATCCGTACTACCTAAAAAGAGCAAATGATATATTGATATCTACACTTCAAGGAAAGCTTTGCTGCACCCATGGTAGGTATTCAAAGTTTGGCCTCAGCCAAATATAGCTTTTTTTCGTACTCGTTTGTTTTGTTTTGTTTTTTGTTTCGTTTTTAGACATTTTCGAAAAAGTTTCCTAATGAATTTTTAAGTGTTGTTGTTGTTAGTAGGAAAAGTTATTCTTTTTTTTAGCTCGTTACCAGCAATGCTGGCAGCACCGACAACAGTAGCAGCACTCGTAAACTAAATTCGTGTAATAAATTGTTTTAATATTGTTACTCACATAAGAAACGAGAACTCTTTTTCCTTTTCCCTTTTTTCGTGATGATGGAGAATAAAACATTGTACTTGTTATGTGAAATAAAGTTGTTATAGCATACTTTGGGGACTAAACGAATAATCGTCAAAATGTTGCCTACTAAGGAGCACAGTGATAAAAACACTACTTAACGAAAAAGAAGGACGTGGGTTAAGATTAATTCTTAATGCCCTACAACACTTGCCTTACGCTACTAATACGACTGACTTATTAGTGTCATAACTTATTGAGCAATATTTGAAAAGGAGAGTCTTTCATTTAAGATGCGAAGATATCTTCATGTAGAGAGAGGTTCCGAAGGAAGTTCTGGTTTGTTAAGGTTTTGTACATGTAAAGGGCGCCCATTTCCTTAAGGTAAGAAATAGGTTAAGTTTATGCGATTGCAGAGAGACCACCTTTTATTATATCAACTGATTCAAAAAAATTTCCTGAATCAATTTTAGTACGTCCGTCTGTCTCTCTGTTGTTTGAAAATGTTAAGTTGAATTCAAGCTATAGTTTTGATCTTTTTTGGAGATATTTTTATGAAATTTTGACCCAAAGACGAATGCTATCGGTAATGGACTGAATTAGACTACATTTAATACGCCTCCACATGTAACAACCGATTCTAAAAGACGTCTTAATATGACGAATGTTCGTAATTTTGACATCTTCCAGCAAAACCCGTTTGGTGGAGAACTTCTCAACATGATGGATAACTATGCCATAATTACACCAATCCAAACGATGTTTTATTACCAAATTTTACAAGTATTTGCTCCAACTTAATATACCAAATACCAGAAGCTTTACTATTAGCACAAACACAAACATGCATCAGATTCTTTTGAATGAAAACTTTTCCAACATTTTAATCTTAATTGTCGAAGCAGAAGTTTGCCTAAAAAAGCGGAAGAAAGAGAACAACCAACAAACATAAAAGTTTATACATTTTTTAAGAGATATAAAAGAAATCACATATGTGTGTGTAATTGAATAACAAGTAAAACAAGGAAGAAAAGCGGTGTGCTTACGCCCTCTAATAGAGTATGTAATCGAGTTTTCCGCTGAGTAAGATTTTTTGTACATTGTAGGCGTATTCGTTAAATGATCAGCATAAATATGTGTGCCAAGATACACCTCCTTCGGTCAAGTTTTGTGGCAGATAAATAGATTGTTTAGGTATGCGTTCCGTAATTAGTCTGTTTAAAATCTCAGCTCAATATGCCAAAATGTACGAGGGTGAGACAGACAGACAGGCACTCATGACAGATTTTGATGATGATCAAGAATGTGTATCCTAAGTAGGGTGTCTGACGCCTCCTTCCGGGTGTTGCAAATGAAATGACAAACTTAGTATACCCTCCCTGTTATGTGGAGGGTATAAAAAACACTTTAAGCTTCTTTATAAAAGAGTAAACAGGGTATGAATGGTACGTGTACACAAATACGAAATCTGTTTTAATTTTATTTTTCACTTGCTGACAATTTTCAACATGATGTAGAAATATTGTTTTGGTTACAGAATTCACGGGTAATTTATAATAAAGTTTTGTTACTCTTTGTTGTTGTTGTTGCTTTTATTTGTATTCGTTGAATATTTTCATAAGCAAAGCAAAAAAAGGAGTCATAATAATAATTTCATATGATGTGTGTGCTCAACCATATATTCAGTCACATATGTATAAATTTATGTGTGTGAGTAGTAAAAATTCAAGAGTCCTGTTGCTTGCTTGCACTGTAAATAAAACCACAGTTAGCAAGAAACATTTGCAGATAGAGATCCCTTAAGTGTTGTGCCACCACCACCACCACCACTAACCAAGTATATTGCTTGTGTTAATACATACACACATACATACATTACACACATATGCATTGTATTCATAGAAGTACAGATGATGTGCCACATAAGTTACAAATCGACTAGATCTAGGGCAAAAAAATAAAAGAAAAAAAAACGAAGAAAAAGAATCGAAAACATTGAGTGAAAAAAATGAATGGCTTTATCAAAGTAAGGTTAAGATGATTATGATGGTAACCATAAAATGTTATGACATCGACAACACTGCAATCGCACTTGTTCAACTTTCTTACACTTGAACAAATTGTAGATTGTACTGTATGGAGAATGTGGAGAGCAAATGGCATCAACCATCAAATGTGATTATAATCGAAAATTATTGCTCAACAAACATGTGTACAGAATTTGTGGAATGTGTGTACGGTTGACGAGATCTCCCAAATCACTTCTTAAATAGATACGTATCTCTCTTACTATTAAACAAGCAATTAAGCCTGACCACTTGACACCCTACACCCCTTTGTTCCACAAATAATGCTATAAACTCGCTTAGTATATAAATAAACGCCAGTCATATTCAAACACAAGTATTAAGAATAACGAATTTATTGCGCATTTTCGTACTATAAAGACTTATTTTCATTAAGGCCGCTATATGAGGAGTGATTTGCAAACACCCGCACAAACTTTATATGCCCTTTGCCCAAGTTTGATATGTCCACTGTACGCCTCAACATTTTATTATTAGAACTTAATTTACACTCCGTCCTTATAATGCAATGTCAAGAGATTCTGTTTAGATTGGAAGCTTAGTGAACTGTATTAAAGTATCAGACATGAAATTTTCTTGTTTACCCTGCAGCACTTTTAGCAAAGGTTATTTAATCCCCATATAACCACCTCATTTTAAATAAATCTTTATATTGCAAAAAATTGCGATTCTTAATATTTTTTTGGCAAAATTAGATGATTCGATTAGGGCCACTTTTAGAACCCCTTTTCATATAACGATCTCGAAGTGACTTACATATACGTCAATTTCACATGTTTACTGATACGATTAAACTAATTGAAGCATACTAAATGGTATAGGGGCTTGACGGACCATAACATTTTCACTTGTTTCTTTTAGAATCGAAAAAAAATAACTTTTATAAACAAATTTGTCAAATGAAAATTAAGTACGAACGAAGAAAATTGATTTATGTGCGTTGTAAAAGTCTGTGTCAAGGATTAGATTATAAATTTGTTTCTTCTTAAATATTTTGACATATTTTATTCATGTTATACCTTCCTTCTTAGTGATGAGGGTATACTAAGTTTTTTCTTCCGTTTGCAACACCCAGAAGGAGACGTCAGAGACCCCACAAAGTATATATATTCTTGATCAGCGTCAAAAATTGAGTCGATCTAGATATGTATGTCCATGTGTCCGTCTTTTGTTGGCATTCCCACGGGCGTAAATTCTAAAATATTTAGCTGAAATTTTGTACAGACACTGTTAGTTTCTGCAAGCAAATTGCCACGCCCACAATCGACAAAATTCTATTTATCTACCATAAAAATTGAGCTATTATGTAGAAGTCTGATACATATATTTATAACTGATGCTCCAAAAATGGAATTGGTTAGAAAACAGACACGCCCACAGTCGACAAAAATCTTCATAACTGCCACAAAAATTGAACTTGAAATTTGGTGCATATATGCATTCTACCGATGTACTAAAAATGGGCTTGTTCACGTGCGGATAACAGACATGCCTACAATTTACCAAAAACCATACTCTGCGTAAAACTCGACTTGCAAGCTGATACATAAAATGTACACTATTAGGGGGCGTAATCATACCGTGCCTACTGTTTGTGTATAGAAGTTGAGGGTATTTAAGATTTGGTCTAAGCCGAATTTAGTTTTTTTACTTTTTCTAAATTGTGGGCATGTTTGTTATTTCAATCTCGATCATTTTCGGTCCATCGAGGTACATAGAATGAATAAACAATATAAAAACACAGTAGTTCTGCTTTTCAATTGTGAACGCAGTGTTTAAATTTAACAGAAATGGGCGTGTCTAATGCGACGTGGATACCTTTTGTATTTTTCGATTTATAAATCTGGGATGGATTACTTACATGAAGTCGCATGAAATATCCAATTTATTATTATCTCAAAGAAACCTTTCACCGCTTCCTAAAGCCACATAAGGATAGCGGACACATAAATCATAATATGATCAGAATCGAATGATATTCAGGAATTCAATTACATTCTGTTTACACTGTAAGGTTCTCGCAACAACAGGGACAAGACCTTTATCCACTCAGCTGTACAAAAATCAAATCATTTTATATTGTTTGTGAATTTGAAGTATTTGGTTTGATTAAATATTTTAAATGCAAATCATATGAAAGTGAAATTACTTAAACTTTAGCAATAAATGAATGCATCTGCAAGAACTTCTGAACGAAATCAATAACACTTGAAATGAATTGAAATGAAATGAAAGGTAAGTATTGCCATTCATTGTTAGAATAGTATGAAGTAGTTCACACGATAATGTACGTGTACGTGTACGCATACAAGTATAGCACAAGGAAAGTGTGTGTTGGGTCCTTACACTTCATTCCCCACTATTTAGAAGAGAAGGAACTTGTGAAAAACAATAACAACAACAACAGGCACGAAAGCAAATAAACAAGAGCACTGAATAATAACAATAATCAACACGCACACACACACACACACCGCTCACCCATACAACTTGATGACAATGCCTTGACGGTATGTTGTTGGTGCCTACGATGCTATGGAAGAAAGCAAAGAAATAAGAATGAAACAAAACAAAATAATAAAAAATTGACAATTTCTTGATGGAATTTCAATTACGTTGAAAAGCGAAATGAATGTTGTTCCCCTTATCCTTTTCCCATCACAAATTTTGTTTTTTGTTTTTTGTTTTCTGACTTTATTTAGGACGCACGTTTATTAAAAATGGCATGCACAAGAACATGCATCCAGATTCAGATTCAGGTAACAATCATCATATAACCATATTAGAGAGAATTCTGCTTCAAAATGAACTGCAACAACAACAACAATAAAAACAAAAACAAAAACTGTATGCAAATATTATGAGTGACGTAAAAGTGAATTGAACGGAATTTGGGTCACAACCATTATGCTGTAGGATGTATCATCATATAAGCATTAAAAGTAGTAGCAGCAACAGCAGCAGTAACAACAGCGTCCACCATCATCATTATCAAATACCGTATAAAATTGTTATAAATGAAATTAATTTGTAGTTATTTGCCAACAATTGTAATAACACCAACAACAGCAACAACGACGACTACTACGACTGAAATTGTATGTGCCACAACAAACTACGTATTTGCTGGTGCGAAAAGTATGCTACGCTGAAATCGTATTATTGTGATGGTCTGCTGACAGGAGTTGTTAAATAAATGAAAAGCAATTCTCTGCTGTAGTAGCTTTTAAAAATAAACCACGTGGAAATAATTTATTAAAATAGAATACAAGCAAATGAGATCGTTTTTCCGTTTCCCTATCTAAGGAGGTTGGGTTCATGGGCGGCCCATGTACTGTATGTCATCACATGTACGACTGTTTGGAGCATTTCAATGCAGACACAGGGACCATGTTAAATCTACTCAGATTCAGAAAGTTATCATGATTATACATACTTTGTGAAGCCTCTCCCTTGTAATTGCAATTCAGAGGATACTACAAAAGGGTAAAAATAAATTTATGGAAACATAGAAATGATTAAAATGAAAAATGACATTTTCTGTGGCAACGTGTTTCGTGGTTCCACTTGTCATTACCTATGCTTATGTATGGTGTTCAACACCAGAAACAGACATTCCGTGAGATAAAAAGGGAATGGGACAAAACCTTGTGAAAATGTCCGGCTTTATAGCCCGGTAAAGTACAAAACCAGGCCAAAGTCTTTAATCCGCACATAATACTGTACACAAGCACGCAAAAGAAAACACAAATACACACGCACAACTATGCATCGAACATTTAAATTCGCATTCACACGTATAAACCAGTATCTACATAGTTGTCATATCCATCATCAGCATCAACAGGGCAATGCAACGCCATCGGTAGCATCCTTACACATGCGTACACACACAAAATTACATGACAGTGCCTCTAATGCAAATCAAGTTGATGACAAAATGCAGACGCCACCTGCCAAGCGCCCAACCACACGACTTGAGAGTGCTTGTGTGCGGGTGTGTACACATATAATGATGGTCATGATGTACGAGCCGTTGGATAGCAAATGGTCGTACAATGACTTTGCTGATTGTGTCCGATGTAACTGTATGTGTGATAACTCACTTATAACTAATGGTGACTTCTAGCCTTCGTCACTTTATCACCCGACACTAGCATTGTGTGCACTTTGCAAATGCATAATAAACACAGCCAACCATCCTTGTAAGCGTTAGAAGTTATTTGGAGTGAAATTTCGAATAAGTATAAAATGGACACACTCAAGCCAATTATTCAGCTGTACAAGCAACATAATTTATGCAACAATTGGCGTTGGTATTAGTGAATGCAAATCCTTCTAACATGAAAGCAATTTCGTGAAATAAAATCTTAATAGCGAGAGAGGATTCTAAAAATGCTCCGATTTGGTCTATTTTTTAAGTGTCGGTCCATCCGCCTGTTGTTTGTGGTGGTTTTTAAGCAAACGTTTTATTTAAAAACAAGTAAGAAAATTAAATTTGACTTAGGCCAAATCTTAAATACCCTGCACATCTGCAACAGTGAGCGTGAGAAGTACTTGAGTACGCCTTCCAATAGTGTATGTATTAGGTATCAGCTTGCAAGTATAGTTTTACGTTGAGTATGGTTTTTTGTAAATTGTGGGCGTGTCTGTTACTCGACCATGCCCATTTTTAGCAAATTTAATAACTAAATTTTTGTTGATTTTGGGCGTGGCTCATTATCGAATTACGCTATTTTAAGTAGCGATCTGGGTGCAAAAATTAAAAGTGTCTGAACAAAATTTCAGCTCAATATATCAAAATTTACGCCTGCAAGAATGCCAATAACAGAGAGACACACGGACACACGATATACATGTCTAAATCGACTCAGTTGATGCTGATCAAGAATATATATACTTTGTGAGGTCTCTGACGCTTGCGAAGAACAAACTTGGTATACCCTCATCACTGAGGTGGAGGTTATAATAAAATAAGTTTTATCAAGATGACCACTTTCTTTTATTTGGCTAGAGTCCCAAATATCATTCTTATGGTGCTTGTCATTTTTCTTACTATAACTCGATTCTTAAGTAAATGTCACAAATAAGTTTAACTGACAGTGACAGTTGGGCTATTTAGATGATAAAGTTTTGTCAAACCATTGAGCATTAATATTACACATAAATAGCTCCTCGAGAAATTGTCACAATAAAAACTGAAATCATTAATCATTTCAAATCATTTAGGAAATATACAAGCGGAAATTGTACACTGTTCTCAATTTCTCTTAACACATATATACTTGTTTGACCCAATACCAAATGATTCTTTTTTTTCTTTTTGTACTCCCCTAATTGCAGAGAACTGGCCATCCTTGCAATCGTTTGTAATGGAGATGTATGAGACGATATTAAACGGTTTTTATACCCAGTAGTTTTGTGGTGAAGTTATACCAAGTTCATCATTTTATTTGTTACGTAGTGACACTATAAAGTATTCTTGATCAGCAAACAAATCTAGGTCGCTCCAGATAGATGATTTGTTTGTCTACTATTAACAAGCTTACGGATCAGTTTAGTTTGGGATCAGAGACAATTTGATGTATTTAGAGTGAACACTAATTTCTTCATCGATTAAGGTATGTTTGTCTATCCATAAACCGTAAACAGATATTCTTCCGTTTTTAAACTTGAAAGTTCTGGCGAACAATTAATATTGAAATCGCAGAATCGTTAGAAAAACACGCCCACAATTCAATGAAAAATTGAAAAAGTCAAAATTAGGGACAATGTGTCGCTCTAGATGAGCATTGGAACGGGTACCGTAACCCATATATATAAATATGTCACTTGGTTTTGTTGTTGTTTTTGTTTCAATCCACAAACACCACAGTCACAATTGCAATCACTTTGATGAGGGAAAAAATTGTTTACAAATCACTCCAAAGGGCCAATAGCAGTATGTGCGGTCGGCCATGTATTTTTGGTCGTAAGGTCATCAGTAATTTGTAATATTGAACGGAAAGAGGGAGAGACAGAGAGAGGGTGAATATATCATTACTTCCAACGAATTTTACAGCTCAGTGAACATTAACACATACTTTCCTAAAATTACATATAGACACTACGTGTGTTCGCACATACAAATGTTTGTGTAGGGAAGGCACTCGTGTTTAGTGGACCATCAAGTGTTATTGCACTCAAAGGGGAAACACTTTAAATTACATGAAAGTCCTATCTTCACTAACACATATACAAACTAACACACACTCCATATAACGTGCTGCGGTGGAACAAGCATTAATACTTTTTCCTTCTTTTTTGTTTCTAATCTACGTGTTTGCATTTTTTCTTGTTTTCTTTTTTTCTTTTGCTCCGATTTAATGCATATTTCCGCTGTTGTCTAGTTCAGCATCATTTTACTCTTTACTCGATTCGCTTCCGTTTATATCTTAAACGTTGAGAGGCGCATAGCATGAGCCATCAATTGTATCAAATGTATTGACAGGAAAGCGCTTAACATTCCGTCGCTGTAGTAGTTGTCGTCAACTCGTAAAACACTTCTTTACATTGCCTCTCCTCTCATCTCCTTTCCTTTCCTACTATCGGAAATTATATTTAGTTTTAGTGTTCTTCTACCACAACTTACGATAAAAATTGTAAAAGCAAAAACTTGGAGAAAGTTTAGAATGAATATGAAAAAAAGCCCTTAATTATTATGAAGCCGCGTTTTTTAATTTATACCATAGTTGTAGTCATACTGTGGCCCTGGTAGTGCGTTCTTAATTAGTAGTCGTTTATATATGGACTGCGTCTCCACATTCCGCGGCTTGTACTTTTTTTTATCATGTTTCTTTCTATTTATGTTCATTCATTCATTCATTCATTCATTACCTTCCTGCGTTTCAACTTTTTAAGTGGTTATATTCTTGTAGTTGGGCTTCCTTGTTTTTTACATTCACAATTCGCCAATTACTGATGGTGGTGCTTGGTGTGTGCGCCGAGTTGAGGTGCTAACTTTTAATTTGTATGCGTTTATGCTTTTGCCCTCTTTTAATTCCATTTTCATTTTCGTTTGCTGCCATTTCTTATTTCATTACTTTAGTTAAAGTACTGGAATATAATTACGCTCTCATCAAGTGAATCTGCTGCTATTGCGGTATACCTTACACACAAGCAATATATTCAACAAATGTTTTCAAAGTTTGCTCCTAAAGGTCTGCTTTAATTTTTTATACTACGCTAATGCTCAAAAGTACGCAATATTTTTAATGTATTTTTATATATAATTCATAATGCTTTTGCTTTGACCGAAAATATTAGGGTTTCAAAGGTTTCGGTTCAAATGAATTGATATAAAAGAGTGGGAGTTTTTGATATCAAATGTGTGGCATAAGTAGCTTAATATATGTTTTTATACCCGGCACACTGGCGGCAAAGGGTACATTAAGTTTATGCGGATGTTGGCAACTCTTAAACGGCAAATGCTACACTCATCTTCAATTATACGCATCGAATCAGAATCAATATCTGAATCTGAGTCTCTCCATATAAATTTCTATGCAAGCTATAGGTCGCATTTTTTGAAATATTTCGATGACATTTGAACAAGAATATAAATTGCCCAAAAAAAAAAACCCTATTGCAAATGGTTTGGACCTCTCTATATAAGGTCCTATTACAATGGAAGTCTTTATATTGCAAAAATTTACAATTTTTAATTTTTAGGACAAAATTTGATGTTAATTAGCTTCATATTTGATTGTGCCAAATTTGGACCTGATCGGACTATTTTAAAAATCTCTTCCCATATAGGAGATACAATTGCAACTATTGTAGCATAATTTGTAGCATAATTTGTAGCATAATTTAAGGAGCTAAGTAGATGTTAAGTGGTCGGGCTGGACCGACTATAACATTTTTACTTGTTTAATCACGAACTTTTACTTTTTATTTCAAAAGGTACTGAGCTAACTGACTTTTCGCCAGAGCCTTTAAAATATTAAATTATTGGTTCTCGGATATATAATATTAAGTGAAACTTTGTGTATTTATAAACAATAAATGCGTACGCAACGTATACATTTCAATAAATTCAGTATGCGTTTATGTTATTACAGTAACTGTATGACTGGATAGCCTGAAATCTGACGAAACAGTATTTTTTCTTTTTCTTTTTTTGCTCATCCACTTTTGAATAATTACAACCGTTCCCCATGTAAAGATTAATTTTCGTTCACGATTCCATTTACATGTTATTATCTGCGATGAAATGTAGGGACAGCTGATAAAAATGAATGAATGTTCAGGAATGGTGGAGGAAAAGTGTCAACAGTAAAGAATAATAAGTAGCAGTACGGTGCAGGATTTCATTTCAATTAAAAACCGTCATTTTTTGCATTCTCTCTTCTTCTGCTATTGTTGTTACATTGCATTGCATTGCACTGCATTGTCTGTTTAAAACGATTTGGTAATATTGTGTAATACACACAAGCACAGCAGTTGTAGAGACAACCCTTAAACTGTAATTAATCACGAATTCAAGTATTTGTCTGTAAGCATATAATAGCAGCAGCACATGCACGTACATGATGATGTAGAAAAGATTAAAAACGGTAGAAAAAATAAACGATAACAAGCAACAACCACAACAAACTCTATGAAGTTTTTTCATTGTATTGTTTTTATGTGATGTTTGTCTTCTCAGCATAAGTAAATGAGTGAATGAATGAATGAATGAGCGGTTGCTTGGTATTCATTTCAGGCTTCAAGGACATTAAAAGGAAAACAATGAAACAACAGCACAGAACAAAAGTACAAGTAAAAGTAGTTTGAATCGCAAACAAAATATGCAACTCAACTTCAAATTAAATGCTTACATTAGTATTCGTGAACGGTTTTGATGCCAAACTAAACCAACAGTCAAAACCTAAATGGTGGCGCCAGCACAACAATTGCACACAATAGAATGTAAATGAGACTTGAAACAGAGGGGGTGGATGGATTTAGTAGGTGTGGTACAAAGAAAATTGAACAACAAAGGTATAAAACAAAAACAAAATAAATATTTACATCCGCTATAAATCCCATAACAACAACAATAACAATAGCCACACGGTACGAAAGTAATCAAAAGTTCTAAACAAACTGAGGTTAGAAGAGCAGCAAAGATGACAAAACAATAATAATCCCAACTCAGTGTGGGCGGGTGGGTTGCAGGGGAGGGATGAAAAGAAAATGGATGAAATAAGTGAAGACAAGTGAGCAAATTGTGAACACGCACCACTCCGTGGCTACGAACATAATGAGAATTTAATTTTGAATGCAATGCCAGAGTCGAACATGAGGAACGAACACGTAAAAGCAAAGAACAAGACAAAAATAAAAATACTAAAAAATCCGACTCCCGTGCAATTAATGAAGGTCGTCATTATTGTTATTGTCAGCAGGTAAAAACAAAAGTGCAGAAAAAAAACTTTATGCAAATCGAATAAAAATGTTAACATAATAACCTTTCGTTTATCCACTAATAATAATAATAATGATATAAAAAAGTATAAAAGAATCATTCGCCTGTCGAAACCAACCTCGACTGTCTTAATAATATTCTTAATTGTTGGTGGGTTACCAAACCAACGCGACACTTGAGTTGATTACAGCTGAAAAACTCTTTCACTTTCCTTCTCAGCTGGATTTGAACCCTTATCCTACAACGGGCAGAGTTTACTACCGTACCCCACTCAGCTCTACTGAAAGTTCATTTATCTATCTAGCGGGCCTAAAACTAACGCAATTGTGCGGATGTTTGTCATTGTCCATGCTGTTGATTATTAATTTTTTAAAGCAATTAATTTCATCATAACTGATTAATTGCAACCCGTTTATAATTTTAAACTGATGCAGAAGAGAATGCTTTGATCGTTTGTATTCCGCAAGGTTCTTAACCAGATTCGCCTACCCTACACTTGGTCTCTTTACGCAAGATTCGGCCTCGCTCTGGCGAGAATATTATGGTCGTTGAAGTAACACGACCGACATGCTCTAGTCATTATGAGAGATTGTAAGTTGTAGTCCCCGCATTTCCAGACTACACCCCACGAAAGTAAATAAAGCATCGCTAATTATCATAAACCTTGTTAAGTATTTGACGCCCAAAAACTTTTAAAAACGTCTCAGGCTTTAACGACATTCAAAAATGAAGAATACACCGTCTTTTCCAGTAAGTTTTGCCAATCGAGAAAAGGCTTCGCTGTAGAATTGCTTGCTTAGTATAAAGTAGCACTTAATTCACCCATCATAACTAGTATGTAAGACTTCAAGCTGGGATATTGCAGACCTTATATAATGAATAATAAAAAGAGCCCATTGCCGCAAAGTTTACCAACAACTACAAGTAGAAAATTTCTGTTTTCAAAAATATTTCTCCCAGTCAAAACTGACTTACACCCTCAAAATTCGTTTAAATTATGTGGGTAACGCCTAAAACTATGCTAAATTCACGTAAATTTGCGGCATACATTATTTGTAGATGTATTTTTGTTACATTTACAGTTAGACGCATAATTTATACGCTCATTTTTTTTTAATATGTGTGTAAGAAGGAGTGCACCAATACATGTGTACGTACGCCAATGTCTTCTTGCCTTACTGCTTATTGGAAATTCGTTTTTTTTTTGCTTTTGTTTTTTGAAGTTGTCGATAACGCCTTCATATAGCATGCATTTTAACCTGGTTGAGGATAAAATTATTTAAGCCACAGTTAGGAAGACATTATGGTTAGGTAATCATCCATTTACAAAATTTTCAACCGTTTACACACAAAACCCCCGATACCCCCCATCTATAACGTGTAGAGACAAATGGTTTTCTATGAAATCAAGAATGCATTCACAGACAAATTTATAGACATGTACAAATTCATATAATCACAGGAGCAGTTAAATGTTGCAATTGGATTTGTTTAAAAATGTGTGGGTGTGTATAAGAGTTGTTTGCGTTCCTCCTTTGCATGTAAAAACACAATCCGAAGGAAAATTCAATTGAAAATTTCCTTGTTCGATTTATAAACGCCTAATGCCTAAACTGTCGAGTCGAGCTGTGTCGTGTCGAGTCTACGGTGTAGCTGTCTATTCGTCTGTCTGTACGCCAAATTTTTTTGATTATACTCTAGTCGTTAGTTATCCTTAATCTTTGCTTTTGACCATACACCCGCACGACAAACTGCGCGGTAGAAAAAGTGCTGTGTGTGTGTGTACGTAAAATATATTGAGTCTTTCTTCCTTCCTATGCAAATAGTAGAAAAGAAGCAAAAACATGGTAATACACTAAATATTTCAACATTGTAACAATTTTTTGTACGAGTGTGTATATGTGTAGCTGCACGTTTTTCATTCAGATTCATTTATATGCTTCATTTAGTCTATTTATTCAACCAATACAACAACAACAACATAAAAACGATTGGAGAACAAGTTGGAGCGATTTTTAGGGCTTAAGCCTTCAGTAATTCAGCAGAATTACTTCTGATGAATTCGTGTTCTTTAATTTTAGGACAGACTTCGGAGCCTGTTAGCAACGACAAATACCTTGGAATTGATTTATTTCCTATTATTTTAACTATAAATAATTAGATCCCATTAGTTGAGAAGTATATAACTGAGCAAGAACCTTACAAAGTACACATATTTAATCTTGATCAGAACCACAATCTGAGTCGATCCAGCTATGTACGTCTGTTGTTGACATTACTATCGAATGGAATTTTTGTACAGACATTACTAGTTTGTGCACACAGGTTGGCATTTAAATTTGGCAAAATCGGTTAAATGCCACGCCCACAAATAATGAAACATCAATTTTGACAAGTAAGAAAACTAAATTTGACTTAGACCAAATCTAATATACCCTCCACATCTAAGCGCAAACAGTGGGCGTGGCACGATTACGCCCTCTAATAAATATATGTATTACGTTTCAGCTTGCAACTCGGGTTTTACGCTAAGTATAGATTTTTGTAAATTGTGAATATATTTGTTATCCGACCGTGCCCATTTTTGAAGCATCGATGATTGCCTTAATTACAGATATGCGTACCAAATTTCAAGTTAATAGGTCAATTTTTGTTGCAGATATATGTATGTCATTTGATCACGCCCATTTTTTAGCATCTTATCCCTTCCATCGATGTACCAAATATGGACGTCGTCGAATAACGAACGCGCCCAATATTAAAAAAAAAAAAACCATACTCCATGTAAAATTCGACGTAACGTAATATATACACTATTAGAGCGCATAGTCATATACCAGCCACGCCCTCCTTTTTTTGCATGTTATGTGGAGGGTATTTAAGATTTGGCCAAAGCCAAATTTAGTTTTCTTACTTGTTTTTTAATAAGTTTTTCTACTCATTGATATGCAATGGTTGGTAAAATTATTTATTCCAGCTTTTGTTACAATTTTTGATTTTCCCTTTAGTTCACCTTTTTAAAATACACTTTGTTATCTTTAACCTTTTCCTTTTAAGAGTCTTAAAAAGGAATATTTATAAAAGTGCGACAAAGAAATACAAGAACGAGTTGAAGTAGACAAACTATTTATCAGCGGTGTAGCAGTAGTTATGCAGCTTGAATAAATTTCTGTATTTATTATACAAATATATGAAGAAATTGTTCAAAGAGATTCCAATAAAAAAATACACAACTCTAGGTGCTTCTATACTTCAAGTAAATATTCTTAACGTAGGGACCCCCGGGATTACCGCAGATACAATGAAAGAAAGAGAAACATGGAGAGAAAGAGAGAGTAAAAGAAAGAATATAGTCAAGTAAAGGTACAAAAATACACACATAAGCCGTTTACATCAAATTTCAAAGAGAAATGTCTTGTTTAGTTACGGTACAAATAAATACGATAAACATTAAAAGTATACACATGTGCAGGTGCGTGGGTGTTATACAGTATAGGGCTTAGCGCCGCCTGTGAGTAAGAGAGATATATCAAGGCAGAGATAAAGTAAAATATTACAGTGACACACACTCATACGCGTGCCCCCAACATTCCAGAAATCTCCTTTATTTTATATTATTACATATACATACATTACACAAAGGTGCATTCCTACATCACTAAGTATGTGTGTGCCGATGTATGCCCCCACCTGTGAACGTATAAATATGTTGCTTATCCTGGCATTATTGTAAAAAAAATACTTGAGGCAATATATTGTACTTGTGTGCGTGTGTGTTTGTGTGGTACAGAGTAAAAGCAGCACAGGAAAGCTATTCACCTAAATGCAACAATAACAACTGCTTTTATTTTTCCTATACGTAGGTACAGAAATTCATCTTGTAACAACATCGGTTAGCATCCTTTTTGTTTTTTTATTTTTTTGCATAGCTAAACATATATGTAGAAACACTCCTTTTCCATACATATTAACTTCGTTAGTTACAACAACAACAATAACAATGAATATATTGTAACATTTATCATACAAGTCTCATCACTTTTGGTTGGCTATGTGTGCTAAGCAAAAAATACAAAAAAAAAATATAAAGTTTTTACTTTTTTCTTGTTTGTTTGTTAGCATTTGTTTGTTGTGTTTATACCCTGCACCACTTGTAGCAAAGGGTATATTACGTTTGTGCGGATCTTTGTAACATCTAAATGGCAAATTCCACACCCACGTTTAATTATATCGATTGATTCAGAATCAAAATCTGAATCGATTTAACTACGTCCGTCTGTCTGTCCATGTAAATTTGTGCGCATTTTTTAAGATATTTCGATTAAATTTGGTACAAGGACATGTACAAAAGAAACCCTATTGAAAATGAGAATGAGACCGAATGAGACCAATTTTAGAACGCCCACCTCCCCCACATAAGGTCCTATTATAATGGGAGTTTCTATATGGCAAAAATTCGCATTTCTCAATATTTTTTTTACAAAATTTAGATTAGAATTTAGAATAGTTAATTGGCTTAATAACTGACTGTGCCAAATTTGGACAATTATCCACATAATCATTTCCTCACCCTTACTGACACAAGTAAACTAATTGTAGCATAATTTAAGGAGCTAAATGGAGTAGGGTGTAAAATAGTAGGCCTTGACTGACTATAAAATTTGTCTTGTTTTCTTTTACATTTTAGCCTCACAGAGTTTAGAAGAAGAAGAAGAACAGTGCAGGCAGGTGTATAAAGTCGTTTTATTTTATTTACTTTCTTAAGAAGACTTTTCTGATTTTTCTCCGGCAAGACGTGCACATACGTGTGGAGAAATTTTTCCATGTATTGGGTTAAATATTTTTTGGTTTCAGGCTGAATTCGGGGATACTCTTATTTACATATTAGTTGTGGGCGTGGCATGACTATTAACGTAGGTACAGAATAGTTTTTTGTAAATTATGGGCGTGTCTATCAAATGTTTTCGCCAATTTTCCAATAACAACAACGTTGTTTACCGAATATGAGAGTCTCTGCTCTAATTGCAGCTTACACCATAGCTTCAAAGACAGACCCGTCAGCTTTTCTAAACAAATAATTTAACATTTGTCAGCTGTGTCTAGCAATTCAATCAAGCATTTGCTATCATGCATGTAACAAGATAACAATGTCATTAAATGGAGCTCAAAACTTCACTCGATTTGTTATTTTTCTCTCCCTATCTCTCTCTCGCCCTTTTGTTCGCACTAATGAAGGTGTCAATCACTTTGACTCGGGAACTTGACAACTGATTGTATCATTTCAATTTTGCCCCAGTTGAAGTTTATAACCAAAGATGACGAAAATACACACAATAACAAGATGTTGCGTTTGGACGCAACCACGGAAGTGTTTAATGCATGAAACAAAGAATTAATTTAATACCAAATTTTTTGAATTTCTCCTCTTTTTCGTATCTTATCCCTACTTCGTGTGTGTGTGTGAGTGTTCATAATAGAGAGTGAAAATACATATTTGCACAATGGGTTGCCCAACACAAACCGGAAAATTATAAAAAAATATTTGCATTTTTTATTTTTTTTTATTTTTTTGAGGAAAGAACATCAAAGGAAACGAAAAGCACGTATGGATGTGTGTGTATACAAAATAACAAGCTGAAACTAGAAAAAAATTAAAATAACAACAATAATAATCAGGCTAAAAAACAAGCTATGGAGAGCATGTGGAAAGGATGGCAGAGGGAGTTCGTTTAACAACGTGTTGTGTTGTAATGAAATCAGCATCAAGTGTTGGCATATAGCAGAGTAAATATATTAAACTGAACAATATTACATTATAATCAACAACAACAGCACAACGAATAGAAAAGTGAAAATCTGGCAGAGGACAAATCTTGAGGGGGACTAAAGCCCTATAAGGGTTACCAGGGTGCTAGCTCTCAAAGATTATTTCTATTTGGAATCGAATTTTTCAACATTTGCTACCACAAGAATAATATTCTTACCCACGCAAACAATGGACAGACACACGACTCAGCTTTGACAGTCACCGCAATAATTGAGATTCTTTTTCTGAAGCTGATTAAGTATGTTTATACTGAAAGCTTCAGATCAATGGACCAAAGCGGACTATTTTTCGTCCTGTTCTGCATGTAGTTTTTATGTAACGAAAATTCACAATTTTTTTCAACGTTTTTACGAAAAAGTTTTTTTAAAAGACTTTTGGAAACGTTTCTCCCATATAATGCTTTTTTCCGAATTTGTCCATTGCATAGAAAACTCACAATTCTCAACTTTTTTTAATGAAAATTCGCAGAAATTATTTAGTCTTGAAAAGTGCAAGTTTCCGTCTTGGGTTCGGTGTGATCATTTTTTAAATCTCTCTTAAAAAGGACGAGAAGCCGTTTCTTCAGTTTTGTAGAATGATGAGGTTTTTAAAAACAGTGTCGCAGTAAACGAAGTCGAAAGAAGGCCTGTTTTATGGAGTAGAAGTAGAAGTCATTGTAAAAAACGATAAAGTATACCTTTCATAATGCAATACTTTAAACCTGAGCAAGTGCAAATGTTATAGCCCGTCGGTCAAGCCCGACCCTCACAACACTTAGTTTAGTTGTATCAGTAGGCCCTATTAAAAATATTATTCATGTTAACCATTTGCGCATGAACTTGCAAGAGTGGATTTGGCTCAACTGGTAAAGCACCTGCTGATGAGAACTCGATGAGGGCGAGTTCGAAACCGGTCCAGGTTCAACCCCTCCAGTCGCCAAATATTAATTTTTCACATTTTTCAAATACATCATTACCACCGTCAATAGTGAGTCTGAAAAAAACCTATTTTAAAAATATTAAGAATTGTGATTTTTTTACCATAAAAAGACTGGAGAAATGTTCTAAAAAAAAGTCTGCTCCGGTTTATTTTATATAGGGTTCCTCTTTGGGCGAACACATGTCCTAGTACCAAATTTCATTGAAATATCTCAAAAAATGCGACCTGTAGCTTGCGCACAAATTTACATGGACAGACAGACGGAATTTTTAATTTTTAAGCTTACGGCGTGTAAGGACAGCGCCTTCACATTAAATATAAATAGAAAATAAATCTTCAAGATATACAAGTACGTGGAAATTACAATATTAAAGCGAGACATGCTTTACACACATTTCTACATGCGAGCTATACAAACAAAGGGAACTAACGAGAATTAAAAAACAACAATAATAACAACATCAACGACAACACCATTTGCATTAACATTAGAACACTTTCACACTTTCTCTGTTTGTAACAACTTGAAAGTTAACCACTACGCCTGGAGTACATACTTGGTACGTTCCCATCCACTGCTCTCTTTATTTTCGCATATATTATGTGTGTGCACACTATGTAAATGATTTTCATTTAATTATGTTGAAAATAACCTCCATTTTAGTCCTCTCACATATAAACAAACGTGTGTGTGTGTGTGTGTGCGGGTGTATGCACGGAAAAGCGTATGCTGCGCCGCTATACTCTTGTTTTGTTTTGTTTCGTTTTGCTTTAGGTTTTAATACTTTTATTTTTCACACAATTTTCTTTAAAACGAAAAAGGTGAGATTTACATTCATGTGGTTGTTGTTTTAGATTTTACATCATACATTTTTTTCTCATTTACATGGAATACCACAAGAGAGCAGCAACACCGTGTGAGTTTAAATGAGTTTTTCCTACTCTTACTCATTGGTTGGAAGAGTGGCACACATTCATGCATACTTTTTGATATATGTGTGTGTAGGCATTTATCATCCTTCACTCATCAAGTCAGTTAGTCGGGCAGTCAGTCATTCCAACTATCAGTCAACTTAGCGCAAGTGTTGCATTTTGACAAACTGCCGTTTTTTCCTTCTGCTACTTCCCTCCCTCATACATATATCAGCCGTGAACGGTGCTCTAATAAATTTACATGGTTTTTACTTTTCTACACTTCAAGTTGGTGTGAAAATTTATGTGAATTTAAACAAAACAAGTTTTAGGGATTAGTTTGATCAAATTTTGAACACCCTTCCCACTCGCTTTGAAACGATTTGATGGTGACTTTAACATTTTCACAAATTATAGGTACAACCGTTATAGGGTTTCACTATAATCACCGAATACCGCTTATTTGTTAAAATTCCAAATATCAGGTGATTATGAGCGATGCAACAGCAGAAGGACGTACGGACATATTGAATTAGTAGAGTTTGATGTCGATCATCATAAGTATATATTCTTCCAAAGTGTTTAAGGTTTCCTTCCCGGTGTAGCTTTTTGTACTCTCTTCAACGAGGTAGAGCTTATGAAAATATTTGTAACGCTGAAGTGAAATTTTTTGCTATGCTTGTTAAGTTAATTGGCTCCAGTGTGTTGGTTTTTAAAGCATCACGTCAGCTCTTTTTAGACTATATATTCATATTACGATAAGAGAACAATAATTAGTTAACGTTTACCTATTATAGATAATTAGCAATTTTATACAACAATAATATAAATTGTTAATAAGTGCATTGTATCGAAATGAGCGAAAATAATTATTCTGCCCTTCACCTTAGTGATGGGATTATACTTAGTTTATTGTTCTGTTCGCGCACCCTAGAAATAGGCGAGTAAGATCACATAAAATATATATATTCTTAATCAGGATTAAAAATTATTATATGTCCGTCCATGTGTCCATCTATCCATCTGTAAATATTGAGTTCCATTTTGTACAGACATTTCTAGTTTTGTGTTTGTTTTTAGTTTTACGCAGATCGCTATTAAAATTGGGCAAATTCGGTTGTGAACCACGCCCACAATCGCTAAAAATCCATCTACAATATTAACAACAAAAATTGAGCTAAAAAGGTAAAATTCAACACAATTGAGTCATTCAGTGCACACTCCACTTTTTGAAAAATCTTAAATTTAGGTATCAAAGCACTTGGTATGGTCATAACTTTATTATTTCATCGCATTTCTCAACTATTTTTTTTATGGAGTTAATCCATGTGTGCACTGAGGGTTCAATTATTATTATTTATACCTTTTGGGCATGTTTTTATAACAGACACGCCCACAATTTACGAAAACTGTACGTGGCGTAAAATTTGATTTGTATATTAATGCATAACCACATTAGAGCCCGACACTAAGTTCATGCTAGGCCGAGGAGTGGTGGAGAGTGTTTAAGATTTGATTTAGCATATCATATATCACTTTGTCAAAACGTTTGCAACGCTTCAAAGGGAGGCGCTGCAGACACCACAAAGTATATAAAATATATTCTAAATCGAATACTGAGTCGATCTAACCATGTTTGTCTGTTCGCCTGTCCGTGTAACCTGATATGTGTAACCACTCTCCTGCCCACAAAAGTGAATTTCAAATTTGGCAAAAGCATGGATAGTTTTCGTAAGCAGGTTGGCATTGGAGGAGCAACTTTTTAAGTAATACTTCCGTATTACTTATAACGGGTATAGAAAATGTAGTGGGATATATAAAATCCTCAGAAAGCTTTCGTGCACAAATGCTTAACATGGACAAAAGCACAACAATTATAAATTGCTATAAAATTGCTTTAATTGAACCTCTACCAAAATTCCTTTATCGAATACTTATTGTATAAAAATTTTTTAATTAAAAGATCTGTTTTTTGTAGTTTAAATTGCACAATTAAAGCAAAACCACTCGTTTTAAATAGCCAGTTAAACGTTTAACAAACAATCAATCAACATAAATAATACATGAGCGGAATGAAAAGCAATTGAATGTTAAACAATATTTTCCTATTTGCCACATATATCTTCCCCCTCTACCTATGTTTACATCCGTCTGTCTTTCACGTGCTCTTTAAATAATTTACAAGCATATGAATGTATGATCGTATCAACGCATATATTTATAGATAACTGTTTATCTTGCTAATTACTTTTGTGATTATATTCTCTATCATTTTTATATATGAACTGAACTGCAGTATTTTACTACCCACACACCCACTCACACTCACACTCACTCTCACTCATCCATATATACTACAATATCAACACACAGTTGTATTTTCACATTTATTTTTAAAGCATATTTACAAACCATAATTTTTTGGTACTATGAAGTGGTAATTTTAAAACTGTGCAAACTCTATGTGAATAATTGTATGTAGGCAACGATGGAATCCTTGTATAATTATGTTTAAATATTCTAAAAAATACAAGTACAATATACTAAAGTAAGCCTTAAGCCAAATCTAAAAAACCCTCCACATCTACATGCAAACAATGGGCGTGATAGGTACATGACTACGCCCTCTAATAATGTATGTATTACGTATCAGCTTGCAAGTCGAATTTTCTGCACAGTACGGTTTTTTTATAAATTGTGGGCGTATATGTTATTCGACCACGCCCATATTTGGCAAAATAATTGCAATTTCATGGCTCAATTTTTGTCGTTAATCAATCTATAACCACATAGGTAGCTAAAAGATTGATTAACCATAATAAATAAGCCATGAAGTTTAAATTACATTAGGCGCGGCTGTTGGTCCATTTTAACCAATTATCTGTAAAAAATTTCAACTCAATTAATCAAAATTTACGCCCGTGAGAATGCCCACAAGAGAGAGGCATACGGACCTGTGGGCGTACATTTCTAGAACGATTCAGTTTGTTCTTGATGCTAATCAAAAATATATATACTAGGGTAGAGTGTCTAAAGCCTTCTATTGGTGTTGCAAATGAAATGACAAACTTGGTGTACCCCCTCTTAGGTGGAGGGCATAATTAACACTAACAGCGTTACGGATTAAACCACAAAATTATCTCTTTTTTATATACAACAAGTAATTATATGTTATAAAAAAACTATGAATAAAAAAGTAAAACAAAAAATTCAGCGACAATAAAAAACCATATTTTTTTACACTTATATAACACATTACACAAAATATTTGTAATAAAAAAATTATAAGAAAATAAATAAATACAACAATAATGAACTGAGACATTATGTAATAAAGTTTTGTAGTCATTAAGTATGATTTTCAATACATTTGTAAGCCTCATGTCTTGATGAGACACAGATCATATCAGTTAACGTGGCTTTCCCTCTTCTTCTGCAATATTTTATTTTATAGATTTTGACGAGAAGTGAATGATGGCAATATCACAACAGATTACATTACCAAGTGGCAAAGTCCAAATCTTGGATACTTTGGATGTTGGATGATTCGTTTATAAACTGTGGGTGCGGCATTTATACAACTGTACAGTCTTTTGATGACGACTACATAGCGTAAGCGTATGCATTATATTTTACCTCAACCATCACATTATATCTGTTATTCAACCCCGCCCATTTTTTGACAATCGATTGTTAAGTACATACATATATATTTACATTTCAAGTTTGAACCTCTAAATTTAAAACTGTGAGAGATTTTGTCAATTATAGGCGTGGCTGCTAATCAGTTTTATCCACGCCCAGACGGCCATAGCTAGATCGCTTCAAATTTCAATGATGTGAAGTAAGTAGGCATTCTCGGTGTTGCGAAAGAAACGACTTAAAACTTGGTAAAGTGGAGGGTGTAAAAAACGACATCATTCCATTGTGTTCGAACTTAATTTTTACATTATTGAAGCAGAAATTTTAGGTCACTGCCTTTTGTACATTAGTACAAAACAAGTACAACAATGTAGCGGCAACTTTTTCACGATATATATCAAACTTTCAATAGATAGGTATACACAGTAATTTTATTTGTGTGTATTACATGCTAAGGGATGGCAAAGGTCAGTGCTAAACAACGGCATTGCTGATATTCTATGCCATTCTATTCTATTCTTCTTCTATCCATGTCCATCCATTCATGGGATATTTATATGCATTGTCACCTATTGCATTCGCCTTAATTTATAGCAATTGTTATAAATCACGCATTGTAGGCACAAGTGTCACCTTGTCGCACATGAGCTTGTACTTTATTTCTCTCAGTTAATTTCTATTGTTTCAGTTGTTCGGCATTGTTATAAACTACCATTAAATGATTATTCTCGGGTTAAGGGAGAAAAGATGCGAAAGAAAAATAAAAACACACTGAAGAAATCAAGCACAAAAGAGTACTTGTACTAATTTCCAACTCGCAGAATTGATCTTCACATGAAAGGTGACGCGCTGAATAAATTCGCAAAACCGCAAAACAAACCTTCACCTGATCTCTACAGTTGATGAGTTGGATAAGGCTTTGTTTTCGAAAACTGCGTATGCTGTGGCTTCAAATCAAGTCTGGTAACACATCACCAATTAAGAATATTACCTTGAAAGTCAAAGTTGGTTCGAAAGGCGAATGAGCTTTAGTATAAAAGCCATACATTTTTTATACCCTCCAATAAACCAGAAGGATACAAAGTAGATTTTTCATAATCAGCATCAAAATATAAGTCTATCTTGACATGTCCGTCCGTATGTCTGTCTGTTGTTGGTATTCTCACAGTCTCAAATTTTGAGCTGAAATTTTGAAGAGGAATGGCATGAGGAACATGCCACGCCCATAATGGAGATGGTGAACAGTATTTAGTGAATGGTTCCACTTCTCCTTGAAAGTATGATAATTTTTAGCCACCCTCTGTCCCAATTTAAAGTCTTTTTTCCTCACCATTGTTCTACATCTAACTAGAGTAACCATTAAATATATATTTCAAATAATTCAACGCATCTACAAATTCATCTTCGTCGTATGAAGCGCACAATTTTATCAGATTCCCTGTCTATTTGTTGTTTTGCTTGTGCTTCTTCTTGAGACCGTAAATTGTGAACTAAGCTGCATGATAATGATAATGAAGTGAGACACTTCACCTTTAAAGTTTATCAGGTCAAAGGGTAAACGATTAATGTTTACGAAAAAGTAATTAAGAAGCCAAACACGCACTCACCTACACAATTAAAGTATCTTTACGAATTAAGTTTCTTAGCATTTATTGACTTTCCAAGAAATAAAATCTACAAACACTTTTAAAACTAAGGATTCGTGATGCACTAATATGTGTAAGAATATATTAATGTAAAAAAGACACATTAAACACATATGTAATAAATGGAGGAGAGCACAGGCACAGACACATGTGTTACATTAATAAAATATTATTTAACTAAAGTCGAAAATTATTGACAAATATACTCCTACTAAGGATTGGAACTTTTCTCTCTCAATAAGTTGGTCTCTCCGAACTAAATCAAAAAAGTGAGCAAACATTTCTAACAAGTTTACTGCAATACTTTTTTTCAGAATTTTAAAAGAAAGCAAGTAAAAAAAATTATACTTGGTGGTGCAACATATAGAATAAGCCCTACACTCCTTCAATCTAAGACATTCCCAAATTTAATGCACAAATATATTCGGATTGTATCGAAGATTGAAGAAAAGCTTTTTGAAACATCAACACATAGCAAATACTTTAATGTCTAATGTAATCTAGTCCTCAAGTAGTAACTGTTGGTGTCACGCAGTAGCCAAAGATATGATAAACTTAATACACTCTTGGGCTTTAAGTGAAGAATGTTGAAAAAGTAAACCCGATGCTTGCCAAGAAGTGAATTATAAAGAAAAGTACAAATTTTCTATGTATGTGTGTATATGTACGACAAACGTAGTAATGTTAAGTGAAAAGTTTTTGCCAACGAGGACGGGATACAGAATCTTATAAACTAAATCCACACAAAACTGATAATAAGTAAAGAGTACGTGAAAGCAAAGAATACAAAAAAGCAGAACATCAAGTGATGGGTGGGTGTACAAAGGAAACTTGTTTCCTTTTATTGCCCATCAGAAAAGTTGAAACTTTAGAGAGAGAGAGAAAAAATCAGCATAGAAACTTTCTTTACCCATAATGTCGTAAGTATTTGATAGAGTTAAATTGATCATTATATATTGTATAACACTACAACGGGGTTGCCCAACATGCGGCCCGCCATGCTGAATCCTTCAGACCACCGGGTCACTTTACGTCTCTATTGAAACTTTTGCTTTTACATGTAAAAATTATATTAAAAAAAATATAATAAATGTATAATGATCCTGAATATTTTGATAATGCCGACCAATTTCTGTCACAGGGTTTTTCTCGCAGGGCGGTTATATTAATGCCTTAATTTAGGTATGTACCGTTTATGTATGGTTCAGGTATTTGCATGGAACGTACATTTATTTTTATAAAAGCCATGATTATTAAAATATTAGAGATCCGCTGAATGATGACATTTTATTAATCATTAACAAAGAGTTTAAGAATAGGAAGCTATGACAAGGAATAGCGTTGAAAAACGCAAAAGACAAATAAATTATAACAAATTTGTATCAATGAATGTCAAGATGCGTTTTATATAAGAGATTAATTGTAAAAATTGACTAATTCGACCTATTTTGAATAAAAATTATTGAGAATTCTTAATGTTCAATCTCAATATGATTCAAATGATTGATGATTAAACTATTTGTTGCACGAAAAGGTTAGGAGATATTTACAAGCCTTACCAACGCACGCCCTCTTCTCTCCCTGCGGGGTGTAGGGTATTACATGATCGCATAGAATACTACTTTCTATATTTTCTCCCTTGTGTTATTTACGTTAGATATTGTTGATGAAAGTATACATTTTTATATTGAACTACGTGCTGAATATAAAAATAAAATAACATCTTTATTATATCGAGCAACTTGCCTTAAGTACCGCCAAAAGCCCAAAGACACGCTAAACAATTTTTTTTAATAATACTTAATAACAACAAGAGCATCATGAACAGCAACAATAACAACAAAAAGCAGCTAATTTACATTGGCTACGAGTACAAGTGGTTGTACGCTCTGCCGCTAATAAAATATTGTAACAAGTGCTCCTAACAGTTTTTTTGGATATGAAAGGTATAAAAAACAAAATTTTTATACATGTATCCATAAAATGATGGTAAAATATTCCATAGACTGGGCAGAACTAAGTAAATTTTCAAAGTTACGAAATGAATGAAAGGATTTTATTGGACTTCTGTAAGCGTTGCAACTAATGTACGTATTATTATTATTATTTTCTAATTACAAGCTAATATTACACTACTACCAACTATTTGGTCTATACAAAATTGCTCTTCAATCCTGTGTGCATTTTCTCTTTTGCCTCAATTGCCCATAAATCCTGCCTTGCCTTTGAAGAACATTCTTGCGTCGCGATTTTTAATTTTCTGTTTGAACAGCATTCATCAGCATTCGTAGCGTTTTCATTTATATATACCATGAGCAGGATATGATTATTCGAAATTTTGAATATAGTGTAAATCTCATGATTTTAAGTCAACTCCATCAACTGAAGTGATGTGAGACTGACACTTTTATGTCGTTCTATGTACTTTTCTAAACACTCTGAAAGCATATTTTTAATCATTTTATATAAGCATTAGGATGCATAAGAGCTTAGCCGCACTATTCATTGTTGGAATTTTCAAAAAATCTCCATCATCCTGAGAATATTATGTCATGCTATAATCATATCCACGGAGTACACGTAATTTGTTCTGGCATTTTTTGCAAACATTAGTTTGAGGTAACTGACTAAGAATTGGAAAATGAACATTCATTAGTTGTACAAAACAACAGCAATACTAGAACTCAATTTACGTTTCATCCGATAGGAACAAATATGATGGCGAAATTTGATCTTTGCTGCTTGTTCCGAAATTTCACATAATGAGAGTGTACTTACAATTCATTTTCATTTAGGTCTGTATAGAGGCAACGTGGGTTAGGTACTGCAAATATTTAATAAGAACTCTGTAGAGAGCACAGGCAACCACGTACACACCCATATATTTACATTCATCTTACACACCTCATAGAGGTACAAATATATATATGACAGCTGAGCATATATTGTCGTAAATTTCTGCCCACTTTCCAGTCAATATTTTTTGTGTATGTGGTCACGAATATGGTACACACAGTTTACCTTTCATTCACAAACATATGTGTGTGCATTGTGAGTGAGTGTGTATATTTTGTATACAATATAAAATATGTGTTTCTGAACTTTATTAACTTCCTGCTATAAATAACTAAAGGGCGGGCTTTTACATCAATAGATTTTGATATCCTGGCCAAACGTGTGCATACCGCATACACGGAAAGAGACAGAAGCAAACAGAGAGAGTAAAACTCATATAAATTAGAAATTTCACAAACCACATACACATGCATGTGTGCAGCTTACAAACAATTCTTTATATATCTACTCCAGTACACTTGACTTATTCCCCAACGCTAATCCTACCACACACCCATACACTGCTTAACTTTAATCTCAAGTTTTTGTTGCTTTTATATGTGTTGCGTGATTCTTTCTTTCACCATAAAGCTTTACACACTGCTCCTCGTCAAGGTTTTCGATAGGAGTGCTCGTTTCCTTCACACATCCGATCATCCTGTTATCTTCACTTCATTGATTTCATTGCGGTTATTAGTCTCATATTTATTACGTTGCAACTGCAGGTCTTGACTTTTGTTGCAGTGGTTTTCATTTACCGCTTGATAACTTTTAGTGGTTATACTAAATTTAGCTAAATATTGGCAACGCTCAACAATTCATCAATGTGGTTGCTGAGAAGCAAGGACAAGACAAAGTCCGAAAGTAAAATTTAAAAATTTATTTAAAATTCTTCAATTTACTGAATGTTGTTCAGTAAACAAGTAAAAAAACCAAATTTGGCTTACGGCACACCTTGAATACCCTCCACATAGCAGCTACATTGTTAACCGCTTTAATAGTATAATATATGTATTACGCCTTAGATTTTCCCCTGAGTACAGTTTTTTATAAATTGTGGGCGTGTCTGTTATCCGACCACAATGAATAGGCTACCTATGAATATGTATACCAAATTCCAACTTCATAGCTCAGTGTTTGTGAAAGATAAATGGGTTTAAGTCGACTGTAGGCGTGGCTCTTGACCGATTTTATCAATTTTAAAAAGCGATCTGCGTACAAAAACTAGAAGCTTCTGTACAAATGTCACCCTAATATCTCGTGAGAATGCCAACAACAGGCAGATACGGACACGCGGACATACACGTCTAGATCGATTCAGTTTTTGATGCTAATCAAGGGTTTCTGACGCCAACATCTGAGTGTTGCAAATGAAATAACAACTTTAGTATACCCACCACCTAAATGTTCGGAGTTGTTGGACTGGGATCTCATCCAATGGAATTTTTCTCTTCATCTTTAATATCCTTTATGACATTTTTTACTTATTGTAGTCCTTGGGTTTCTTAAATGTATTGTCGCCCTTAAATATGTTTGTGCTGATGATTGATTCCAACACTACTATCACATCGTAACTACACCTGATAGAGGTGGCTCCTTGCTTGCTTATAAAACAAAACGGTTTTTCTCCTTTTTTATTAAGAACCCAAAAAAAATTCTCATTAGAGTTTTGCTTGCATGTGTGTATAGATACATATATATGTGTTGGTATACTTTAATGACATGTTGCTTTATATAAATATACGCTACGCTGGTGCGTTTGAAAGCACTTGTAAGTTTGTGTTTTTATCAGTGTTGTATCTTCCACTCCTCTCTCTTCCACTGTTCCTAATTATCTATTTGTACACGATTTACTACTCTTTAAGGTGTGCTTTTTTCTTCTTATTTTTCTTAATTAAGACTTTTAATTTTTTTTATTTTCTATATTTTCCACGTAGAAGTTGTTATCAAAATGGTTGCCATCGTTCACAATGGAGCTGATGTATGGTGTGCAAAGCAGCTGATGCTTCACACGTGTATTGGTGCATTTTATGCTAATTTGCACAAAAATTTCAACGTCAGCTTATTTGCATCCATGTTCAATCTACGGTTGAAATACTGAAAATGAAATCCTGGCATGAATGAGACCCTTAATGACAACAGATGTCATTTTCAAGCTACTTCGTAAAATATCAATATATGGAGAGGGGTTCTAAAAATGGACCAATCAGGTCCAAATTTTGGCATAGCCAAATGTAAAGCCAATTAACTATTCTTTAGCAAATTTTATCCAAAAATATTAAGAATTTTGATAGGTTTTTATATGGGGAGATGTTCTAAAAATGGTCCGATTCGGTCCATTTTCAATAGGGTTCCATTTTCAATATGGTTCCTCTTTGTGTTAATACATGTCCTTATACCAAATGTCATTGATGCTACCTGTAGCTTGCACACAAAATTACATGGACAGACAGACGGACATGGTTAAATCGATTCAGATTTTGATTTCGAATCGATCGGTATAATTGAAGATGGGTGTGGCATTTGCTGTTCAAGAATTAAAAACATCCGCACAAACTTAATGTCACAAATGGTGAAATGCGAAACATGGAATATTTAAAGTTTTTATTAAAATAGCACGCCCACAATCGAGAACCATTCCTGCTAGTCATCAACTGTACCATGATGTGTGGGATCAAAGATTCGGCTCAATCCATAACAGTTAGGTGATTTTTTTCATAATTTTTCATGCATGCCATAATGGCAACCACGAAAAGTCGTTTAAATTCGAATTCTCGTAAATTTATTCAAGTGACGTTAACAAGTGAATATAAAGAAAAGGAAAATTAAGTGCAATTAACTTATTTATTGATTATTTACTTGTTGGCTTTGCCTCTTGCTTTTGTTACTACGGAATGTCCAATTTGTATATAAAGCTATTTCTGCAAGAGTCTTTAATTTAGATTATGTAACAATTGCTCCAAGTGAGAAATTTTTTAACACTTCTGGCCAATCCCTACAGGTGGTGGCAATGTGTTAAATGCATATGCTAAAAAAATATAATAATTTGTTAAATTTAATTTGTTTTTCCCGTTGTTCCCCACAGTTACCATTTTCAACGTTCATATGTTGTAAAGTTTTAATCCATTCGAGGGTAAACCGCCAAAAACACAGTGCTACAAAAATCCCTATAACGTACGTTATGAACAAAGTTCAGACCTCGTGGTAAATATTTGGAGTTTTAATGAAAGGCAAATGCGAAAATACGAGTATTATAAAATGAAACTTTCTGCTTTATGCTAATCCATGGAGGAGAATGGCAAATATTTTAAGCGGTTTGTGAGGAATTTTCTAAAATAAAAGTTCTATAAAAATAGTTGCCCTTGTTTTTTCTACTATAGTTGGGTAACAGGCTAAACAATTCTCAAATGTAATGGTCGGTGTACAATTGCAGTTAAGAGCCAAGTACTTGACGCACAAATGGTGGCTGATGATGACAAGGTGGCTCTTATCGAAATGCTTGCATCCCACACACCACATAAGGTAGCGTACAATAAATTCCATCATTCCGTTTGCAATACCCAGGCGGAGGTGGCGGGAATCCTACAAATTATTTGTACGACATGTATCGCAACATAAAGTGACTTAACTAACTGCAGCACGAATTGCTTTCAAACTGAGTGTTTATGTAAATTCCAAACTGTGCAATTAGTAAAAATGTTCCTTCCAATCCATTTCATTGTGAAATAAATTTCTCATATTGTTAAAAATCCATACGGATTAATTTTTCGCTTCATTTACCAGCATAAATGAAATTGGTTTAATGGCTCGTCAATTTCAATGTTTTGCTTGGCATAAAATTATATAAAAATAATGAAAAATTCATTTACATGATATTTACTTTTACTTGCTTTATTGTGTAACTAAATAATTGGCCTTATCTAAAACCGACCAGCACGTTTTCAGTGTTTACTAAATTAGAGGCTACTAGTCGCTTGCCGCTATCAGTAATGAACTGAATACTAAATGCGTGTGTATATAGTATATGTATGTATGTATATATAATGGGAATATTTTCTTTTAAACATGTAAAACACGTGCCAGGCTATAATGGTAACTTTATTAAAAAGAAGTCGAAAAGCGCATGTAAATGATAGTAGTGCATGGTGGTAGTATTAAACAAGCATAAAAACTGAAATCTTAAATGCCCTCCACATCTACACACATAAGGTGGGCGTGACACTACGCCTTCTAATAGTGTTTGTGTACCCATCAACCTGCAAGTTGAGTTTTACGCTGAGTATGGCTTTTTGTCGATTGTGGGCGTGCCTGTAATCCGACTATGGCCCATCGATGTTTGTTTGTATTTTAAAAAATGTATGTTAAATTTTAACTTCATACCTCAATTTTTGTGGCAAATAAATAGATATTAGCAATCGATTCGGAATTTGATTCAGGGACAGTAAATATACTCAGAAGTCCCAAGTCTACCGTTTACAATTAGAAAATTTTAAGGTACCCCGTGATATTGTGTTCAAATAGATCCAAGACCAAGATGCAAGTGCATCACAGCCCCCCACTACGTTCATGTCAATTATGCTTTTTTACTTGTTCCAACTTTGTTTTGTTATCTGGAGGACGGTTATGTTATCTGCCAATCTTTGAGGCAAGGAACATAACCAAATGCTTAAGCAGAAAGGGCAAATGCTTATGAAAATATTTAGAAAAGATTTCAGTTCAATAACTCCGCGACTGCCTACCGTCTAAAGACAGAGAGAAGGACATGGTTAAATGGCTTTGAAGTGTGATTCTAATTAATAATCTTTGTACTCTATTAAAATTTTGGGCATAAAGAAGTAACAACAATAACAACAATAACAACAACAACCATTCCACCATGAAATTAAAACATGAACAAAGTTTTAAAAAAAGTGTTTGAAAGCATTAATGAAATAAAAGCAATTTTTTCAAACAATCCACCCACACATACGAACAACAGAATAAAACTAACGACGATGGCAACGCCAGCTCTAACAACGCAAATTACTTTTTGTGTAAAAAGTTGACAAGAATGGTAAAAAAACCGGAAAATAAAGAATATAGAAAAAAAAAGACAAAATGTAAATGAATCACCGGCAACCAAGCGACGGTACTGCCACATATACATACACGCTCACCTGTTACCATGCACGCATATGTCCATACATAGAGTAACCAAGTGCCTGTATCCCCATAAAAGGAAGAAAACAACTCTAAACTGGTCTAACAAGAGCATCGAACACACAGCACACAACACACAACCATCAACAAAACTTGACTAGCACCAATATATACTGTCTGCCTGTGTGAAGTGTGAGTCAAGAGTCAAGACAGATATTTCGCAAAAGCATGAATAAGAATGAGTGGGAAAGAGAAATTTGAATAAAAAACAAATTTATAAAGACAATCCATTAATGGGCATTTTGTTAGCTGTTAGGTTGTTGGGTCAATAGAAAAGATTGGCAGGCAAATAGAGCAGTAAACGCAACGCTTGACAAGAGAATGTTTTAAGCACCAAATAGGTTACTAGAGCAGAAATATATTGATGGCGATAAAAAATGTAATGAAATGAAATTTATCGGAATATGTAAACCCCACGTTCATGAGTAAATTATGGGCGTGGCATGTTGCATGTGGCGGGCTCCCCCTTTGAATGATTATTCAAGTATGTGCTGAATATCGTTAGAATCTGCCACAGGGATTTTTTATGAATTGTGGGCGTGGCTGTTAGTTGTGAGCGCCCTTTTCTACTACTGTACACAAATGTACCACTTTTCTAGTGTAAAACTCTATTTCCGTTAATTATGGGCGTGGCCCATTTTAAATAGCAACCTTCCTACGTAAACTAATAATGTTGGTATCAATGTCTGTTCAATATATCAACTCTAACGATCATGCAGACAAACATTACTCGGACGGACACGAGTTTATCGACTCAGATTCTAATACTGATCAAGAATATGAATACCTTGTGCGCTCGATCGAAACCGTCGAATTCATATGGTGTGAAATGTATTAAAAGAAAAGTTCTTGACGAGTTCATGAGATGATTAATATGGATTCGTCACATACATTGCATGTCCATTTCTATATATTGTTTGTGACCAACAACTTTACCACAAACAAGTGACCTAAATTATGAGCAATTGCGTGCAATCCCACCTACTTTTCTTGTCCACCATTTCAGCCATTTCAGGTTTGTCCTTCATTGATTTATTTTATTTATTTTATTAGGTCTTTTTAGGTCACGACTGTGTTAGCCTTTTATAGGTTGTGCTTGCTCTCCATTACTTTTTCATTTCATTTTTTTTTATTGTCACAATCTGTGCTCTGCCAGCCTCATCTGTACGTTGCCCAGATTGAATTCAATTTGGAATTTTCATTTTTTGCGCCATCACCATGTCCAAATCGTTTGCTTAACCGGCTTAGTAAACAATTTAAGTTAAGCTCATTTGGTATGATCTTCTGAAACGCTTTCGCTAAAGGTAATCGTTGTTGCCCGCGTATGCACGCTTGTTTCCCTTTTCATTTTCATTGTTTTATATTGAGGGCATCTAACCCAAACAAAAAACAAATCAACGTTTTGTTTACAAATAAAGAACAACAAACGATGTGTTCTCTACACGTGTACAAACATTTCCCTAAGCACACACATACACACACACACAAAATGTTATCATCATCACCATCATCAACGCCATCGATATCTATTACTACCGCATCAAATACGTTTTGAAAATCCTACTATTTATTCTTCTTCTTCCTCGATTTCCTTTTTTTTTTTTTTTTTTTTATGGCATTCATGGCATTGCAGCTTGAATGGGCTACCGCCACTATGGCACACAAATCTATGTTAAAGGCTGTGTAAATGGGTGTGTGTAGGTGGTGTTTATAGGGAATGTTGTTGTTTTATTTTAGTCTCTCTCTCTCTCTCTCTCCCTCTTTCTCTATCTATGTCATGTTTTCATTTTTTGTGATTTTTGATATGTTTTTTTTCGTTTCTTTTCATTTGCATTGATTTCATATTTTTTCCAATTCAATTCAATTCGTTGTAATGTTGTTTTTGTTGTTGTTCTTGTTGTAGCTGCTATTTTCGGTTTCATGTTCTACACAAATCTCTTATATTCAAATTCCGTTGTTTTTGTTGTTGGCAACGAAAAAAAAAAAAAATTGGAAAAACCAACTCCAACAACAGCAATAACAAATTAAATAAAAAATTTGCTTTTTTTGTTGTTTTTAAACAATTTTTTACCCTTCGTCGTCTTCTTGTTGGATTAATCTAATTCTTAGATGGGTGGGTTTCTTGTAGTCATTGTTGTTGCTGTTCAATAAAAAGAATTCAATTTCCATTTTTGTTGTCCTGAGTTCTTACAATTATCTGTTCTACCACAATGCTGTGCTGATATGTGTCGTTTTTGTTCGTAGATTATGGGTCAAGTGCCACGTTTAGAATCGACAAAAATCAATACAAATCAGTACTTACTGAAATCGGAATATGTTTTTATATCGACCGCTGGATCTTATAACAGACACGCCCACATTTTTTGCCTTATTTGGGGTAGAATTCAACCTGAAAGTTGTTACTTATTACATAAACTATTAGAGGGCGTATTGAGATGCCTGTCCCACCCACTTTTTCTATATATGTAGATGTGAACGGCATTTTAGATTTGGCTTAAGCTCAATTTTGTTCTTTGTTACCATTACTTGTTTTTCAGCTGCTTCTTTACTTCCTTTTTTTATCCGACAACAACAACTTGTTTTTATTGCTTAATTGGTTTCTGTACAAACGTTCCCCTTTTTAAATATACCCTACGCCATATATGGCAGAAGGGTGTAATAAATTTGTGCGGATGCTTGTAACTTCTAAACGGTAAATGCCACGCCCATTTTCAGAATCAAAATCTGAATCGATTTCATTATGTCCGTCTGTCCGGCTTTGGGCCCATGCAAATTTATGCGCAAGCCACAGATATTTTGATGAAATTTGATACGAGGACATGTATTGGCCCAAAGAAGAACCCTAGTGAAAATGGACAGGATTGGACCATTTTTAGAACCCCTTCCCATGTGAGTTCCTTTTATAGTGGAGGTCTTTAAAAAGTCACAAGTTCTTCATATTTTTTCACAATATTTTGTAAAGAATAGTTAGTTAACTTAATAATTGACGGTGCCCGATTTGTATCCGATCGGACTATTTTTAGAACCCTTCCCTATATAACGGTTTATTATAAAATAAATCGATTTGTAACGAAAATGCGTAATACTTTATATTATTTGGAAAAATTTGGTGAAAGTATAAAAAAAAAAAAATTAAAAAATAAAAAAATTTTATTGTGACATTTCAATCATTTTCAAATTTTTGCTAATACAAGAAGACATAAAAACTAAAATTTTTCAATTTCCAAAGAAAAAATTAAATTAGATAATACATAGAATGGTGATTGTCGGGCTGGACCGACTATAATATGTTCCCTTGTTAGATACACCCTACACTATAAGTGGTAAGAGAGTATAATAAGTTTGTGCCTAACTCCTAAGGGAAGGGCCACAAATGCCTTCAATTATACTGATGGGCTCAGAATCAAAGTCTGAATCGATTTAACTATATACGTCTGTCCATCCGGTGTCTGTCCATGTAAATTTGTGAGCAAGGTTTTGTGGGCACGGTTTTTAAGATATTCTCCATATAACATTTTATTATAAGGGAAGTTTTTCTGTGCAAAAATTCGCTATTCTTTATACTTGTAATCAAAATTGGTGAAGTATAGTTAATTAGGCTAATAATAGCAAATTTTGAACCCAATCAAACCCGCCCAATATAACGCTTTATTATAACGGAAGTCATGGAGAAAATCAACAATCATTAATAGCGATCCACATGCAGAAACTAGAAATGAAAGAACAAAGCTTCAGCTCAATATCACAGCATGTACGACCATGACGCTTCCAATATGGGGTCATACGGACTAACTGAAAGTAAATGGTGTAGGGTATAAATGATGGACTATAACATTTTTACTTATTCTATCCATCTTTTATTTCGTCGTTCGTTTTAAAACACATTCGATAATGATGAATAAATGACTGATGTTGTCATTGATGTTAAGACAAACCTTTAAAACCGTTTTAAGAATTATGAATTATTTATCAGTGAGTCATTATTTTTATTATTGCTTTCTTTTTATGGCTGCTGCAGTGCAGGCATTCGTATATATTTATTATTGGATTAGAAAGTCAATACTTTGCATTTTTCTGTGTTGTCTGTTCCCCTTCGAATGCTATGAAATCTTTATGAATTTGTTTCCTTAAGTTTGTTTTTCATTTGTCCTGTATTCTGTGTGTGTGTGTGTGTGTGTGTGTGTGGATGATATGTCATTTGCATTGTAAATGAATTTGGCTCGAACTGTACATTGCGTATGAGTGACATTTTCTAATTAAATGTTAATTACACGACATACGGGTGCATGTAACATTTTGTTGACTTTGACTTTGACATTTTCATTTGACATGATTTGATTTGATTTGATTTGAATTTTAACCGTAAAATTGATTTACAATAACACGAACTGTGATGGTTTGGCGCACGGTGAAGCCGAGTACTTTATATATTAGAATGAACATCCTTTCATATGAAATGGCAGCTTACACCACCAGAGGGGTTTTAGCTTTAGATTATCATTTATCCTTTATAATGCGGGAATATTTTTAAGAAAAGTTATTGTGGGCGATACGTTTGATAGATATTCCCAGCGTACTGGGAAAATTATTAAGTTTCAGAATTTTGGGACTTGGAGAATGACTTTTACACACGGACATACATAGAGTTACAGCTAAATCAACCCATTATTCAATTTCCGTATAAATGAATTATTGGGTTTCCCAAGAATCGTCTTGAACGTCTTGACAAAGGGTATGGAATAGTTAAAAAAATATTAGGATACGACCGGACTTGAATGTCTGCAGAGATTTATTTTATTTTATTTTTTTTTAAAGATTTTGAATGAACGCCACTTGTATAAGGAGGCGTACTAGGGGGCTTAAAAGTTAAAAAATTTGAACATTGAAATATAAGCCTAATATACATACTGGTACATAATTAGCCATTTTTTCTAAATATTTGGAAAATTTATTGAAAAGTTCAAAACAAAAATCTACAAAGATATAAACTTACCGTTGGATTGTGTTCATTACACATAAATTATTATGCTGCAACAGAATCATACTCTATGTCGCTCGCCAGTGAATGAAACACACACTCACACATAGATACTCTCTAAAAAAGAAGCACCAGCATACATGACCCATTTAAGCGTGTGCTGGTTGTATGTTTGTGTTATTGTACAGTTTGTTTATTATTGTAGGTCACCAATACCAATATAAGCGCACTCACACATACACTCGTATCACTTGTTCACTTAGTTAGTTATTCACTCACGTGTTTACTGCAGTAAACCAAATGTCATCAGCCAATAAACAAATTTATTGTCTTGTTGTTTTTTTCCTTTCTTTCTATTTGTTTTGTTAATAATTTTACATTTGTTTGTTTGTTTTACAGGTGGCACCACAATATGAAATTATTTTGATTCTTCCATTGGTTCGTTTTTTTTTTTTTTTTTTTTTGTTATGATGTGTGTTATGATTTATTTATACACATATACAAAAGTACAGATTGTCTGGCGTGAATGACACTTTGCACTTTACTTGCTGTTGGCATCGTTGTTGTTTTTGCTATTTCGAGTTTAATGTTGTTTTCCTTCTGTTTGTTATTCTTTACGTAGTCTCAGTCACACACTCATTCGTTTGCACGCTTACTGCAAATATACTATTATAACAACAAAAACAAAAACAAGAACAACATCATTAGCAGCTGCGCTAATAGCGGCCGCAAACATAACGGCAGCAGCACAAGTACTAGTGGCAGCACTCTGAACACGTTTATTAGTACAAGTTTAAAAAAGAATTGTGTAAAGTCATGTCTGAGACAATGTGACGAACGAAGACAAACAAAAAGAGGACAACAAATAAATTAGCACACAAAACCGCATCAACACAGGCACAAACAATCAAATCAAATGTATCAAATTTCAAACCTTGAGAAGATTAAAAACTATAACGCGCCACAGCTTGAATAATTCCACAACAGTAACTTTAACTAAACATAACGATTAATTAATTTAAATAAAGTTAATAAATAACCTTAAAATAGAAGAAACCACAACTGGATGACTCGTTTAGATTTTTGTTTTTGCCTTACTTTGTAAGTAAAGCACAAAAAAACAACAAAAATAGACAGAAGCAGATTGACAGCGACGTTAGCAGAGGCGTGACACACTCATGTTTTCTTTTTTCATGCTTAAAAAGTGTTTAGTTCTCTTAATTCTTTGCAGTATTTTTAGTGTTTCTAACGTCTTTTAACCGATTGTTGTCTTTTCTTTTTCTATTCGTTAATCTTAATTATTAGTTATATATAAAATTTAAATTAAATAGTTCACTTTATATTATATGTTTAGATATATATTTCAATTTACTTTTATTAATTTATATCTTCGCGCGACTTAACAACTCGGCGGCACAAAACGAACTGATTTGAACGCATTTACTTATAACAAACAATCGCTGACTGCAATTTCACATATGAAGAAGAAGCATATTCTAAAAACGTAGAATTGATGAAGTAATCAACATACAATTATTGTGAGCCACCTTTCAGATAAATCTTGTAAGTTTTCCTCGTATATGCTTGCAAAAGGTAGAAATATTCCATCAAAATCCTATAAAAAACTCAGCTGTTTTGTGAATATTCTATGTTGTTCGGATTTATGTGGCAAACACATCTGTGTTAATATTGATTGAGAAGAAACAACAGAATTCTCGTTACTACCATTTTTATTTGATTTTCTTGCTATTATTACCTTTGTAACCACATATTGGTGCTTTAAAAACGTGAAATGTGTTTTCGCCCGTTTTCATAGTGCACGGTTTAATTAAAAGCCATAATTTTGTTATTTTGTAATGCTCACTTAGTTCAAATTGAAGACGGAGATGTTAAAACGACCGTTGTGAGAATATATAAAATTAGGTGAGAAAATAACAAATAATCACAATATAACAAAATGTGAAGTAAACTAGTTTTACAAATGTGTTTTTTTTAGTAGAAAGTAGAATGCAACGGCATATATTAGTTCCGTTTCTTTTTAGCGTTGCTAAATTTCGTATTTAATTTCACAGTTATATTATATGGGTATGAATCAAAATTACCCAAACTTGCTGAAAGTGTTTTAAGGATGTTTTTCTTTCTCATTTTACACTACAATTCAGCCAAGAAAATTTCTTAATTATTTTGGTGTATTGTTTAAGGCAAATTATTTACATGGCTAATACATTCTTTACCATAAACGCTTTTGTTACTTCAAATTTTTTCATCTCAAATCATTTTCATTTTCATTGAAATGAAATTGAATAAAATCAAATTATTTGTTATCAGAGTAAATATAATGTTCGTTAATACCAAAAAAAGCACCTCTACCTATTTTTATACTCTCAATTCTCTCAATTAACATTATTCTGGTAGAGAAAGATGAGAGAAATTACAAATACAAGAAGTTTGTATCTACGTTTAATAGATTTGCATTAGGCAGTAGTAGGTAACATGTAGTTTAGCGATAGTATTTAGAATTTAATAATTAACACTTCATTAATCATTCGAAAATGACTGCTGTTGATGATATTATTGTGGTGAGTTATTTCAATATTTCTTTTTCACAAATTTTATCACACACAAGCTTTGGTTACAGATTAAGAAAAGGGTTGTGGAAAAATTTGCTGAATTAAAATCCGCATTATTAATGCGTGAGAAACTGTTACTACGACAACTGGATGTAATAAGTAATTCACGGAAACAACATATGGGTGTAGTAATGACAGATGGCCCACCCACGTTAGAGTGGGATACCGTCCATCCATCCTCCATCGATATTCAATTTTTGTGCAATAACGAAGAAGAGCTGCTGGAAGCCATTAGAAATTTCGGTCGTTATCAAATGGCCAATATAAACTTGGCTTTACAGGACTTGTATTTAAAAAATGAAGATTACATTGTTCCAACTAACGACCATGAGACTTTATTTAAAGATTTACAAGGGCCTGCAGAACGTGAGAAAGCAAATGACAAAGAAGCAGAAGCTGTTATGGTGGATTTTTCCCAACAAAAATTATTAATGGAGCATAATGCTAAAAAAATGAATGAATCGATTATTAATATAACATTGACAGAAGCCAAGGAATTGATCAGACAAGCCAAAGTGCGCAAGGAACATATAGTACCACCTTTGAATCTCGAAGAATTAGACGATAATAGGGAATCGTCATTAGCAGAGGCAGTTTCCAGTTTGACTGCATCGGAGAGTGTAAACGAACAGTCCACCGGCAACAATAAATATTCGCAAACACAAAACATGATCAAGATGAAACGCTTTAAACCGCAAATTACTATAAATAATTGTAACGGGACCATAAATTTAAGGAATATAGCTGCACTTACCATTAATTGTACCACCGAAGATAATATACAGGCACAGCTGCCGGTTAATAATCAGCATAATCATAATAACACCGCAACGACGCCAGAGGAACAGAAGGATGAAAATGAATCGAAAGGAGATCCATCAGAGTCATCCAGTGGCAATGGCAGCAGTACTGCAACTGAATGTGATGCACCCACCAGTAGTACCTCCACAACCACCACCACCACACCAGTTAGTATTTCGAATTATTCCAGCAACAATAGTTCGCGATTGCATTCAAAAAAGCAAAAATCACGAAATTTATATAAATCGACAAAATACGAGGAGCGCATGGATCAACATCGCGATACAGAGTCATCTAACGAAGTGGTAACATGTGCTTTCTACAATCGCTTATTGAATGAAATTAAGAAAACCATACAACAAAACCAACAAAAAATACAAACGAATGAACAGCCCTCCCAACAGCAGCAACAACAACAACATATTGCAGGCAATAGTACAACACAGCCAAACGAGAATTCGCTCAGTAAGCGGGTAGTTTTGAAAAATTTCGAAAATTTAAAAGTCATTCTGGAAGCACAGAGCAGTGGAGATGAGGATACATTCCATCCCATACAAATCGAACAATGGCTAGCTGAAATTATAGCCGACACCGACTTGGAACCGATGCAAAATACCGACATTTTAGAGCATTCAAAAATCCATACCCAACTGCAGCAGCAGTGCGAGGAGACTTAAACCGCATTTATCGATTGGGGTACTCTGCAGTATTTTATTGTTGAGGCATTCAACGATTTCGATTCAACTCGTACTTAAGTGTCATAGAATTATTTTAAGATTGTAAGCATACCGTTATTATACAATAAGTAAGTGAAGAGTATTTTCTCCTTCACTCCACATCATATTTTATAACATACGTATGACATAAAAAATTTAAGTTTTAGTAGAATTGTACATTTTAAGAAATCACATAAAGATGTGGAAAGATGGCGATACATTAATGTGAAGAAATTCACAAAACACACAAACATACAAAAACTCAAAATGATAAATGTACCGTTGTGTCTAAAATGCAAAATATGCATTTGCATACGTGTTGTACCCCAAGCCCAGTAAAGTTTCTTGCAATTGTAGATTAAAACAACGCGTACTACCGCACGTTCCAGTAGAAAATAGAATTCGCCATTTTGTTTGGGCAACCTTCTACATTCCGTAGTCGAAAGTGCTGAGCATTTATTAAAAGCACACAGAAGCACGCACGTTTGCTTAATTATTCGCGTTAATGTAAATTTTAAGAATAATTTGTGTCCACAATCGACTATGAACACAAATAAAGAACGCAGAGTTTTCGTGCACAAGCACAAGTGTTTTAACCCTAAACTTGACTGCTTTAAATTCAGAATGAAAAGGTAATTATTTAGTCAACAGAAATATGTGACACAATGGTTTAATAACAATAATTCTGCACAGATAACTATTAGGTAATAAACACAAAATGCCACAGCAATGCTTAGCGGGTAACTTTGCGATCAGCATACATAACATGCATCTTGGTAGGCAACGAAAACGCTACATTTAAGTACGGTTAGCTTAGATAATCGCATTGGTGATCTCTCTTCTCTGGTTCAGTACGTCTAGTAGTGTAGGAGTGAAATATGTGATGACGCAATCAGCACCAGCTCTTCGGAAGCTTTTTATTGTTTCCACTAATGCGTCTTTCAGGTCAAAGGCCCCTTGTTGAGCGGCGTGGTAAAGCATAGCATACTCACCGGACACCTGGTATACAAACAAAGGATATTGGGGGTACATGTCTTTGGTTTGTCGCAGTATGTCTAAGTAAGGCAGGCCAGGTTTCACCATTAACATATCAGCACCTTCGGCAACGTCACGTTGAACGGCACGCAACGCCAGACCCTTAGAGCCGCTGGGCAATTGATAACAGCGACGATCACCAAAAGCTGGGGCCGAATGCACGGCATCTCGAAATGGTCCATAAAAATTGGAGGCAAATTTCGAGGAATAGGAGAGTAAAGAAACGCGCTTCTCCAAATTATTTTTAATCAACGCCTCCTTAATAGCACGAATACGATTATCCATCATATCGGAGGGTGCCACAATGTGAGCCCCAGCTTCAGCGTAAGCCACCGCCACTTCCGCCAAACGTTTTATACTGTTGGCATTATCCAAACCTTGACCTTCACTCAAAACACCGCAATGCCCATGATCCATATACGGACACAAGCACACATCACAAGCTATTAACAAGTGAGGAAACCACTCTCTTAAACGTGGCACTGCTTTAATAATCGGATTTTCTTTAGAATCAGCATGTGTAGCACAATTGTCTTTCATGGCACTCTCCACCACACCAAACAATAGAACTGCATGTAGTCCTTTCTCCACCAAATGCCGCAAATGTTCGCGTAATTTATTTATACCCCAACGCGATTGACCCGGCATACTGGCTATAGGTTGCACCATATTGTCATCACTTATTATAAATACGGGATACATTAAATTGTGAGCGGCAATCTCACAACCAGATTCATGTAAAGCACGTAAAGTACTATGAAATATGCCGCCATGCAATTTCGTATCCATAATAAATAAATATCTCGGTGTCCAAACACTTTCTAATTAATAAATTTAAGTTTTTGATTAAGTAACTTGTAACCTTTCTCGGTATACAACAACAAATTCGTACAAAAACAAGTACTTTTAAACGAAAAGAAGACAAATTGTTAAAAGTTGCGTGTTGCGTGCGCGAAAGCAACAAATGAAATAAAATACTTGCTTCTCTGTGTTTAATTGTGAACTGAGAATTCTGAATCACTCTCTCTGGTATTAAATGTTTCTCTAATTTAACCGCTTTCGGCTTTTTCAAACAGACGGGCCCCACCATACATATATACAACATTTCAGAGATATTGCAAATTATAAACAACTAGTTCTTCTTCTTCTTTTTTTTTATTATTGATGTGATTTAAAAAAGTATTTACTCTAACGGTCATCAACTTCTGTGTAATAGTATATGATAAGGTAGATTGAACATCTCCGTTTTTATCTCATTTACAGTTTCCATTTAAAAAATCTATTTTTAGATCTTTTTCAGTTCTTCACACCAATTTCATTATTACTTGAAAGAAATCTTCCTGAATCGAATTGAAAGAATTCTTTAATTAATATAATGACTGATGGAGTGGATACTACAACATATCAACAAATTTGTAGTGCTCGTACTGTTCAGTCGGATCGAAAGGGTTTCTTTAATGAATTCTACTTAGAAGTATGGCACGAATGCGGTGAAAAATGGTTACAAAACTGTTTCAGTCAACTGAAAACAAACGAAGCTCGCATTTTAGCCATATTTAGTGATCGGGAAGTGTGTGATATTGTGTTGGGAATATTGGAGAATGTGCAACCAGTTTATAAGCAGAAAGATGCGCTATTTTCCGTACAACGTCGTGCCATGGCAGACAAGTTTTTGTTATTGGGCATGGACACTGCGAAGAAAGATGATTTGCAGCAAGCCTTAAGTTTTGCGAATTTGGCTGTTATGCGTGCACCCGCCAAAGGTGGGCAATATTGTTAATATTTTTAGTATGATTTTCAGGTTATTTAAAAACTCTTGATTTCTTTAGGTATAGACACGGATGTTGATGATGGTCTTAGCTTGGCCATGGCGCTTAGAACACGCGCCAGTATTTTATTAGCTTTGGGTGAAGGTGAAGCTGCATTAAATGATTTAAAAATGGCTGCTAATTTTGGTTTAAAAACTCAACAGAGTGCCGATTACTACCTTAAACTGGCAAAGGCTTACGCCTACGTAAATGAAATGGCTCGGGCTGAAATTTCTTTAAAAATTGCTGAAAAATTTGCTGACTCAAATCGATCTTTAATTGAAAGTTGTCGCGAGGAAATAACCATGTTGAAGAAATCTCCAAGAAAGATACCTTTAAGAGTGCCAGAATTAACGCATGGTGAGAATATGCATCTAAAAGGTGCTTCCAACTTGGTTAAGATGTTAGAAAGCAAGGAAAAAGGGCGCTTCATAGTGGCCGCGGACACATTAAAAACAGGAGATGTTCTCTTAAGTGAACGTCCTATAGCAGCTTGTTTATTACCCGAATTTTTTGGCAGCCACTGCCATCATTGCTTTGAAAAGTATGCACATTTTATTAAGTATTAAACTTTATTTACATTATATGTAAATTGATTGATTTAAAATCCTTTCTTTTAGGTTACATGTACCCATACCGTGTTTATGTTGTTCAGGTTTGGCGTTCTGTTCTGCGCAGTGCATGGATGAGGCTTGTAACAGTTATCATCGTTTCGAATGCCAGTTTATGGATTTATTTATCGGTAAAAAAAGTAGTGATTTTTAATAGAATCTACAGCATTTATGTATCCATGTTTGTTCCAGGCTCTGGTATGTCCATTTTGTGTTATATTGCTTTGAGAATTTTTACCCAAGCGCCAGATGTGGAAAATGCTCTTAACACGGCCACTGTACTATACGAAAACCTTTGTACGCATGAAGATTCACGTCAGGCCGATGACTATCTGCAACGCTCCCTAATGGCGGCATTTTTAATGCGCTGCCTTCAAAAGGCGCACTATTTTGGTCAGCGTAAGACAGAAGGTGTTAATCCCACCGCCGTAGAATTAAAAGTTTGTACCGCTCTGTTGGGAGTGTTGCAAGTTCTTCAATACAATGCCCACGAAATTTATCAAACTACAACCACTACTAAGCACATCTTTGAGAAATCTAAAGTATTATACATTGGAGCAGGTTTATATAATACAGGGGCATACTTTAATCATGAATGTTGGCCAACAGTGGCACGTTACTTTGTGGGCAAAACTCTAATATTGACGGCTACTAAGCCTCATAGCGTAAATGATGTGGTAGCTGAGAATTATGGTCCAATTTTTACGAAAATGATATTAAAAGATCGTCAAAAATCATTAAGAGGCCGCTATCTGTTCAACTGCAATTGCATGGCTTGTCAAGAGAATTGGCCAACCCTGCAAAAACTAGCAGATAAACAAGTTAGATTGCGGTATGTGTTACAGTTATAAATCCTATAATTGATAATGTGTACGAACAATGCTTTTACTTTTAGCTGCACTTCTTTTAATTGCTGGAATGTGTTACAGTTCCCTAAGGACATAGCCAAAGAGGTTAGGTGTAAAAGTTGTCGCAAGAATATTTCACTGAAGGATAGTGTGGCAAAGTTAATCAAAATTGAAGAAATCTATAGAGAAGCTGCTCAAGCTATGCAAGCACAAAAAGTGGAGTTGGCTATAGATCTGTTCAGAGAAGGCATTGATAGCTTTTTTGAAATTGCCGTTTTACCTCATAAGGATACTTTAGTGGCTCAATTATCATTAATGAAATGTTTGGCAGTTCCACAGAAACTCTGATTCAATTATATACCAAAGTATCTTAAATATCCAATATGGAATAAAATACTGATAAAAAAGTTACGTCTACAGATTTACAGTAAAATAAATTTAATAAACGTAATATGAACAAATAACTGGAAAATATAATACAATAATTCCATTTTGTTAATATACCCTCCACCCATATATATATATATTCTTGATCAGCATCAAAATTTGAGTCCTGTACGTCCGAGTGACCGCCTGTTGGCATTCTCACGGTCGTTCATGTTGAGATATTGAGCTGAACAGATGCTTTTAGTTTATGCACGCAGATCGCTATTTAAAATGGGTAAAAATCGGTCAATGGCCATGCCCACAATCGAAAAAAAAATCTATATATCTGCTAAAAAAAAGGGAGCTATAAACTTATAAATCTTTAAATATTTTCTTCATCGATGTGTTAAAAATGGGTGTGGTCGGATTACAGACACGCCCACAGTCGACAAAAATATATATATCTGCCATAAAAATTCACCTATGAACTTAAAATTCGGTATGCATATATATAGTTATCTCCTTCATCGATGTGACATGGTTGAATAACAAACACGTCCACAATTTACAAAAAACCATACTCAGCGTAAAACTAGACTTGCAAGCTGATACATATTAAATACACTATTAGAGGGCGCAATATATATATATATATTTGCCACACCCACCCTTGTAAAAGTGGAGGGTATTTAAGATTTAGCATAAGCCAAACTTGATTTTCTTTCCTGTTTCATTTCATTCCAATTCTATGATTATGGGCTTATAACCTCTCCCGCAATTCTGATTGTTTTGATGCGGCATTTTTATTTATCTGTTGTAAACAAAACTTTGGTTTCTACAAAAATTTATTAGAAAAGATATTAAAACAAATTTTCAAAATGTTGAAAAGACCACAACCAGGAGAAACCGAAGATGATATTCTGCGTTTGCAGCAAGATTTTCTAAAGCAAAAAGAGGGGAATCCTAAAATTCAACCAGCAGCTCAAATTATTAAAATGGAAAGACGTAAGTGAATAGAATGAAATATTACCAAATAAATAATAATTTTATGAAAAGCAGCTGCCAAACAATCATTGTTTGCCAGAAGTCGCCAACAAAGACAACAACAATGCTCAAAGGAATCAAAAGAAAAAACGGAAGCGACACCTTCAAACACTAACATCATTTTGGATGAAATTCATAACAAAATTGTGGCGGATTTTGATCCTAAATTAAAAGAAAATCGAATAAACTCAATTACGGATATAATAATAGGTGATATTGTGGAGAAGTCAGTTGAAGAGCCGAAACGTAGCAAGGTGCTGGACACACAGGAGACATTTGCGTTTCCCGAAATTGAAAAACTCTCTTTTCACAATACCTCCAATCGTAGCAAATCCAAACAAAGTTTATTTGCTCAAGCAATGTCTTCCAAGGCGGTTAAACAGAAAACGAATGTTGATGAGTCAAATGAAGGTAGAAATTTGGACTTAATATATGGATCACATAGTGTTATCATTCAAGATGCCAACACGGCTAAGATGGCTCATGAAGAAAATTTAAATATTCTAAAGCAAATGACCGAGGAGGAGATATTAGCCGAAAAACAGAGATTATTGGAATCATTAGGTGAGTCATAGAGTAATAAGTGGACTAAAAATTAAGTAAGAAGGTTAAGTGGGATGTATTTCGAATAGAACAAAGTTTACTGCACCCGTAAAAAACAATGATGGCATTAAAATGTTGTGTTTTTTAATAGATCCCGCTCTAGTTGCTTTAATGGCTAAAAAACGCAAAGAAAACGTAAAGAAATTAAATGCCAACGAGACAGATACTGTCAACGCAAATCAAGTAGAATCAATGGATTGTTCATCACCAGCAAGCATTGACTTTACAGATTTACCAGATTCAAGTCCAGTTGTAGAGCTTGTACAACGAAGTGCTGCAGAGAATTGGTTAAATTTCGATGTAGTGGAAAAGGATAAATTGCAATGGATGCATGATATAAGTGTGGAAATGTTGAAACTAAAACCTGGTGAAAAATTTGAAGCTCGTTTCGATTGGAAGGGTGTCTTGCTGCCTTATAGTATGGAAGGTGTAGAGCAAAAGGATGATCGTGACTTGTATTTGCATGGTGCAGAACCACACAGGCCCGGTTACACTTTGCAAGAATTGTTCCGCTTAGCCCGTTCGAATGTTATGCAGCAACGGATAGCTGCCTTTAATGCAATTGCCGGCATATTAAATATATACCAGCAAGGCTTTTACGATCAAGTCTTGGATTTGCCCATAGCAAAAATATTCTTTTTACTACGTTACGGTTTCGATGACAATACCCCAGCCATGTTAGAGGTGGTGGGTAAAGCTTTGTCATATCTCTTCTATAACGAAACGGATGAGGTAGAAGTTTTGCTGTGTGTGAGTACTTGATATCTTTTTAATAAAGTATAAGATTTTTACAGATTTCATTGGATTTTTGTTATGAGAATCCGGGCTGCCATTGGCAACCTACACTGCAAGTACTCAAAATCGATCATAACAGTGAGGATCCTTGTTCTGTGGAGAATTTGCAAAAGCAAATGTTACAATTGCAGTTATCACAGCAAAGCCGTAACACGTTTATGAACGCTCCGATAGAGGAGACTGAGGAGGAGAGTAAAATTTCAATGAGCGATTTTCAGTTGGCTGAAACTGATTTGATCGAGTGTCTGTGTCGTACAAACATTTTGCAAAGAATTTAGTAAGCAAAGCTTGAAAATGTCGCCTGCTTAAATGTTAAATTAATCCATTTTTATTGCTTTACTCGACAAGTTTCATTTTAAATTGTGTGAAACCAGATAACAGCACTGTCACGTCCTGTTTAAAGCTATTAATACGTTTGGCCAGATCTGGTAAAGATGCGGTTTTGAAAATTGTCAATAATGACGATTTAATGAAATGTTTATTCGAGAACTTTCTGCCCGGCTTAGAAAAAGTTGGTATGTGTGTATTGCAAAATTGTATTCTTTATAATTGGTCCCTTTTTTTTTTTTTGCTTAACTGCTCATGGAACTTTACATGATATAAATTTTCTTTATTCATAAAAGGTGTGGTTAACCAGTTGATTGACAAATAATTTAAAACATTTTATTACAGACACCTCAGCCCGGACACCACCCTTCTACAATTATCCACAATATTTATGCTTGAAATTGATGCGCGTTCTTATAAGTACTCAATTAGATGTTGCTGTTAACCTGGTACGCACCAACAACTTAATAGACGTTTTGCAAAATTATTTATTCAACCGTGACGATATTAAGGTAACAATGTAGCATTTAAAGTAATAATCGAATAATATTTAATAAATCGCAATCCTGCAGAGTCAACTGATAAAAGTGCAGACAGAAAGCTTACGCATCTTGAAGTGTTTACTTATGTTACGTTGCGAAAACGATCTTCACAAGTAAGTACAGTTGCTCAACGTTCGTTATTAATCAATTAAAGCACGTTCTAAAAATAATTTCCATTCAGGTTTATAATCCAAATAGCACAAAACCGTATTGTAGACTATGTCGCACTTGTTGTTGCCGGCTAATGATAGAAAAATAAACATGAACACAAAACGATCTTATCCTTCATGTACAACTAATGCAATTTACCTTTGGTGCCACAATGTTTAGCTATTTGCTCAATCTCTTCATGGTATTGTGGTTCAGTAATTTGTGTCAATCGCTCAAAATGTACTTGATTCTCATTATCGATCTGAACAATTGCAAAATTTTGCTAAAAAATTCAATCAGTTAACAAAACGGTACAACTCACTATACCCATGGCATCGAATAAACATGCCAAGTAGCATTTATAAAGATCATCGGGTGCTTCCGAACCTCGAAAAACGCGAGTAAGATGTTCTAGAAGAGTTCAATAATTATTTATTTTAATGATATGACCCGCCGACACCTACCACTCGTATCTTCTTCTTGCACACAGTTTTTGTGCATTTGATCCATTTGTTGTTGAAAGTTTTCGCTATGCTACGATTTAAATATCGTAAATGGCATTAGAAAAGTATTTTTTATTATGTTTATTACACCTTTACCTCTTCCATGCCTGATGCTAGTATTAAAGCAGTGAAAATAATTAAAGCAAGACTTTTGAAATGCATCACTTTCAACAAAATATTAAAATATTAAACTGCTCTAAAGGGATGAAAGCTTTCTATTCAACTAACATTTTCTACTCACATGTAGATGCTTTTATAAATTAAAAAAAAGAAAAAAAATGTACAATAGTTTGTAGTAATTACAGTCTGGAATTGTTTTATTTCCATATATTTCAGAACATTTTTACCCGCCTTTCGTTACATGCTAAAATGGCACTATAATCATGTCATTTACGAAGAGGGCGGCCCCTTTCTAATACGACAACACGCAGCTGCTTTACTTGCCGCCATAGCCACCATACCAGTTTATTCAGGGATTTCCGACATCACTACGTTCTTGGGTGATACTTTATCTGATTGTTGCTGTAAATGGTTTCAGAAAGCTAAACGCTTTGGTGTAACTGAATTTTCTCAAGCTACGTTATTAAGCTGTTGCTTAAATGCTGCAGCTTGGTATACACAGCACTGCGATCTAATTCGATTCGATAGATTTTTGAATACATACCTTAAGGAATTCATAAACAGTGAATTACCCAAATTGATGCAAAATATTCAGTAAGTTTCGTGTTGGCTGGCAGTATAAAATTATAACTTTAAAATGATTATTACTGTGTCTTTAGGACATCCTCTATAATTTTGCGTGACTCAATAGATCGCCGCAGTGTATATAATGCTTTGCCAAATGTGGGTTCCATAATCATAAACAAGCAAGGTCCACAATTGATTGTTACCCAAACATATCCCGTTTTTTTAATAACAGCTGCTTGGCATTTAATGGAATTACTTTTACAGCATAATAATCAGCAGCTCTTTAATTCATTACTCACCCCACCAGTGTTGGAACCGTTAATAAAACATTTACGCTTGATGGGAAAACATTGTAATCGTTATATATCAACGAATTTTTTTGCTAAATGTGAATTAAAACTGATGTACAAACTGTTAACTTTTCCTGGAATTGAAACATATTTCAAAGCATCTGAATTGTTGCAAATTGTTTATAATTTTATTTGCTGTCTGACCGCCGAGTATATACCAGAAATTGAGCAACTGTTTGAAAAGGTTATATTTAATGAAAAATTCGTGGAGGTGGAAGAGGAAACTCTCAAAATGTGGCAGACTACGTGTTTGGAACTGGTGTATGCTCATTACATAGTGGTGGTAGGTTCATAACGTACATTTTCCATTAAAGTGTTTACACTTTTATTTACTATTATAGTCTCCCGCCGAGTTGACATTATCGTTACCATTTAGCCAGACACCCGTATTGCCGCTGGACTGGCCTTACTTTCAATTAAAATTACTTTTACAAAATTATGTCGAAGATGTGCAACGAAAACCTTGTTTAAAAGTATCGGGTAATGCTATAGAAATAGTTTAACTTTTCATTATACCCACCATCATATATATATAGAGTTATACATCACCTGGTCAAAATGTTTGCAGCGTCGATCTAGCCACGTCTGTCTGTCTGTGTGTGTATATTCTGTATGTTCTGTGACCATCACTTTCATGGTCACAAACATTGAGATATCGATTCCAAATTTGGCAGGTGTTGGTACTTTTCGTACTCAGGTTGGTATTAAAATAGAAGAAAATCAGTCAAGGGACACGACCACAGTGGAAAAAACCGAAAGAGGAGGGACTTTGAAAAAGAAATTTTCCAAATTTCTGTGTAAAATATGAAAGATATCTGTTGACATACTCCCTGGAGAGCTTTGACGATCCGATGGTGGGTCTTCAAGATTTGGCCTAAGCCAAGCATTGCTTCTTTACTTGCTTTATTCATTTTATTTACACTTTGCTTCAATAGAACGCGACATTCTGCGAATGACTTTAAATTTTGTTGGTCAATTGGAAGTTGGCACCATCGCTTTGGAAATCGTTGCACCCACCGAAAAGTTAATGTATTTAATGATAGCTTTCATGGGTCCGGAATCGCAATTTCTTGACAAAGAAATGCACGATTTGTTGCGAGAACATTTGATGAAATTTTATAAAAAATGTCACAGTACAGATTTTGATTTTGAAGCAGTTTATGAAGGAAAATGTAAATTCGAGAATCTGTACGCGTTATTTGTGGAACATTTTCAGGCGGCCAGCTATGGCGATGAATTATTCGGGTCTTTGGTTTTGGTGCCATTAGCACAAAAGTACGACAATAAGTGGCGCCGTCGTGCCTGGTCTGAATATGCTGCCTGTTTGCGTTTTCTACATTGTGATGAAAATTTAGTAAGTTCTTCTTTCAAATATTATCATATTTCATGAATTTAATTGAATAAATGTTACAGTTAATAGGTGGTATAGATTCTTACCTGCATCCCCCCGAAGAAGATGAATCGTTATTGAAAGCATATAATCAAGCTTTAAATACAAATTTATTGCGCGTCAATACGATACCATATAAAATTGCTAAATATCATGTTGAACAATTCAAGCAACGCATTAATGCAAAATTTTAAATTTTTGATTTAATTAATTTTATATAGATGGAGAATGGAAAGAAAATAAACGGACTTTAGAAAAATTCTGAATTCTGTATGAAAAGCTAAAAATATTGATTCCGAATTATACATACACATATATTAAGAGTATTTATAAATAAATTGATCCAATAGCATACATACCGTCGCACATGTGAAATTCAATATTAATTAACACTCGTTGACTTTTTCTAATTTTTACAATCAAACCCAATTGAAATCAACAACAGAATTTAATTACTCTATTAGTGGGATGAAATTATGATTCCACACACAACGTGCTCGTTCTCATATTGTACCATAACGTACAGCTAGATAGAAAGAAATTGAAAGAAAATTGGCGCATTAGGGAGTAATGAAAACGAGTTGGAAAACCTTGAAGGTTAATAGAAAAGTAAAAAATTAAGCTGCGCTTAATACAAAACAATACTCTGCTTAGATGAAATAGGAGATAACCTTCATATAGGTTATATATCAACTTTGGGAGTGGTGTGTATATAATTGAACACCCACTTAGCAACCAAGTCATTGGATGGAAGCGGATATTTGTGAATTGTGGGCGTGCTTATTATACGATTCAGTCCAGTCCATTTTCAGCACGTTAATGGAAAAACATAAAAATAGTCTATTTATGGCTACACCACCAAGTTGCTCCATTTATGTTTGTTCTCAATTCAAAATAGCTTTATAAGAAATGCATTTATTTTGTCAAATGAGTTTATTTTTTCATATCAAAATCATGTTATTATGAAAGTAAGTTGTGGTAATAACTTATTTATGTTCTTTTGGTCAATTTTGAAATTCCATTATCGATGAGAATCATTTTCATTCACTTGTGTCATGTAGAATATAGAAAAAATTCCAGTTAAAAATTTGCACTTTTTTCGAGAATTATCATAACAAATATTGGTAATAATAATATTTTTTTAGGTAAATATTTGTAAATCAATTATCGCTCGAAATATAAAATATAACATATGACTGAGATTGTTGTATATAAATAAATATATTTTCATACTCTTCACAGAAGATCCATTTGCAACACCCAGAACTAGTATTTTAATAATTCCATCTATGTGGTCTAAAAATTGGCGTGGTCGTATGAGATTTGCCAACAATTTGCAAAAAAGCGTAGTCACCGTAAAACTCGATGAAAAGCATACTCCTGCCACGCCCCCTGTTTGTATGTAGATGGGTCCCGCCCTGAAACGGAGTACCGGCATAGGTGTCTTCGTCCAAAGATCACGGAGCAACAGTAATATGCTATAATTAGCACTCAACTAAGATCCCTGGACACATTCCAGGAATCACAAACATTGTAGCAAATAAATTAAAACGGGATACTAGACCATGGGTAATTGGCTGCCCGAAGTGGTAGACGCCTAGAGGTCGACAGTCCAACCAGAGAACTATATGGTATCGCGGGGTACCCAAGAACAGATGGTTTTTGCCAGTACGTACTTTTGGGTAGGCCCCCTTGTGGCAGCTTCGCGGGGGCTGTGTTATAAAAGCTGGTGGTGCATGGTAAAATTCTTGACCAAGGGGTGAACTTACATAGCCTACGATGTAATTCTAAAATTAATATCTCCTACGAGGAGGGGCGCTCGGGAAGCTTAAAAAAACCCTAAACAAACGTCTAAAAAGACCGTCGAGGTAGGAGTGAACGTTAAATTTTGTACTCTCTGTTTGTATGTAGATGTGGAGGGCATTTAAGATTTGGCCTAAGCCCGTTTAATTTTGTTTTCTTACTTTTTGTATAATGGGAAGAAATTGAAAGCAATATTTGATATTTTTATTAATATTAACAGGCTTTCTATGAGTGTTGCTTTAACTGAAATAATTTGGTATCCAGTTTGAATATTTTTATATCTGTAACCTTAAAACATTTCATAAACATCTATTTAGCATAATAAAAAGTCAATTTTCTAGATTGTATTTTATTCTCTACTTTGTTTTCTGTTCACTGTAAAGCAATTATGTTCGTACATGTCCATTGGAATACAATGGGTTGTAATTTAATTGTCTATTGACTATTGAATTTGAACTTTTTTTTATATTCATCAAATTGTAGGATGTGTGACATCATTACCACAAGCAAGCGATTGCTGCAACTACTGCATAGATAAACTTGTCGATCAGTAAATGTTGCCCAAAAGGAATTGATTTTATACAATCAAATCAATCAGTGCTATGGTTGTTATCTAGTTCACTCTTCTTTGCTTATATCATAATTTTACTGTTTATTCCCAAAAATGAAAAAAATTATAATATATTTTTAAACCTGACTTGAAAGCAATCACAATAATAAATAGATTCAACCTCGCATTGTCTTTCACCTACATCCATATGTACGTTCACATATTGTACGTACATACATACGCAACATACAATATAACATAGATGTACACAATAAATAATAATGTTGTTCAATATGATGTCATTGTTGTTGTCAATGAATACATGTACGATTGCAAGTACACAATTACTGTTACCTTTTAATCACTTTTTGTTGGCGCGCATGCATTATGCATGAAGTTTATTAAAAAACAAAAAAGCAAAAAAAAAAAAGAAACAAATTAATGTGTGTCGCGCTATAACAAATAAATACATCAACAGCGACTACAGCGAATCAGTCGAAAAAACTCTTATTAAGAGTCAATGATCCGATCAATCGAAAGGAGGCTTCAGAGACCTCATAATGTATTTTGTAGTTATTATCAATATTAAAATCTCTTTCCATTGAGATTTTGGCCTGAAATTTTGTGCCAATATTTCTCATTTCGTTCATTTTTCTATTTAAATGAACGAAATTCAATAAAAAGGAAAAACAAAACTCAGTGACAAAAATACGTCCTTCCGTCCGCGCATCTGTGTGAGGATGTAATTCTCGATTCACATGGTTGGTGTTGAAATTAAGCAAATCGCTTAAACGATAAGTCCACCGAGCTATAAAAATGTCAAAAGAAGTAATTTTCTAATATTTTTTGCCACCTTAGTCACGATAAATAGGAAGGTAGATTAGTGGAAATTCAACTTGTATACTTCTTCAGAGGCTTTCGAGCATCGGTGAGGGGTATTCAAAATTTGGTCTGAAATTACTTAAGCTTTTGTGAGTATACTCGTATATAATAATTACACCATTACGTTCATTTACAATTGAGTTGTATCAAACTCTAAAGCAACAGAATACTTACAGTCATCTACCATTCGATCAAATCTTGTGACGTTTGTGATTCTCTTGCTTGTGCTTGGTCGTGTTGGAGTTCACATCTCTTTGGAGAGAGACTAAAACGATTAGTCGGTAATTATTATTAAGGTAACCACTACACGCTACATAGATATAGATTTTATACTCTTAACATGAGGAACATGCTGAGAGTTAAACTCAACGAGTATTCCTACCGAAACCATTGTTTAGTCCGTTAAAGTGGGAAAAACCACTCTAGCTATGGTAAATATTAAATAGAGGAATTATAAAGAGAAACCGACAGACATATGACACATGCCTCTAATCGTAAAACAACGCTTACAACGCTTACGCAAAGAGAGCTTATTTAAATATCATACAACTCTTCTGTATAAGGCAAGTTGGTAATAAGGGTTAATGTCTCAAATGTTTACCTGAGTAACTGCATATTTATTGTATACCGTTGCCTCTAATATATGATCCCCGCCATCCGGACTGCGCCAACACCTTTTGCCATTAGCTTGACTTTGGAGATCGCAATAATGATGTTTTGTAGAAAATATTTAGTGCGGATGTATATGTTCGATGAACGTACTCAACACTACAGTACTAAGAGCAGCAGTAGTAGTGGTAGTAGTAGCAGCAGCAGCGTCTCCTATAAAGAGCTGTGGAGCGTGTGTGTGTTTGCGGTATATTTGGTTATTTTTCAAAGTATACATTTGTGTATTTTTGGTGCTGAGAGTTTCTAGCGATCGTGTTCATCGGCAAAGTTTAGTTTAGTTTAGTCTTGCGGTGACTTTTGCTGGGTGCAGTTCTTGCTTTAATCGTTTACTCACTTGCACTGCATTAACGTTGACACGGTGCTAAAGTAATGAAAAAATGATGGAAAATTAAAAAAAACAAATAAAAATATTAATTTAAAAAAAAAAACAACAACAACAACAAAAGAAAACACCTTTTTCTATAAAATAACAAAATTCCCAAAAAACAAACGGAAAATAAATCCGGATAGCAAAGAAACAAACAAACAAACTATAAGCGTGCTTGCTATATGTGTGTGTCGCACAACCATATAAAATACGCCCGTTTTCATTATATTTCAGTTCACGTGTCGTTTCTTATGTTTGGGGTTTTGTTTGTGTTTCTTCTATTCTCTTGTGTTTGAAGTTTTATTAAAATTACTCCTTTTTTTTATTGCATTTTTACAAGTTGTCTTCCACTGGTGTGTACATATAGAGTAGTGCCACATAGGTGGGCTTGAATTCTGTGTTAAAAATAATCACTTTAGTCTGAGTATCATTAAAAGCATTTTCCAAATAAAACCTGAACTCCGCGTGTGTGAAAAATAAAAACATATAAAAAAAAAAATTTTTTTTCTATCATAACCATCGTCTACAGTATTGTGTTGTGTGTGTGTGTGTTTATTTTAATTATTTTCTGCGTTTTCAGTTGTACGTTTCGAGTTAAATTTTCATTATCTTGTGCTTTTATCTATCGGCCATTATCTGCTTATAGTGGTGACTCTAAGATCACTTTTTTATGGATTAAAACAACCTTCTTTTTTTATTTTATAATACCTTGTTTAATAGAAGGTAAGTCTTTGTAATTTGTGTTTTGCTTTATCGTCTAGTGAGAGCTTGTGCAAAATTCCGTTCCGTTTGCTCAATTAGTGGTCACTTGTGTACTGGAACTACATTTTATTACTATAAAAAAGTAAAAGAAATTACATTTGAAATTTTTGGCTGACACCAAATATTAAGTACCCTCCCTATGTTTTTACAAAATGTGGGCGTGGCAGGTAATTATTTATGCCTTCTTACACTGCGTCTAATACGTACCTCGTCCATGCCGGATTTTATACAGAATATATTTTTTGGAGGCGTGTTGTTGTTGATTGTAGGCGTGGCTAACGCTAAATATCAACTTAAAATCTCAAATTTAGTGGCAATGAATGCGCAAATATACGAAAAGAAATTAAGGAATCCATTCAGATCTCTTTTGTTGTCTCTGACGCCTCTTTCTGGTATCATTTATTGTGGGAGGAAAAAAACTACATCAGCCTTATTATGTAAGGAATGGTGGCCATCGTCTTTAATTCCTACATAATCGTCTTAGGTAGCTTTTGCTGTCCCCGAATGTCGTTCACCTTTTAGGAACAACGAATTATTCATTATTCGTACCGAATTTTCGACAAAGATGTAGATAGATATCTACATATGTTATATTCCATAAATTTAGAGTCAAGTAAATAGATAAAGAGGTAACGTTTAAAAAATGTAATTCCTTGTGGGCTTTTTTTTAATTAACTACTACATAGATGTCATATCCTCCATCATATGCTTAGGATGGTATATTCAGTTTGTCTGCATTTCTATAAAAAAATTTCAAAATATCACCCGGGTTGAACATTTTCAAGAGTTGGCTTCTGCGTAGTAATACTTAGTAATCCTTACCCTTATTCACTTTATCAAGAGAAAATGCCAACATTGTTAGTATTCTAATGCTAATAAAATAATTTTTAATATGTGAATGCTAAATGTTTAATAAGATGTTAATAAAAATAATCGTTTTTCAACTTGACAAACACCAGCTCATCTTTATTGGCAATTGTCTATATACAAATGAAATTTATCAGCTCTTACTTCAATAAACATACATTCCACGAATTTTCAATTAATTTGTAAAATAGTTGTTTTTGTTGTTGTAGACTTACCACCACGAGGTTGTAAAAATATACAATTTGTTTGTATTGTTTTGAAATTTGAAGCGTGATTCTATTCAATGTTAACTTTTTATCGTTGCCCAATCAATCAATTTGCAACAATTAAATAAACTTTTTTATTATTATTATTGTTTATTAATTCTGCATAGTACACACTATCTCAAAAACGTAAGCAGTACTAAGTTTCTTTTGATATATTTTATATGTACTAAATGTTTCATTATTTAGTTACATGTCAGCGTTAGGAAGTTTAGTTTCAGCAGCACATGAATTCAATTCTTTAGTAGTTCACCATTATATTCGGTCTAAAAATATACAGAATTAATTTTTTTATATGTAGTAGACATTTTACTTGTAAGGGTTACTTTTGGTAGCTCAGTGTTGATATTTATTGGGTTGGCAACTATTTGATTGCGGATTTTGTGGACAGATGGATTTTACACTTTCTTTTATTTCGTTAACGTGTTCAAAGTTCCTAGCCTACCTTTTTTCTTATTGTTTGAACTTTTACCCTTCATTTAGTAAACAAATTATATCGATTAGTTCTTTAGTGTTGTTTTTATCGCAATTTAAAAATGGAAGAACCACGTGTGCACTTCAGACATAAGCGCACAAGAAATTATATGGGAATGAAGCCTTGAAAGAAAGGCAGCGTCAAAATTGGTTTGCCAGATTTCGTTCTGGTGATTTTTCATTCAAAAATGCTCAACGATCTGGCCGTCCAGTTGAAGTCGGTGAGACCCACAGGTGACAACAACACGTGACATAGCAGAGAAGCAAGATTGTATCATTATCATCATTTAAAAAAATTAAAAAACTTGGCTCAATCTATGTATTCTTAACCAGCTTACGGAAATTAATTTGGGGCAACGCATTAGCATCTGCGTTTCGAATCTGAAATGAAATGCAAGCCCAGACCAACAAAAGTAGATATTTACCAAAAAAAGTTATGCTATACCTTGCGCCTTCAAACTACTTGTTTCATTCCATGCAGAACTCCTTAATTGGTAAACTTAATGATGCTAAGGATGCCAAATCACACTTAATTCAGTTTTTTGATAGCAAAGCTCTTACGAACGTGGAATTATGACACTGCCTGAACGATGGCAAAAAACGGTCATCGACAAAAACGTATAGCACCTAATTGAATGAAGTAATATTTTTAAACAAGAATTTTCATTCTTATCCTTAAAATCCGCAATCGCTTAATTGCCAACCCAAGAGTATTAGAAAGTTATTTTTTAATATTTTAAAGACACAATTAGTAGGTTTGGTATTCACGTTTTAATGTCAATCTCAAATTTTGAGTCTTCTTTTAATAAATGAAAGTTCAAAGCACTAATGTACAAAAGGTCAATATTTTATACTTGTTTCCTGCAACTGCAACCTGCGTAAAATTTAGTGTTTCAATTAAGATCGGCACGGTGTCTGCCCTTATAGGAGTTTTTTTCGGAGCACTGATCTAAAACAAGACAGAGAAGTTCGGTTAAGACCGAAGCTTAAGTACCCTCCACCTTTTATAATCATCTAAAAAATAAGTTCCTATTGCCATATTTATGTATATGACTATTTCATGTACTTACGCAAATAGTGTTTTTTTAAATTATAGGCGTTTGCGTTTTTCAATCGCGCCCATTTTTGGTACAGTGATGGATAACGGTACCACTTATATTTATACCAAATTTCAAGTCGATAGGCATAGTATTGTGCGATATATAATTTTTTAAAGATACAATTTTTTCGAGGTATGTTGATCTTTTTGTTTATTGTAGGTGTGTCTCCTAACCGATTGTGTCCTATTTCAATACGGAACATCAAAATTGAACTAAGAATACGTATGCAAAGTTTCAATTTGATATCTCAAAAATTACGGCCGTGAGAGTGCCAACAACAGACGGACATACGGACGGACATGTCTCAAACGATTTCTCTTTTCATGCTGATTAAGAATATATATGGTTTGTGGGGTCTCCGAGTCTTTCTTTCGATGTGTTGTAAACGGATGATCAAAATGATTATACCCTCTTCCCTAAGGTGGAGGGTATAATTAACTTTTAGCTGTTTAGTGACAATCAATACTTCAATGTCAAAAAACAATTTTATTTTATAATGCTTCAGTCCTTTTATTAACTATTGGAGATTATCTGTAGTATTTGAGTGGGAATTTTTACTACACGAGTACTAATAATCGCTGTTCAAGTATCAATTTTATTTTTAGTTTTTCCATTTTATTATTTATTATTATAGATGATTCAAAACATCTTAGTACTACAATATTTTTAAAAATTCAGTTTTTCTCAGTACTAAATATCTTTCATATAGTCATTGCAACGTACATAAGTAATTAACAAATTAAACTTTGATTAAGGAAGCTTATTAGAAGTTTTTTACAAATATTGTCCATATGTCCGTACAGTTGGATTGATATAATTTGTTTCGTATGTTTATAACTTTACAAAATTTCCGCGCATTAATTTAAATAATGATGAAACGGCCATTAAAATTTTTTAAATTTGACCTACTTTTTTTCATCACATGTGAGTCATTAGCGTCGGGTAAACCAGATTCGATCAAAGCTTTGGATAAAATTCGCAAATGACTTTTTTCCATTCTGCTTTGGTTTTCCATCCGTACTACACACCTATTAAATTGCTTGTGGTTATATATTTAATCTTGGAAATACCTTGTTGTTGTTGTTGTTGTTGTTGTCTTGTTAGTGAACATTTGTACAATCCAACTGGCCTGTGCATAAGATACAGCCCAAAAGGTAATTTATTGTGTAAAAATAAATAAAAAACCTCTTTTTTTGTTCTTCTTATTTATACCCACCACCGGGGATATGTATTACTGTGACTTGTTGTTACTTTGTATTTGTCAAAGCGTTTGCAACACGCAGAAGGAAGCGTCGAAATACAAAGTATTCTTAATCAGCATCAAGTTGTTAATCCAAAAACCGTATCTGTCTGTCCGTTTGTGGGTCGCTCTGTAGTAAACATTCTCATGGTCGCAAAAATTTGAGATATCGATTCAAAACTTGGCAAAATATTGGTATTTCTTGCACGCAGGTTGGTAAGTTAAGTAAAATCGGTTGAAGGACTCGCCCACAATTAAAATAAAACAAAAGAAGAACCAGTTTTTTTTGATGGATTTTTAAGCGTTCTTTTCGTGCCATTACAAAATAGATAAAAAGCTGAAAATTGAAACACATGTTAAGGTCTTGCTATGTACCGCCGCAAGTGGGGAAAATCTTCTACTCACTCCGGAAAATATTTACCAAAAACAAAATGTTGTTCATTTTTTTTGCTTGTTTGTTAAGGGTTCAATAATTTCTTATAAGAAGGTGGTGGGTATTCAAGATGTGGCCCAAGCCATATATACCCGTTTTACTTGTTTCCTTTACGTCTGCTTATTTTCAATTGTTTCTTTTCGGGTCGCCTTCTTTTGATTCCAAAACTATCCAAGTGTGTGATGCATAGATATGTGAGGTTTATATGCGTACATGTGTGTATGAGTATATCAGAAAACAGCAACAACCAGAAATTGTGCACTTTTATAAACGATTATGGTCTGCTTCACGACACGATTCAGTGTCATCTTCCATAAGAATTTGCATAAACAAGCGTTAAATTACAATAACAAAAAAATAAAAATAAATAACAACAAAAACAACAACGCAGTGTCACTTGTATTTTTATTGCACATTTTTCACGTATACAATTTAATACTGATTAGTATAAAAATTTTTCACCTAAGAACGGATTGTTTTCGTCGATTAGACTTTGTTCACATAGCAAACAAATTTTTATATACACTATAAATATATATATATGGTATGTATGTGGTTGTGTAATATATTGATAAACAATTATCAACTATCAATACTACCGGCAACGTGAATTGTTTGTTTACAATATTTATATACGTACGTTAACTTTTTAAAGAAGGGAAAAATGTGACGTGAGCGATGAATACAATTTGTTTAAGAAAGATTAAGATTCTCACCTGTCAAGCCGGTATTTATGTGCATAATGAAAGGAAAGTTTCCTTTCAATACCTGTTCTACGTCTATTCAATACTTCACCCAGTAAACAGCTTTTATTGGAACTTGAATTTTATCAAAGAACGTAACGTGATTTGCTACATTCTAAACTTTTCAATTTGATCAACTATATGCCGACAATTTTTGTATTTAAAGTTTATTAACTTAATTTGATTGATTCCGAAAAATTATTCAGAGTGGAGTGGAAGTCGGAGTAGAATAGGAATAGAATCGCAATCAATTCGGAGTAAACTTTTGGTCAATTATAGAGTATCGGACTTAATTTACCAGTAGATACGCAATAATTGTCGTTAGAAGGCGTGTGCGTCAACCTTGAATAATTTTGTACTAAATTTGGAGTAATTTCGGAATAAATTATGATTTAAATCTTCTGGCAATCTTCTTTATGGTGAAAATTTTTATCGTGTCATCGATTCAGAAATACTTTGATTTAGTCATGTTGGTCCGTGCGTCCGTATAGTATCCGTTCATGTAAATTTGTGTGCAAATTACATATAAAATAATTTCAAATACTGCGTTAAAAGTTGGTACTAAACCAGTTCTATCGAAAAATATTTGAACCAAGTATGCAGGTGAATGGGGGACATGAAGGATCAAATTAGATTCAAATTCAAATTTACAATATTTTCTATGAACTCTTGGGAAAATGTTATAATTAATTTTAAAAATAAGTGAAAAGCAGTTATAAGCAATTATAAGCGACCATATAAAACTCTACATCACTTAGTTTTACAACTAGTTTAGTAAAAACAAAGCTAATTAACTATTCTTCACTAAATTTCTCCAAATATATTAAGAATTGTAATTTTTCACCATAAGTGTCAAAAAAAATTCCATTATATGTATAATAGGATCTTATATGGGGAGACATTCTAAAAATGGTCCGATGCGGTCTGTTTTTAATACGTTTCCTTCTTGGGCCAATATATATTTCATAGAAATATCTTAAAAAAATGCAAACTGAAGCTTGCGCATAAATTTACATGGACAGACAAACGGACAGACGGACATAATGAAATCAATTTAGATTTTTATTTCGAATCGATCGGTATAATTGAATTTTCGTAATAAAAAGAATTCCATCACAAGAAATTATATGGTAAGAGACTCGGCCATAGGGTGTCTTTCTGTGTATCCTTATACAAAATTTTATCGAAATCTCCAAAAAACGACACCTGTAGCTTGTGCACAAATGTAAATGGGTATAATTGGATTGATTCACAATGTGACCGTTTTAATTGAAGATAGGAATGAAATTTCCGTTGCCACAAATAGTTTGTTTGTCCTCCCTAATTTTAACTAGCCAGTTCAGTTAACTTCGTAAAACCCATCTTTTAAGAAAAGTTTTTATATAATGAATATATGTAATTCTTGAGTATTGTTCACGTGCCACGGATCGTAATGCGACTGAAAATAGATGCTTTAAATTGATTTTATACAATCTGTGGAAGTAGTGCTTAAATCTTAAATTGTAGGTGCTTCGATTTTCGATCCGATTGTATAAAATTATTAATTAAATTGTATTAGAATGGAATAAAATCTTCACTCTAATATGATAACTGTTTGCGTGTAATTCCCCGCCTTATCTTTCGCTTATACTCTCATAATATTTCAATGAATTGTATTTTAACGTTAGTGATTCATAAGCGTAACTGTATTATTTTGAAGTGACACCCTGATTTTAAGATAATTGTACGTTTAATAAGTGCGTACCACTCATATATATGAAGTGTATTATGTGAGAAATGATTAAGCGGTCACTTCAACGAAAAGCCGGACATTTTATGAATCGTTGTGCTATACAAATGAAGTGGCACTGCATGTGTAGTGCCAGTATTTAACTTTTAACACTTGTATTATGCGGTGTAATCTTGACGAAACATTATATAAATAATGGAGTTAAAAATAGGTGTAAAATAAAGATAAAGAGTAATGCAATGTTTTATTATCATCAACTCGTATGTTGTCATATAAAAGATTGTCATCACTACGCAATCTACGAAAAACACATTTTCGTCAATTTTTTTTGAATTCAAACACGTTTCCATTTGGCTTTTTTGATATAGAAATGGGAATGATTCACAAAAAATATAAATGTATGCAATACAAGTAAATCGTCATCGCGATTCTCATTGATTACTAAGAAATCTTGTTTTCGTGGTTTCTTTAAGTTCTACCTTTAAAAATGTCCGCATCTGATTGACTTGAAATCTTATTAATATTTTTGAATGACAGCGTATTTAATAATCTTGGAATCTGGCAATATTAATAAAACAAATAAATGAACTACAATTGGCTTAGACCGAATCTTTAATGTCCTCCACATCTACTCACAAATATCAGGCGTGGAATTTAAGGTATGCGTTTGTTATGCGCCAAATAAGTTTTTTGCGGGCGTGTCTGTCATCTAATGCCGCACTTCACTTGATTGGTTAATTGTATATAGATGTGCCGCCAATGCCAATTTCATAGAACGATTTTTGTTTATTGTGGGCGTGGCTTTCGAGCGATTTTGCTAAATTTAACTAGGAACAAACGTACAAAAAAAAAAATCAGAAAATATCCATATTTCCCTGAGCTTTTCAACAACACGATTTTGATACTCTAAAGAGTCTACAAAGTCTTTTTTTTTGGGTGTTGCAAACGGAATAAGTAACCTACATATTATGTGTAGAGTACAAATATACAACTTTTAGTCCATTTTTTCTTTTACCATTTACTTGCATTTATGCCTATGATAACCGAAAAGCCACAAATTAAGAGTAAAACTCAAATGGAAATGTTTTGCTCGAGCAAGCATTTTACACAAACACTAGCAAATGATGTTGATGCCGGAGTTGTTAGATTCAACAGTTTATATTCAACAACAACAACCAGTCAAATAAGGTTAAAATTGTGTTCGTTAGCTGCTTAAATGTACGAAGGGTATTAAAAATTCGATACAATTCATATAAAACTTAAACTTAAAATGATTTAATTAAATTTTACACGTAAATAAATCATTTTATGGAGATAGGCGAGTGTTTTTTTATAAAAAATTTCTAGATATATACTTGGACGAGATGTGCATACATGAGTAGCTATCTGTACAATAACTAGGCCAAGTTTATTTTGTTATTGACTAATGTGATTGTAATTAAAAAAAATTGACTTTTATTTAATTAAATTCTAAATGTTCTTCCATAAACGATGGAGCACACAAACCAACAATTACTTCTATGATTTTGGAGCAATTTTCCATTTGTGTTTCCCCCGAAGCATTAAATTTATTTTCAATTTTAGTACAATATATTTTAATCATTTTTAAATAATTGGACTTGATAGTTTTTTGCAAAGTAGTTCTATAAACGAGTTGTAAAAACTCTACATTAGATACCCTACATTTGAAGTTGTAAACCGTGCACGCGTTGTCGCTTTTTCTTCAAGTGTAGGCATAAATTGGAAGCTGTCGGGGATGTGCTAATATAATTACGCCTCGTAAAAATTTCTAAAAAGTCTCTATCATAAAACAACCGCTATATAATTAACAAGTTTTGTTTCACACAAAAACAAAAGAACAAAAAAAAAGAAACTGAAGTTGGCTTAGGCGAAGTGGTAAATACCTTAAACATCTATACATAAAGTAAGGGCGTGCACAAATACCTGGTTACTCCCTTTTAAACAGTATATGTATGTAATATATACCAACTTAATATACTTAACTTAATAGAGATATTGAGCCGAAATTTTGTTCAGACACTTTTAACATAGTTTTTGCACTTAGATCGCTATTTAAAATGGGAAAAATCGGTCAAGAGCCACGCCTACAATCAACAAAAATCTATATAATTGCCACAAAAAATCACCTATGAACTTAAAATTTAGTACTCATGTTTATCATGTTTATCCCATCCATCGATGTGCAGAAAACGGGCATGGTCGGGTAAAAGACACGCCCACAATAAAAAAAAAATCTATTTATGCCCTAAAAATTTAGCTATAAAGATGAAATTTGGTTCACATTTTTATAGTTATCCCCTCCGAAAATAAGCGTGGTCGGATAACAGACACGCCCACAATCAACAAAAATCTATATACCTGCCACAAAAGTTGACCTATGAACTTGAAAGTCGGTGTGTGTATCTATAGTTATCCCCTCTATAGTTGTGCCAAATATGGGTGTGGTCGTATAAGCGCCTAAAATTTACAAAAAAATATATTCCACGTGAGCCGCGACTTGCAAGCTCTTACGTAATACATATGCTATTAGAGGGCGTAATCACATACCTGTCATGCCTACTTGTTTGTTAGGGAATGTTTTACCAACTAACATTTAAACTATTGAGAGTAAGGGGACGTTTCGAAATTTAGTAACAATTCACTTACAAGAACTTAATCCAGAACGTGAACATTGACTAATTTTAATGTAGTGTAATTTAGAAGGCAAAAGCCTTGATAGAAGTGTAGGTGAAACCATTGAGTAGAAATAAAAAAATTAATTTGTGTTATAACACCGACCAACAGTCACAATGAGGCACATAATTAGATCGATTCAGATTTTGTTGGCGAGTATGAATATATTTATATATGTGTACATGTGCAGATCCTGACCAATTTAGCATATCCACCAACTATAAGGTGTAAGGTATAAAACCGCCAACCAGCATAATTAAATACAAATAAAATCTGAAACTTTATTTGTTGGCGGTATTTAAAAAAACACTTTATTTGCTTGAGACAAACGCAGAAACAATAATTAAAGGTACGCTGCCGGGTACGTTGATAAAACGAGTGTTGTTGTTTAAAGAAATTTAAGACCAATGCTGTGCTGTAGTCGTAATGAAAACTTTTAATGTTTCATGACATAACCTAATTATGCGCATATGTACATATGTGTGTGTGTGTGCGGTTTATTTGAGCACGCGTGTATTTCCTGGCACCTATAACAGTAAATACGCGCGTATACATATAAAAACATGCCCAAGTTTAAATAAGAATTATCCAGCTGATATCTATAAAATTGAGTCCAATGTCTACAAAATTTTGTACGTCTACCACAAAGATGAATGTGCATTTATTTACACATACAGTGGTACAGTTATATACTTACTTACGTCATTGCACAAACAACTATACGGGCTACCCATAGTATAATATATAAAGATGTGCTTGCTTGTGTGCACACACATACGTATGTGAGTATACTTTCTACTTTAGAAGATTTATAATCTGAACGCAAAACCATTAAGTGTTTTCCGCCTACACCTACAATCGCAAATGCATACACACAGAATCACCATACTCGGGTATGAGAGGCTTAGTAGATGAAAGCCAGTAAAAGAATTTATTTTTACAATACACACGCAACTACATGTAGAACCGACACAAATATCATATTCGTATAAAGATGTATTGTGTGGATGTGTGTGTGATACTGCAATAAAAGTACCTATGCCGCAACCGGTCATCATATCGATGGCATAAGCACACGTTTACACACATCCATGCATATTCGTTGAAGATCATAAATCTTAATTTAAAGCAGCTGTTTGGGGTGATGGTGGTGGTGGGGGTGTAAAAGGATGGTTAAAGAAATTATAGATACGGGAAGGGTCAAAGGTGCGAACAAAATTTAAATTGTCGTACTTTTGTTGTTTTCTTATATTATTGCCTTTTCTAAGTAACAAAGAAAGCAATAAAACATTAGAAATAAAGAAATGAAATACATGTAAAAATGTTATGGTCGGTCAAGCTCATTCCTCCTCAAAATAAAATCTGCATTTAGCTTTACGTTCATATGCAATCTGCGGGGTATGGGGGCATTATCTACGCCTTCTTTTAGCAACTTTTAAGGTTTTATATTACACTTCAACACGAAAGGTTCAATCTCACTTTAAAAACAGAAATTATGAAATTGTCTGCTTTCTGTTGAAGCCTTTTATTAGCGCAAGGGTGACTGACTTACCAAAGTCTTCTTTTCGATATTGTAAAATCGTCAAATCGATCTTATAGATGTTACAAAAGTTGAGATCGAGTGAATCATGTAAATCCGATTAAAGTTATAAAGTGCATACAAGCACAACGTTTTGTTAAAAGTTGTTGGACAAGAATCGTTAATTATTCTTAACCATTCAAATTGTTGTTAATTTATTTTATTGAAGTATAATTTCAATAAAAATTCTTTGCAACCGCTTCCAACACATACACACGTATCGTACATATAGTCCAGCAAGTCAATAAGAAGTATCTGCATATGTTTTAATGGTAAACAATCCAATTGTCTTAAGAAGTCACTCCTTTTACAAACGAGATCAAAAATCAATTTCAATTCCAATGAACGTGCACGACAGCGTTTTTATACACTCCACATAAGATGGGAGGTATACTAAGTTTGTCATTCTATTTGCAACACCCAGAAGAAGGCGTCAAAGACCCTATCAAATCTATATATTCTTAATCAGCATCAAAAACTGAGTCGATGTAGATATGTATGCCTGCGTGTACTAGTGTCCGTCTATTGCTGGCATTCTCACGGGCGTAAATTCTGAAATATTGAGCTGAAATTTTATGCAGACTTCTGTTTCTGTAAGCAGATCGCTATTTAAAATGGGCAAAATCGGTCAAGAGCCGCGCCCACAATCGACAAAAATCTATTTATCTACCACAAAAATGGAGCCATTAATTCCAAATTCGGTACGCATATTTACAATTATTCCATTCCTCCATGTTTTTCCAAAAAAATGGGCGTGGTCGGATAACAGACACGCCCACAATCGACAAAAATCTATATACCTGCCACAAAAATTAATCTACGAACTTGGTACGTATTTCCATAATTATCTCTTCTATTGTTGTGCCAAAAATGGGCGCGATCAAATAAAAAATGCGCCCATCGTTTGTATGTAGACGTGGAGGGTATTTAAGATTTGGCTTAAACTCAAATTTAGTTTTCTTACTCGTTATTCATAAATACTTATTTTTGCACATGTCCGCTCGGGCATACCCATTAAATATACATTCGATATAATGAATGAGAAAAAATATGGCATTTAACGGTTAGTGTATGTAAATAATCAACACACATAATGGCAATTTCTTCAATAGAAATGCACGTCAACTAATACACACAGTAATAAAAGAAACTTTACAATTCATTATTACCCACTTTACTGCTGCATAATTTTTATTAATGGCTTTTGTAATATATGAATGATTGCCATCAAGCAGAAATGCATGCATATTAAATTAACGCTCTATGTTGTCATCTGCAGCAGAAGAACTTTCTTTTACTTTATACGGATCTAAAGACATTGTACGGACATGCATACAACGAATCAAAAATCTATGTTTGGTTTAACATAAACTATGAGCTATAGAAATTATAATTGTACGAGCAAGAGGCAAACAGGCATGGTTGCATCGATTCAATACTCGATACTGATTTTATATTATTTGTGTTGGGTCTTGAGGTGGTTTGTTAAAGATTGGAAAAAACCTATATATGCGTGTATATCACTCCGAAGGGCACAGAGTGAGTCTTAGTGAATTTTTCAACAGTGGATATTGCATGTATTCATTAAGTTAAGTAATCCAGCCCACGTATGTGCGTCGTGGAAATTCTTAACCCCCATGGTCTTGTTAACATATTTCGTTTTATCTTATCTTAAAAGTTGCGTTTACTTATGCTAAAAAGCAGAGAAAGCCTGACTTTTGAATTAATGGGCCAAGTTTTATGTAGTTCGTTTCAATCACTATCGATTGATATTTAATAATAATGAGGATAATTATAACAAAAGGAAAGGCTTAGTTGTGATATGAATCCGTTGCTGCAATAAAAAGTATGACAGATAAATGATCAAAAATGGAAGATGTAGAGGCAAAGTCTTTAAAGATTTATTTTATTGGGTAATACGTAACATTTTTATAAAGCGATATGTTTGGACACTCTTGCTCCTACGGGAATCACACAAAGTTTAAGCGGGCAGAGAACGCAAAATGTACTTTTGAGTATTTAATGGTATTTGTCAAGCTCTCCAAAGAACTACAGAAAATTGTATTGAATAATTTATTTTATAACCCTCAAATATTCCTTTTCTATGTAGATTAATAATAAATGCCACACATAATATCCGTTAGAAAGAAAAATTCTACGTAAAAGATTAAATTTTATTAAAAGGATGGCCAATACTAAACTATAACCAGGAAGTCGTTTAATAACCACAGCCAAGGTGACCACACGTAAATATAAATCGTGTGAGTTGCTATCAAATCAACTCAATCGAAAAGTATAAGAAGCGTCAAGCGGAAAAGGCAATTGAGATATTATCACCATTTGAAAATATGTCCGAATATTCTGCCATTGAGATGGGTTCTGTTGATAAGCCGCCCAATCGTTTTCAAGTGAATCCGGTTGGTCATAAAAGTCATCATAATGATAAAGCCAGCTTGAAGAATGGTAATGGTCGTACGGGTGCCAATGCTGATGATGTGGCTCATGAAGTGTATCGCCGTTTAACTGGGATAGATGGTGAACCACTTGAGGATGATACTTTTAATGAGGACACTTCCCAATTAAGAAAAATGTCTCAACAACCACCTCAAAAAAGGTAAGAATATGTTTAATGATCTAATGAGACTAATGTGGGATTTTAAAATTTCATCATTAAGTACAAGTATAAACTTGAACGCGCAATGCAAATTTCGTTGTAAATTTAGTATTAGTGACGTTGCACTTGAAGAAAGGGGCGTATAACAAATGAAATACAAAGAATATATTAAAAATGCATTTATTTCATGTCTATGAAATATGATTGGAATAGCGTGTTTAATGCAAATGCTTTTCTTCTCGTTCTAATCTTTCCTTGAATTGATGCAGACAATCAATGAAGAGCAGTTTTCGGGATAAAGACAAACCATCGCGTTTTAAAGACCATGCCACCACACGTTTTCAAGTTGAACCGCAATCCCATGAGGACTCTGATGATTCGAATGATTCCAAAGAAGACCGTGAATTGCTGGAGAATGAATACGATACGAGATATGGTAAAAGTTTCAGGTGAATTCAGAATGAATTTATTAAATATTGTCCATTTTTATTGGACGTTGCCCACAACGTTGTTTTCGTTTTAGACATTTTACCAGAGAAGCTTTACCACGATTAGATAATTATAGAAATATTATGTCAATTCAAGCTGCCTACCGTCCCACTTTAGATGAACTACATAATGCAACCTTAACGTCAAAGGTGAGTTTCTCATGAAATGTGTCCAAATTTCTCTAAATTGAAATTCATGGCATAAAAGGCTTCGTGTTTGTGAAGATCTTTATAATTCAATGAATAGATTAATAATTGCCATCAACCACGCAGTCGTTAACGCTATGCACGAAATAACTGACAATTAAAAATTATCTTGTTTTAAATTCAATTTAATTACAATTGAATTCATGTTGTGCGGACAGTGTTGAATTTGCCTCGCTTTTTCTAATGAATGACTGAAAATGAATGAATTGATGTTTTCAAACTCATGTGAACCGAAAACATCTCAATTTTAATTATGATATTTTTGAGAAATAATGGTTTGACCATTGCTTTGTTGATGATTTACGCCACTTCTATTTATTTGTAGATTTAATTATTTAATTGATGTTTTCTTCATTGTAGAATACTCACAGTTTGACACGTGATTTAGATCCCGAAATGGGTGGTGCTATAAATGGAATGGTGAAATTTGGATGGATCAAGGGAGTATTAGTGCGTTGCCTGCTAAATATATGGGGTGTCATGTTATTCTTACGTCTCAGTTGGGTGGTGGGTCAGGCTGGCATTATGGAAGGTTTCATTTTAATCTTAACCACAACGGTGGTAACCAGTATCACAGCCTTGTCCATGTCAGCGATTAGCACAAATGGCGTAATCAAAGGCGGTAAGTTTTTCATATGTAATAATATTAACTTGGTACAGTGTGATAATGACAACTTGGTATTGTTTAGGTGGGACCTACTATATGATATCACGTTCTTTGGGCCCGGAATTTGGCGGTTCTATAGGTTTAATTTTCTCATTAGCGAATGCCGTGGCTTGCGCTATGTATGTTGTGGGTTTTTGCGAATCCATGCTAGACTTGTTGCGTTCCTTTGATGCCAGCATTGTGGATGGTGGTATACAAGATGTACGCATTATTGGAAGTATTACTATTTTAATATTGCTGGTCATTGTTGTGGTGGGCATGGAATGGGAAGCCAAAGCCCAAATTGGTCTGTTAGTCATCTTACTGGTTGCTATAGCTGACTTTGTGATTGGCAGTATAATTGGCCCGAAAAGTGATTTGGAACTTGCCAAAGGCTTCCTTGGCTATAACGGTACATTGTTTATGTTAGTAATTCTTGTTTAAAAACTAAACTCTTTGTTTTCTCTTTAGCAACATTATTCAAAAACAACTTTTTTGCCGATTACCGTCTGGAGAAAGGCGTACAACATGATTTCTTTTCGGTGTTTGCCATTTTCTTTCCAGCCGCTACAGGCATTTTGGCCGGTGCTAACATATCTGGCGATTTGAAGGTATAAACAATTTTTATTCATTTGCGGTCTTTTTTTTTTTTGGAACAATTTCTTCCCCTCGTAGGATCCACAAAAATCGATACCCAAGGGTACCTTGCTGGCCATTTTAATAACGACTCTGACCTATTTGATAATGGTATTAATGGCAGGAGGCACAGTGGCTCGTGATGCTACCGGCAATATTACCGACGTAATAAATGGTTCCTACGCCTTCTTAGACTGTTTACCTGGTAACATGATTAATTTGCTTTTATGACAAATCGTATTGATATCAATTTATAGGCGAATGCGAGTATGGTTTGCAAAATTCTTTTCAAGTGATTGAGTTGGTGTCGGGTTTCGGGCCCTTCATCTATGCGGGTTGCTTTGCTGCTACACTGTCTTCAGCTTTGGCCAGCTTGGTGTCAGCTCCGAAAGTATTTCAGGTACTTATTTCCGTTTCTTTGTAGAATTCTTATATGATTTAAATTATTCTTTAATTTTTTTTTACCCAAGGCTTTGTGTAAAGATGAATTATATCCAAAAATTGTATGGTTTGCTAAGGGTTTTGGTAAAAATAATGAACCAGTACGTGGTTATGTCTTAACGTTTGTTATAGCTGTCGCGTAAGTTTCGATTTGACGATTATGTCGGCTCCCGCTGCATTATGACTTTTATTTTATTGCTTACAGCTTCATTTTAATTGGTGAACTAAATCTTATAGCCCCACTGATATCGAACTTCTTTTTGGCCGCTTATATGTTGATCAATTTTAGCACATTTCATGCTAGTCTAGCCAAACCAGTGGGCTGGCGCCCTACATTTAAGGTACAGATATTGAGATTTATTAACGATTATGTTCAATAGGAAATGGTTGTGCTTGTAGTACTACAATATGTGGCTGAGCTTAGTGGGGGCTATACTCTGCGTGGCTGTTATGTTTTTGATATCATGGGCTACAGCTTTAATTACCTTTGCTGTAGTATTGGCTTTGTACTTAATTGTGGCCTATCGCAAGCCCGACGTGAATTGGGGCTCCACCACTCAGGCTCAGACCTACAAGAATGCGTTAATGTCAGTCCAACAACTAAACAATGTGGAGGAGCATGTGAAAAATTATCGTCCACAAATCTTAGTATTGACGGGTTTACCTAACACACGTCCCATACTGGTTGACTTTGCTTATATGTTAACCAAAAATCTATCACTTATGGTGTGCGGCCACGTTTTACGTGGATCGAGTGCTCAACGGTATCGTAACTATTTGCAAGAGCGAGCCACGGCTTGGTTTCGTCGCCATCGTGTTAAAGGTTTCTATTCATTGGTGGATGGTGAAGATTTTGAATCTGGATCCAGAGCGTTAATGCAAGTGAGTGTGATTTTTGAAGTCGTTTCGTAGACTTTCTTCTTAAAGTGTTTACTCTCTTCAATTTTTAGGCCTCTGGCATTGGAAAATTGCGTCCTAATATATTACTGATGGGATATAAATCGGATTGGCAGACTTGTGAACGCAAAGATCTAAATCAGTATTTCAATGTTATGCACAAAGTAAGTTTTTGTTATATTCAGATCGTGTTAAAAGGTCTTGATGTCCGTACACTACGCGTATCGTAGTTTTTCTGTTTCTTTGAGCTCTTTTGCGTTAATTAATTTATGTATTAAATATTAAATTTTCAGGCTTTAGATATGTACTTATCGGTAGCCATTTTGCGCGTACCTAATGGCCTGGACTATTCCCAAATATTGGGCGAGGAAAGTTCCGCTCAAAGGAATGTTTTAGATATAACGCGCACTCTGCAAACGAATGAAAGTATCGCAGATTTGCACTCAGTTGAGAGAAGTGCTCAAATTGGTTTAAGTGGTAGCATGGATTCGTTGAGTCGTAATGTATCTCAAGGTAAGTGATGATTTGGGGTGAAAAATTCACATTAATTCTCATCGCATCTGACTTACGTAAATATTCGCCAAATTTATAATTAATTAAACATATTTAAAGAAAGTCTTTTTTGAAAAACAATTCATTTCCAATATTTACTTATATTCCGCTATATATTGGTGAATATTTATTAAAAGATATATTATGTTTAAAAAATGTTGAAAGCATGATGAAAACAAATTAGTTTTTATTTTAAAATGAAAGCATGTTTCTTACTTACTTATATATCTAATAATAAATCAAATGTATATATAAACCGATTTATCTTGCAAAATATCTGCACTTTGTACATACGTATATATGAAATGAAATGGCACAACTCTAACCAAACCAAATATGTACCTACTTAAAATACATCGCTCTCATCCTCCCAAAACCGTAACCGCCATCATACGATGTGACCAAAATGCGTGCTCCATAAACAACAATTCATCTGCAATATTTTACTTGGCTACTAATAGACGTTTGCAATGTTTCCGTTGCCACAGAAAATGGTTTAAAGTTAACTAAAGGTAAGTGGGCATGGAATGATCTGAATATAATTTTTTGGTTGTACAATATTGTACATACCTCTGTAATAATATTTATTCAAATAAAATTTTTCCAATTACGTACATCTATAAGAAACGGGTTTGTAGGGAAACCGCGTAGAACTTTTTGTAGGATAAAGATCGTATGACATTTCATAATTCATCTTTGTCAAAAAAAAAAATCAACTCCTCAGTAAAAAAACAATTAGTACGTAGGCGCTTTATTATTGGTACTAAAGTAAAAGTAAAATGGACCAAGGACTAAAGTCATGGAAAAATATTAATACGTTCCACATTACTCCAACAATATGGTCGGTCTATATAAATATCGCCATAGAAATATTATACAAATAAGGTTCATACAGATCTTGAGTTGATTGGGATAGAATTTTACGTAATTGTAAAAAGTAGCTGGTTTTTATAAAATAAGAATTTGTTTATAATTATAGTCCAGTACTTTTGAATTTAAAAATAAAATAAAATATAAACAATCACGTGATTAAAAATCAGGCCGGTATAGACTTTAGTCGTTATAGTCGAAATCAAACATCCAAGATCTATATAGATCTGCACTAAAACGCATCCAACGATGTGACTTTAGTGTTCAAGTCCCAGCAGTATGCCGTTCTCCTAATTCCATGATGGAATAAGTTCTAAACTCTTAAGGAACTCTTAGTATTAAAGTAGTAAAGTTCTACTTAGGAGTTGGATATTAATAATTCTTTAGATAATTGACTTCGACTACAGTTAATCCCAACTTAGCAGCAAATAACTTGGCAATATAAGTAAACCCAGTAATTTTAAAAAATCAAATATAAAGCAATTGTTGTTTTTACAAAATTCCTATAAACAGCAGCTTTTGTATAGGTTATATTTTATTCCTCACCCATCACTCTATTGATTGGGATAATTCAAGATCTATATAAACCTTTCAGTTATAAGGCGAAGTTTATCGGAACTTGGACAAAAACGCTGTAAATATATTTTTAGATTCTGATTTAGATTAGAATGATGAGATCAATACTTTCTGTTCCAATTAAAAGAACGAATTATTGTTTACTGGCCTAAATACCTGTTATCTAAATAAAATCAGGAGATCAAATAGGAAGTTGGTGCTTTAATGCATCTTATTTTAAAAATTCATACTTAGTACAGGTTCGCTTCTAAGAAAATATTATAATCGCAAAGGTGATAACTATTATAACTTTACACTGAATAGTGATGCATGACCCCAAGGCATGAGAAGATAAGTAAGAAACATAATCTTCTTTAGACCTTAAGGGGTATTGTTTAAACGCATTATCCCACACGGACAACTACGTACTCAATAAACCTTAAATTTATTTAATGTTGTTACTTCGGGACATTATGAATATCACTGAATGTGAAAGGATTAATTTGAAGTTAGTTGTTTTGTAACAGAATCAGGCACGTAGTTGAGGGGGCAGCATAATTTGATTATCTTCTATGAAATTTATTTTTAACAAATTTTCTTTTAAATTTTCCTTGTTTATGAAACAGCTTCCAGTACTAGTGATTTATCGTTTATGCCTGGTACTCAAGTGAAAGATATATCCGGTTTACCAGATCCGGCTGATACCAAATCACATCTTATGGTGAATAGGTTTAATTTTCTTCATTTTCAAACATTTGTACAATTACCTTCTTTAGACCAATTCTCTGCGTAAATCCAAACAAAAACACGATGATCCGTCTTGTTTGTATAAGGGTCCCGGGGGTGCTGAATTGCCGAAGCAGATCTTAAATGAATTAACGCAATTTACACGCAAACGGAGTCATGCAGTCATTGATGTATGGTGGTTGTATGATGACGGTGGCTTAACTTTACTTTTACCCTACATTATTAGTACGCGTCGTACATGGCAATCCTGTAAATTGAGGTATCGTACTTTTACCTATGTTGAACTAATTCATGTAATACAAAAATATATTTATTTATGTCAGAGTGTATGCCTTGGCGAATAAACAGGCCGAGTTGGAGTTTGAACAACGTTCTATGGCCAGCTTATTATCGAAATTTCGCATCGATTATTCCGATCTTCAATTGATACCGGACATAACGAAAAAGCCGCAAGAATCTTCCGTACAATTCTTCAACGAACTGATTAAAGATTTCACCGTTACCGAGAAAGAAAGCGATTCTCCGAACAACACCCAACCGTCAGTAACCGATGAGGATGGTATGGACGATGATGTGCATGTCGAATAAATGAATTTGATTTCTTGATTTTTAATTAATTTAGGGGTCATAAGCGAAGATGATTTATTAGCTGTACAGGACAAAACGAATCGTTATTTGCGTCTGCGTGAATATCTACTCGAACAATCGACTAAATCGGATTTGGTGGTGATGACATTGCCAATGCCGCGTAAAAATATTGTAACAGCACCTTTGTACTTGGCTTGGTTGGAGAGTCTAAGTCGCGGTATGCCGCCATTCTTGTTCGTGCGCGGCAATCAGACCAGCGTATTGACGTTCTACTCGTAACTGCTACAGGGTCAGTGTGTCGAACAAGTTTTTGCTTGTTCGCCAAACGCAACGATAATAATAATAATAAGTATTTTATTTCATACAACAGATAGATACCTACACACATATAATACGTAAGTTCAGCTTAGAAGAACAAGCATAAGGAGACACATGTTTTTTATTTTCTATTTATTTTTATTATTATTTTAAATTACACACGCTTTGTAAACGTTTTAAAGCTTCTTTTATTGCATTCACTATTTACGACTCCCTTATTATTCTTAAGTAAAGTAACAAAGTTTCCGTTTTATTTTGGTCCATAGGCTTGGAGGGACTAAACGCACCTACGTTTATCCGTTCATTACAACACACCTTTTTAGCCACACGCATTACTTTATATAATTGAAAATTTCATTAATTGATACAAATTGTTTGTTTTCTTATTTTCGTGTTTGTGTACAATTTGCTTTGAATCCAGTTATAATAGTTTCGCCGTTTTTCTTTTTTGCTATTGGCACCTTTTTTATTCATATGTATAATAATTAATTAAGTGTTTCAATCGAAATTGCATTATGTCATTATTAACTACAATATTTGTAAGTAAGTACATTTATGTAATAAGTGTAAGAATGCCTTCTGTACGTATGGTATGTAAGCGAGTACGTTTAGACACTTAAACATTGACAAAAGTATTGTGTTAGATTTTAGCCTTAAGTTAATCGAGTTAAGTAATTAAAGTGAATAAAATATATGCAAACGCTCAAATGTTTCGCTACATTTTTACTCATCTCTAAAGAAACGTAAACTTCACCAACTTCTATTTTATTATTAGTGACTATTATACTATTAGTGAAAATGTTATAATCGGTCAAACCACTTAGCTCCACAAATTATGCTACAATTAGTTTCGTTGGGTCAGTAAACGGAAGTTATTGCCATAAAAGTGTTTCCGTGAAAGGAGTCCTAAAAATAGTCCGATCGGGTTAAAAGGAGTTACAAACATCTGAACAAACTTATTATACCCTTTAATTTAATTAAGAAAATTACATTCAAGGACCATGACACAATCGCCCAAAATTATCTGTTCATACATATAATGCGCGTTTGCCAATCAGCAAAGAAATTCATTTAATGATGGCATCGATAAGTTTTACTAAAGGCTTTATTTAAAGCAGTTTTGAACCGTTTAATTCATTTCATTTTATAAACAAATAAATTATTAGTACTTACATGTCTTTAAGGTTTGGTTTCAAGAATGACAAATGCTTCTAAAGCATTCAAAATCCACATCTTAATGGTCAGACGAACAGGAAGGCATGTCTAAATTGATTAAATGCGATGTGCGGTGTAGATAATAATAGTTCATGACTCTAAATTTTCCATTTTTTTTTATTAAAGATCAACGATCAGAAGAAAACTATCGCGTGCTCATCTTACTTCTATTGATAAAATTTAATTTTAATCAACCAATTTCACACAAGCACGATTCACGTAAAGTGACACTGTGGAATTAAAACTACGACCTGCCGCATTAGAGAGTTTGACTCTTTGAAACCCGATCTAAATCGGTGGCTATCTACGGTTAAAGTGTAAAAATTCGACACATATATTCGTATTTTTTTCATCGATGTTCTGGAAATGGGCAGATAGGGGATTCTTTTTTCAAATCTGTAGACTTTAACAAACTTTCAATAATTTTTCTCAATAATTTAAATAGTTTATAAATATTTCAAGTGATTAAAAATTCGTTCCACGAAGAAGTAAAGAAATTGCTAATACCAAATCCTGTTGTTATTTACTTTCAAGCTTATTAGTTAGTTTATAGTTTGCAATGTTGTGCCCATTATCCGGACCCATTTGCGGTAGTTAATTATATATAATTATAACTATCGATTAACAAACAAAATATGAAAAAGATAACGAAAGAAAGAGAGAGACCAAGAGCGCCTCATAAAAATTAATAGCATCTCAATTATTGCAATAAACTGAAAACCCGTTCCAGGTTTATTGGTTGTTCTAAATTCCTGTGGAGTACCCATTTACACTTAATAACATTCATTTTCACATTAAACTGTGGACTGTAGTTGAAGTAATAAAGCACCCCACCAGCACTCATGCATTGTCATAATCTAGTATAATAAAATTGTTTCGAATGTCGAACGGCTGGTGTCGCACTTGTTTTACTAGTAATGTAATGGTTGTTTTAGTGTAATCGATCTCTTACTTGCACACACATTAGAGGCTGACTAAGGTACCAATTCTCCTGAGCTATTATAGGCGACATTTTTTATTTTTTTTAATTACTAAAATCACATTATCATGCATTGTTGTTTGTAAACAAGCTTTTGTAATATTGCATAAACAATTCGGTTAAGCATGATATTAGGTGTCTTATTACTAGCCACGAGACTCTATTCCACCTGCAATACTAACAATAATAGATACGTATTAAAAGGAAGCGCGCGCGAACTTTTTCGTATATTCGTACATATGACCTTTGGACAGATTCGAGTCCAGGTTAGAAAAGGTCATTATTTAGAATTCATTGGTATTAATTATTACCTATAGAACAAGTTCTGGAAATTTACATTCATTGCATATTATTATACTAAGCTTAGACCAGTGAGTTGTCAAAGAAATAAGTGCCCTCCAGGAAAAAGAGTCATGTTCTTCAGTATGCACTGCTATAAATGTAATTTGAGAGCAACAAACTGTGGTTTTAAATTTGCTTGGAAACTGGTCTTTAAATGTTATTGCATTTGTCACCTGCTTAACGTTACGAAGATCTCTACAATAGCGTCATAGTCCTTACCGTCTATGGATAATATGAACAACATTCTTAGATTTACACGCAACTCGTGCGAAAAAGTATTTCGCCCACAGTGACGAAAATTTCTTAAATCCATATCGAAACCGGTCCAGGTTCAAGCTCTGCCAAACGACTGAATAATAATTTTTCACAATTTTAATTCAATTATCACTTCAGCCATACAGTCCAACGGTATTAAATTTCCTAGAAAATGAGCCAAAAATACACACCAAAATAGAAATGATATAAAAATCAATTTATCTGCCATAAAACTGGAGCTATGTAATTTAAATTTAATGTTCATATGTATAATTACCCCATTCATCTATGTGCCAAAAATAAGCGTGGTCGGATAATAGACACGCTCACTATTTATAAAAAAAAAGAAACCTTATTAAGCGTAAAACTCTACTCGCAGACATAATTTTGACATTGCCGCTCCCACCATTTGCTTGTAAATTTAAATTGAATCAGGTGGAACTACTTGCAGAACCATGCATACCAGGTTTCAAGTTGCTAGGTAAATTTTTATGGCAGATGTACAGGTTTTTGTTGACTTTCTGCACATTGATGGATTATTATTAAAAATATACGGACATTCAACTGTAAATATATGTAAATTTCAATTCAATATCTCAATCTGGCAGATAGATGGATTTTCATCGAATATGGGCATGGTTATTGACCGATTTTGCCCAGTTTATATAACAATCTGCGTGAAAAAACTACAGGTGTCTGTACAATATCAATATCTTAAAATTTACGCCCGTGAGAATGCCAACAACAGACAGACACACGGACATACATGTCTGGTTTTAGATCAAGATAGTTTGTAGGGTCCCTGACACCTCCTTATGGGTGTTGCAAACGGAGTGACAAACTTAGTATACCCCCTATCTTGTGTGGAAGGTATAACACAACTACATTTGTCACCATAACTTCTTAATGAGTTCACATATCGAAATGTGTTTCATATTTTATGAGTTCTCTAGCTAGTGGGCAAAAAATATGTCGGCTGTGGGCGTGTCGTTTGGCCAATATCACTCCATTTTAATATTAAGCTGCACATGAAAACTATCACGACTTCTACTTCTGCCAATTTTGAAATCGATATCTCAGGAGAGTGATTGGTCACAGAATACACCCACCGGACAGACGGATCTGTCCAGATCGTCAGTATATTGACTGTTCGATGCAAAATATATATATTGTCTCCTTCTGGTCGTTGGTCACAAAGTGATATATACTCCTACATACAAGTGATGGTTGGATGGCATTCACATTCACATTTACAGTCGCTTCTAATTTTAATAGTTTAACTTTTACAACATACATACACATGCTCATACCAAGTCATTATCACTCTTCTATACAGTTTTCCTGCTTGCTTCAAAATGTTTTAAAAATTGTATCAAGATGAAAAATTCTTTACCATTCATTAATTAAATCGCTCTTGCTTAGTTAAAATAATTAATCCCGATTGATTGGATGATTAATAAATATATTTTAATATTCATTTAAAACTTTTCTAAACATATTCTCAGCTGCGATTGTAATTAACTTGTGATTGATATTAAACGCAAGAGTTAGTAATTAATTAACATAGAAGAAGCAATTATTATGACTTGTACGAGAATGAAATCGTTGTGACTTTAATGGCTGTTTATATTTATTATAATTGAACACAATGTAGAAAACTGTATCAATCTCCTACAGCTCAATATTCTCTCTAATATGCATTGCAAGTGTATATGAGCAAGGGTGACATTAAGCGGAATGCTTGTGTGTGTGATCAAAGGTTTCAAAACTCGAATTAATGGAAAAACATTTATTTGCTGGTGGTAGGTGCTGAATGCATAAAACACGATTGATACTAACAGCAATTAATCGACAGGTACTAGTAAGTGTTGCTGAGAAATTGTGCGAAAATCAGTGTCGGTTAGGATTCGTTAGGAGTCGGTACAATATTTTACCATTGGACTAATGATTAGTGGTGCTCTAGGTACTTAATCTTAACCCTGAAAACCTCAATGTTGAAGAATTGTTTAAAGGCACACAGTGAGAGTTATTAAATAAAACCTATTGAGAAATCTTTCAAAGACTTGCTGAAGAGTTCAAAAAACAATTGTCAATTGCAACGCCCAACATCCAATGGATGTGAAAAGAACAAAGAGCACAAAGTGCGACAAATTTAAACTTTAACAAAATGTCAATAAAATTAGATTTGCGAGCAAAAAAAGACAGTTTTCATGTGTAATTAAGTAATGTGCTGGAGTAGCTTGAACATGAACATCAAGGTGAATGCCAATGTGGCAAGATTGTCCGAATTGGGTGAGTTGGCTGATGTGGCCAGTGATTTGGCCATAAATCTAACATCAGCTTTTATACATGTAACCAACACCACGTGGCATCTGCTGAAGGGTGGTGGGGCAGACTCCAAGGTAGATTTAGCAGCAGCTACGGATTGTTTGCAACAAGTCGGTGAACATTTTCCACAAGCCACAAAAATTACCGAAAATGTTTTCGAGTTTTTACAAAACTTTCCCAAAATCAATTCAAGCATTTCTATAACAGCCGGCGGTGCTACCGCTGAGGCGGCCCTTCTAGCTCATGCCGATGACTCGGTGGGTTTGGAACATGCTCCCGAACTTACTTTATCCGCTTTAATTAAAGTCTATGTACTGTCGTTTATGGCTGTGTTCTCGCTGATCGGCAACGCGTTAACCATGTGGAATATTTACAAGACACGCATTTCACGGCGCAACTCCCGCCATAATTGGAGCGCTATTTATACATTAATTTTTAATCTATCCATTGCCGATGCCCTGGTGACATTTTTTTGCATTATTGGCGATGCAGCGTGGTACTATACGGTGCAATGGATGGCCGACGATTTGAGTTGCCGGTTGTTGAAATTATCACAAATGTTTAGCTTGTATTTGTCCACTTACGTGTTGGTGTTGATCGGTGTGGATCGTTGGGTGGCAGTTAAATATCCGATGAAATCCCTGAATATGGCCAAACGTTGTTATCGTTTGTTAGGCGGCACTTATATACTAGCATTGGCATTAAGCTTACCACAGGTAACAGAAAAAAAATCCTTTTTTTAACTACGATTTAATATATTATTTTTCAAGTGAAAGGAAATAATTAGCGTTACGTAAGCCGGATTCATTAATTTTTTCAGAAAAACTAAATCTTGATTTTTGAAAAATATTTCCTTTAAAAAATCTGAATTGTGAACTCTAAATTATAATTCATTTCCAAAAATATATATTTAACGGTGTAAATTTGGTTTCTAAGTATTTATGGAGAATCGTTTGACCGATTTCGTTCAAAGTAGCAGCATTTCAGCACTTGTTACGAATCGATATCTTAATTTTTCGAAAAACAGATTGATTATCGCTTACAGAGGGACAGGCCCACATGGTTAGATTGACTCGCCGTAGGTGCTTTGCTGAATATCTAATGCCTTCTTCTGAGCGTGCAATTTTTATTCCCCACCCGAAAAATGAATTATCCAAATTTTCCCATAAAATTTTGAATTTCTTCCATTGAAATTAAAACAATTGAAAATATTGTAGTCGTAAGGTAAATACCTAGTGGTCAAATGACCACTTGATGTATTATTCAAGTATTTAATTATATTTTAAAAATGATTAAAATGTCATAATAAGTTTTTTTTTAATTTTTATTTATAAAATCGAAAATTTAATTTTTTATACTTACTATTAACTATTCTTTAAATTTTGGCAAAAAAAAAATATAAAGAATTGAGCATTTTCGTTATAGATCGATTTCTTTCAATATGTAATAATATTAATGTATGGCGCAGTACAAACTTAAATATGCTCATTCGTCTGTCCAAACAACCTCGACTTTTATGGTAATATTCTTAACTGTCGGTGGGTTACCAATCCAACGCGACAAATAATAAAACGTTATGTGAGGAGGGGTTCTAAAGATGGTCCGATCGTGTCCAAATTGGGCGCAGTCAATTATTAAGCTAATTAACAATTCTTCATCAAATATTGTGAAAAAATATTAAGAATTGTGACTTTTTGCCGTCCGATCCCATCCATTTTTAATAGGGTTAGTACAATAGATATTCTTGTACCAAATTTCACCGGAATATTTAAAAAAATGCGACGTGTAGCTTGAGCACAAATTTACATGGACATATAGAGTGACAGACGGACAGAATGACAGATGGACATGGTTAAATCGATTCAGATTTCGATTCTGAATCGATAGGTATAACTAAAGGTGGGTGAGGCATCTGCCGCTTAGGCGTTACAAACATTATAAGGTTTCTTGTAAATTGTGGTCGTGTCTCTCATCGGACCACACCCATTTTTGGCACAATGTTTGGATAGGGTAATTATATATATATGCATCATTTCAACTTTAGGTTTTTATCTTCTGGGGGTGTGACTCTTGGCCGATATATGAAAATTTTGAATATAAGAGTGCCAACAATAGATTTTTAAGCTGATCAAGAATGTATATATTTTGTAAGGTCTCGACACCTCCTTCTGCGTGTTTCAAACGGAATAACAAACTTAGTATACCACCATCTAATACGGAAGGTGTACAAATAATCTTTTCTAAATATCCACGCATTTATTTTTTTGCAGTTTTTCATCTTCCATGTGGCAAGGGGTCCTTTCGTGGAAGAATTTTATCAATGTGTAACGCATGGATTCTATACATCCAAATGGCAGGAACAAACGTATACCACCAGTACATTAATATTTACTTTCTTACTACCATTAAGCATACTATCCTTTACGTACTTATCAACATATAGCGCCATACAAGGTGAGTATTCAGCACCACTTTTTATAATATCGGAAAAAGTGTTTTGCATTGTGTGCGTCTTTCTTCATCGTCTATTGTAGCTAGTGAGAAAATGTTTCAGGGCTCCAAATTGGCTGTTTGTAGTAATAAGCAACCGTTAACTCAAACGAATCGACAACGTCTCATACACAAAGCCAAAATGAAATCGTTGCGCATGTCGATTGTGATCATCATTGCATTTGTTGTCTGTTGGACACCTTACAATGTAATGATGTTGATGTTTATGTTTTGGAATCCAGATCAACGAGTGAGTAAACGCTGTTAGTGAAAGATGGCACTTTATTGCATTGGTCGTTTTCATGTTATAGTTGTTGTTGTTATTTCTTTTTTTTTTAGGTAAGTGACGATTTACAATCGGCCATTTTCTTTTTTGGCATGTCCAATAGTTTGGTGAATCCTTTAATATATGGAGCTTTCCATGGTTATTTGAAAAAGAAACGCTCTTCGAAGGGTGGCAATCAACACAAACATCATGGAGTTTTCGTTTCAAGAAGGTAAGATTGGGAGAACTCTTTAAAAGATCGTGAAAGATCGTTACATTCCATGTACAGGGGTTTTAAAAATGACACGAATGGGTTCATGTGGGGCACACTTATTAAGTCAATTAACTATTGTTTATCAAGTTTTGTCAAAAATTGTGAATTTTCGTCATATAAAGATTTACTTTAAAAGAGAGCGTTATATGGAGAGGTGTCCTAAAAATAGACCGATCAGTCCAATTTCAATAGAGATCACTCTTGGCCCAAAATTTATCAAGAAATATCCAAAATTGCGACTTGTGGATTGATTACAAGAAAAACATGGACAGACATTTTATATTTAATGTATTCTACTATGAAGTCGGCGGTACAATCACTTTTTCATAGTGTTTGCAATTGATAAAGTTTTCATAATTCGCACCAAAATACTGAATTAATGTATGTCCGACCCTTTTGAGCATGTATTAAGGTGGTGGGTATCTAAGATTAGCCAGAATTCAACCAAATATATCATTTTCACTTGTTATCTCTTTTATCTGCCTTCTAATCCAATCTAAAATATCAAAGGTGTACTTCCAGAGGAGATTCACAGAGGACAACAACATCGATGTTAACTGCAGTGACACAATTCGATAGCAATGGTCGACAAATGAGGAGTTTCAAGAAAACAAATTATTATCGCAGCATTAGCATGGGTGATCCAGCCACTGCAGCAGCACCAACAACACCAGATATAATTGGCAACATACCGCCAGTATATTACTTTAGAGAAAATGTCACTCTGGTACCAAGTAAATCTATACAAACCAACAGCCCAACAACAAACAACAGCAAAAGTTTAGTAGTAAACGAATTGATTCAAAGCAATATTAAGAATTATGATAATAGTGGTAGTGGTGGTAGTAGTGCAACACCTGTAACTAGTAGCAATTAATTAATAACTAGTTAATAAAAAGGAGAGTCGTTGCATTCAATGATGTACACTGGAACGAGAATATTTCCTTAAGAATGGTGCTTTAAGTAAAAACAGAAAATGTGATATCTAACAAAAAAAAAAGAAAATATTGTAACAAGACTGGGTTTCTAAAGAACTTTACCTCTATGAATGATAGCTTTTAAGTGCGTTAAGATTGTTAACTGTTATTAAAACTTAATAAATAATAAAATTTTGGCTTAAGCAGTTAACGTTTATTTTCTCAATTTTCAAGATTATGCGACATAGCTCGATTCAAAATTCAAATTGTACTAGTGGCTTTCTTTTACCAGTTGCAAACAAAGTGATACGACAGTATTAATGCTCTAGAAATCAGAACAAATCTAAAGCATTGTTCCTGAACTTTGTAAGATTCTCTTCCTCGCTCTTTCTCTGTCTTGAGCTTCACAATCTGGTCAGAGAGAGAGCGATGTTTTAAAAAAGTTGATCGGTATACATGTATGTGTTCATATATAATTACACATGTATTGTATCACTTCGTGGTGCAAGCATGTGCTGTAGTTGTGTAAATGTTTGTAACTCTTGAAATCCCAGATTTACCTTGAATTATACCGATTTAATCTCTCTGTTTGTCCATATTTGTATTTTCCTTTTTTTTGGAATTTTGAAGGTGATAAAATTTAAAATTTAATGATGAAATTTTTTGGCCACGAATAACTGTTGAACATGAACTTCATTCCACCTCCATACAACGCACAAACACTTTAACGAGTACACCTTTATGTGAAAAACTTGCACATTATTTCCTTACCAGTTATTTGTAAAATGGTGTTTATGCATAACTAGACATCTAACTACAGTGGTGTAGGGTACTAACAGTAGGACTTCATCGACATTTTCACTTGTTTTTCTGCTATATCTGTAGCGTTAATAACAAATTACAGCAACCTGTTTTTTATTTTTAATCACTCAGTGTAAACAGTTCGACAGTAGGAGCGTACTCATTAGCATATCAAGATGGTAAAACGGCGTAGTGATCAAACACAATATTTCGGTGTTATTGGTTGCATATTTTTGTGTGTGCACCTAAGAGTGGTTGGAAGCTATGCACCAGCCAAAGCGTACTTCATTGAGAATAATAATATTGTATGCTTTTGTGGGCAATTATTAAGTTTATGATTCAAATCCGTATTATTTTGCACTCTTTACAGTTAAAATGGTCTGATGCCAAGGAGTATTGCAATAAACAAGGCATGCACTTATTTTCTATTGAAAACGAGCAGGATTTTAATTTTTTAAAGAATTTCATACAACAAAAATATCGTAAGTGATATCGCACATAATACATACACACATGCATACATAAATTATATAAATTACAGAGAGATTACTTCCTTATTGGACGGATGCTCATAAAGAGAATGGAAAGTTCGTTTGGAATTCGACCGGTGATCCTATCACATATTTTATATGGCACGAGAATGAACCGAACGATAAAAGTGGCACAGAACACTGCATACACACTTGGGAAAATTATTTCGATTGGAATGATAATGACTGTGCTGTGAAATTGCCATTCATATGTGAACTATAAAGAATTTCATAGATTATTATAAATTATTATTATATTATTTGATGGGTGAAACCCAGCAGTAGATAACAAATCAATAAAGTTTTTCGAAATTTTTATTTTTTCTAAATCTACGAATATTTTTTACAAACACTAACATTTTAGGTTCATCTTGTACTGACTACTGCCTCCTTACGTGCCGCATCTTGTAACAATTGCGTATCGACCTCATCGCCAGGTAATTGAACATAACGTACCACTGAACCACGTATAAAACAATTCTTTACCGATAGCATGTGGGGATATTTTTCAGGATCTGTGACGCTAATGTCGGTTAATTTGATATTCAAATATTGATCCACGGAATGTAAAGTACCACAAATGCTGTGTAAAAACTATTATTATATATCTACGAGCTTAGAAAAAAAACAAGCGCTTACCTTAAATCATTTTTCAATTCTACCACCACATCTTTACCTACTAGAGATTTGAAGAACGAATAGAAAAGCTGTAACAAATAGAGATTTGTAATTAAATAAAATAACATTCAACGTACTGGTGCAGGTTAGCTTACCATTCTTTTTTTTTTTTATAAAATAATAACAAATTTCCAAGAAAGAATTATAAACAGAATAATTCTTACTTAAACCGGCACAATGAATTTTATATATTCGTAACAGCTGTTGGTAAACACAGCAAAAAAATTACTTGTTTGTTTGGTTCGTCTAATAAGAGATGTAATAAAAAAGTACTTTAAAGTTTCACCAAACAAGCCTGTTTTTTACACTATACTTATGACAGGACTGCTATATCGAAATTGTTTAAGTTCATGTAAATGTATCAAATAAACTAAGGAATTAAGACTTATATATGTAGAAGTGGTAACCCTGTCATAATACAAGTTATTTAATTTAATTTAAAAAATATAACTGTCGCATACTATATCACTTTATTATACCATTCACTAGAGCCTAGAAAAGAGTTCAAAAAGTATATATATATATTGTTGATTAGAAACGAAATCTGAATTGATGTCTTTATTTGTCGTTGAACTGAAATTTTGCACGGAGGTAGAAGTAGTAGAAATATTATTCCAGTTCTTTTCAAATGTTAATACAATGAATTGGATTAAATAGAATTGAATTCATCATTTATCGCATGATATAATATAATATATATTTATTTATAAACTTTCTTTTACTATAAGCTTTGCTTATCTATTTATACCATAAGCTCCCATGGGAGTGCTACATTTTGTTTTATAACTGCCCACATTTTTATATAAATACGAGCGCCGCACACTGAATTGTACTTAAATGGAAAATATATTTTAAAAGTGCAACATTATTAAAAGTGTTTAAGTGTTTAAGTGAAGAGAGAAAAAAAGAAAAGTGAAAAATATATATATTCAAAATTTTATTGAATAACTGTTATGTTTAAGAGTTTGTGGAAATGTCCTTGCAAGGCTCAGTGCTTATTCAACTTTTACTTAGTACATTATGTTTAAATCGTTTTGCATTTGTTCAAGCCGACTATGCACGACAACCAAGCATTTTTGGCAAGGATGACGGTATTCTATGGATAGAGTCGGCACTTGATGGCAATATAACTTTTCGCATGTCTCACAATTCGGCATTGTTTGTAAATGAAATCGATATTATGGATAAGATAAGACAACTTAATACGCCCCCAGCACCAGATATGGAAAATGAAGAGGAATTGAATTCACAGCAAATACAACAAAGTGCACAACTGTTACATGAAGATTTGGAAAGGTGGGCTTACAGCTTGGCATTGGCACAAAATAATACTCGAAACAACATTCAAAGGCGTACAACGCGGAGATTGTTGAGTCGTTTACGCCTTTTAAATGGAAAGTTACAGAAAATTCAACGCAACTTGTTGAAAGATGAATGTGCCGAAAAGGGTGCAGTTTGTGAAAATGGTGGCGTTTGTTATGATGGTTATAAAGATTTTTATTGCGACTGCCCTGAAGGGTGGACGGTAGGTGAAGAAAATGCTTTTGTTTATCATTTTTAAAAGAAAATTGCTTCGTTTAGGGTAGAACTTGTAAGCAAGATGTGGACGAATGTTATGTGTTGGCTGGGACAGAATTGGGTTGTCAAAACAATGGCATTTGCATCAATACGCCGGGCAGTTATAGGTGCTTTGTAACTTTTAAACGCTTTTATTTTCTGGTTAACGTGAATTTATGTTTAGATGTTCTTGTGCCAAAGGATATTCAGGCACTCACTGCCGACTTCGTAATAATGCATGTCTGGCTAGTACATCCGCAGAGCTGTGCGGCTTTGGCACCTGCTTAACAGCCAATAATAATCAAGGTTTTGTATGTATTTGCGATTTAGGATATACCAAGGATCCCGGCTCAGAAACAAATAGTTCAGCTGCGTGTAATGTGGATATAGATGAGTGTCATGAGTCTAGAAATCCTTGCCACAGTGAATGTATTAATTTACCGGGCAGTTTTAAATGTGGTCCATGCCCGCCGGGCTACACTGGTAATGGTTTCAATTGCTACGATATTGATGAGTGCGCCGTGGAGAATGGCGGCTGCAGTTTGCTACCGAAAGTTAGGTGTATTAATACCGAGGTAATCTTCACTTTATCTTCTAATATGTTCCATCTTTGCGATTAAATAATGCCACTTATGTATATAATGCATATCTTGTAATCAACCTACAGGTCACTTTTATTTTAGTTTTTTATTAATTAAATTTATTCTCTAGATGACTCTCCACATGTATGCGCTTATTTAAAATTAGTCTTTATGACGAAAATTCTCGGTTTTATACATAATTTGAGAAAATTGGTTGACGAGTAGTTAAGTAGTTAAGTAATTAGCTTAATAATTAGTTGTGTTAAATTTGGATACTGTCGAACCACTTTTGGAACCCGTTTCCATATTAAATGGTTTATAATATTTCAAGTAACTTTTAACTCATACGCATTATTGTTCTTACCATTAATAATATAAGGGCTCTTATCATTGTGGCAATTGTCCAATTGGTTGGACAGGTGATGGCCACACATGCACAGCAATACCTTCTAATTCCTGTGACTCGGAGAAAATATGCCATCCACAAGCTAAATGTGAATATATATCGGAGATTACCACATGTACATGTCCGGCGGGTATGTTCGGTCATGGGTTTGGACCGCAGGGATGTCACGACACCCCCACTAATGACCCATGTAAAGAACACATTTGTCAGGTATGCAAAATGTTCAAAAAGTCACGCAATGCAAATATATGTACCTTCCGTACGTTCTGTGTTACATTTAGAATAACGGCACTTGTTTAGTGACGGGTCGTGGCAGTAGTTGTTTATGTAGAGACGGTTATTCGGGAGCTTTATGTGAAATAGCGGATGGCTGTCATCCCAGTCCCTGTGAAAATGGTGCTTCTTGCAGACCCTTGCCTAACCAAAAGTATCAATGCAGTTGTCTGCGTGGAACTACGGGACAACGGTGCGAAATTATACGTAGCGTTTGTGGTAACGCAATTGTCCGAGAAGAGGGCACTTTACGTTATCCGATGGATGATAATGTCTATGAAAATAATGAACGGTGCGCTTGGATTATACGTACAACACCTCATAAAATATTAAACATAACGTTCACCGCCTTTGACTTGGAGGCGACCAGTGATTGTGATCACGACTGGTTGCAAATACATGATGGGCACTCGTTGGCTACACAACTAATTGGAAGATTTTGTGGTAAGACTTTACCAATGGGTGGTAGTTTTCTCTCATCTCAGGAACAGTTGTTCTTCTGGTTCCGTTCGGACAATGCCACAACGAGTACTGGTTTTAATATGACCTGGAAGTCCCAGGAGCAGCTCTGTGGTGATACAAACTTATCAGTAGGTGTGAATGGAGCTGGTATTATCAACTCACCTGGTTATCCGGGTAAGTCAGCCCCTAACAGAAGATGTGAATGGCATTTAAAAGCTCCCTACGGTTATCGCTTTGTTTTACGCATATACGAAATAAATTTGGGGTTGCTACCAAACTGTACGGGAGATAGATTTGAGGTAAGATTTCCCCACATTCTTATTTTTTAATCATAAGGCGTTATTTTAAGATATACGATGCGAGTATTGAAACTGAACTGTTAATGGAAAAATTTTGCAAGACAACCAATCCTAAGCCTATACGCACCTCTACCAATGAAGTTTTCATATACTTTTACACGGATAAGTTTGAACTGGACAGTTCCTTTCAACTACATTATGAAGTGGAAGCGGGTGTACCACATTGTGGTGGCATTTTTACGGATTCTTCCGGTACAATTGAAGCTGCTACGGATCGAATCTTGTGCCAATTTCTAATTCAACAGCCACAAGGCATGCAAATCAAATTAAATTTTTTACAATTTAACCCACAAGACGTGAACAATTGTGTACTGCAAATGTTGCAAATATATGATGGACCCACCGATGAACATCCACTACTATTAAGACATTGTGGTAAAACTGTGCCAGAACCGATTACATCTAAAAGCAATTACATGCTGATACGTTTTAATAATGTTCTACATCATCCAGAACAGCAGCCAGCTTTTACGGCCAAATATTTTCGAGGTAAAGGTCACAAGTGAAATGTTATATATCGACCTTAGTGGTACAATCCAACACGTACTTACTCAGACTATTAGACTTTAAATAATGTGTATATAGATATTAAGAAATTGATCTCATCTTTCTTAACCCACATCGTTTCCTATTACTTCTGTGCGTTTTTGTAGTATGTGACTTGATTTATCATGGAGAATATCCGCGACGGATTACTA